>VZTF01005785.1:203858-513818 GCA_013397755.1 Cnemophilus loriae | reverse complement strand
GGGGGCGGACCCCCACCACCCTTCCCCGCATCGCCAGCCCCCCGCCCAGGCTCCCCCCGAGCCGCCTCTCCCTTCCAGACCGGAAGCCTGGCAGTGGGCGGGGGGCAGCAAGAGGAGCGGGAGGCGCACCCCGCAGCAGAGGGAGGAGGAACGGGGGTCACCCTCCAGCCCTGCTGCGGGGTGAGGCAGCCTCGAGGCACTCTCAGCCCTTGATGCATCCGGAGCATGCCGAGGCGGGGGCGCGCCTTTCCCACCGCCTCCTTTGCCTGCATCCTTCCAGTAGCTCCGCGCCACATTTCTGAGGGGGTTTTGTCGGCCTATTGTTAAAAACCAGGAGCGGTTCCGCGTTGAAGGGGTTGAGAGCCACCTTTCCTGACATATTCTGGCTGTGCTTCTATAAATATATAAGGCTTCCCAGGGTTTATCCGCGCCTGGATCCTCCTTGCCTGAGCTCTCCCTCCCTCGCCGCAAGTGGGAGTAGAAAGTTTACCTGTGCGGGGAGGAGGGCGTGTGGGAGCCTTTCCCCCGTTTTCCGAAGGAATTTCTCAGGCCTCGCTGCTCCCGGATCTTCCGAGGACCGCAGCACCGAACTGGTGGGGGATTGTAACCCCCTTCGTCGGTCATCGCTTACCCCTGAGAGCCCCTAAAAGCACAAGCCCCGGGTGGGGGGATGCACGGAAAGAGGAGGGTGGGCTCAGTCCCTGTCCCTCTGCCCCCTGCTCTGGGTTTTGCGGGCACATCGGACGGCAGAGGGGAAGGTTTCCTCGGGTGCCTGGCCAGGGCGGCAGCCGTCGGCAGCGGGGCCAGGCTGCCTGGTCCCCTGGAGAGCGGCGCCCAGCCCTGCCTGCCCGCTGCCACAGCCGCCAGCCCTGCCAACAGGGCACCCGGCCCGAGCGGGTGCCGCATCCCCGCCACAGCCCTTCCTAGCCACGACCAGGGCCAGGTTCATGCAGAGGTGGAGCAGGGCAGGCGGGACTTGGGGAGGGGTCTTAAAGCTTTGATGCTCAGCCGCGGGAGCCAGGAGAACCGGCCTACATCCTCAGTCCTCTTTACTGCCCAGTCTCTCTTGCTGCTACCTTTACCTGTGACTTTTCCTCATCTTCTCTGCAAGCTCCAGTATGGGCAAAAGGAGATGCCGACTAGCATTGCTTTCCCCACCATCAACACAGCTACCTTAGACTTTGCAAGCAGTGTATGGAGGCAGCTGATCCCTCCTGAGCTGCCCCTTGGGCAGGCAGGGAGGGCTGGGTATGCAACACCCCCGGCTCATGGGGTGCTAGTGCAGTCCCACGCTCCAAGGCCTTGGGAAGCAGAGCAGGAACGCAGCACCCTGCTGTTTCGGGTGACCTGGTGTGCCCCAGCTGCAGCTCTGTAGAGAGCAGCAGTTTGTGCGTGGGTGCAGGGTGCTCTGCAAGAGAGGAGGTGTGGGTATGGGCAATTTTCAACTGCTCGCCCACGCCACCCCAAAGCAGCAGCTCTCATCGCCTCCGTATATCCTGCTTTTCTTTGGTCCCTCACCACACCAGCTTGTCTCCCAGTCCTGGGTGGGGGTCTCAGAGGGTTGGGACACGATGGAACAGGTTGAGGGCAGAGTCAGGAAACAGCCCGGGGTTGGTGAGATCTGCTTCAGCTTCCTTTTGGCTCAGCCATTGCTACACAGGGGTAGACCTCAGGAGAGAAAAGGAAGGAAGCGTGGTCAAAGCCACAACTCCTCTTCCCGGGGACACTGGACTCTGATCTGTTGGCACACACCTGCTGCACCAGCCAGTTCAGCCTGTGTCAGTCCTGGTGCCTCTTGCGATCCCTGTGCCAGTGAGACCATTGCTGAGCAAAGGAAGGTGTCAGCAGTGGCACCCAGCCGTCCTGTTCTGGGCAAGGGTCTCGGGATACCAGCATTGTTGGCTGAGTTGTATCTTGCACCTGTGCATGCCTGAACATCATGCAAGAGATCATGGAGAGGTGGAAAACACAGAACAGGGGCAAAAATCCCAACGTGCCATCCCCATCTAATAACTGACGCTTTGACTTGTATTATTCTCCTTTTGGACTACTAACTGTATAAAAAGTCTATCAACCTATGAACCAGCACCTGATCCTCAAATCCTAACCTAGAGGGGGAAAAGGTGATGGAATTAATTTATATTTAATCTGCTGTTGGAGCTCAGCTGCGGCTGTTTCTTGTGCTTGGTTTGGAAGAGGGCAGGTGGACCTCGCTTCTGGTGCCAGAGCTATGGAGCTGCGCTTGGATTCCCGCACTGGACTCGCATTGCCTGGGCTGGCACCAGGAATTGGAGTCTCTGCAGTACCATGTGGGAGGTCTGGATTTGATTCCTGGTGCTGTTTTTTCATTCCCCCGAGCTGGCAGAGGGTGGGAGCACTGTACAGATAGCACTGCTTGTATCTGCAATGGGCTCCATTCCACATTCCCATCCTTAGGATGCAGAAAAGCTGCCTATGAGATAGTCCAGACTGAAGACTGGTCCCTAGAGGTTTAATCTTCTTGGCCTTTAGGGAGGCCACAGCTCTGCTCTACCTGTACTCCACTTAGCAGCATGGTTTGGTGGGCAGTGGCGAAAGACAGCTACCTTGCAGCTGGAGAACACGCAGAGGGTTTTTTTAATTTTTAAAATTTTCTTTGTGTAAGCTGCAATTTACCACAAAGAAATGGATTTGTTAATAGGAAAGATGGACTAGATGATCTTTCTGAGCAAGCTGGCTCAGTGTACTGTGATTGCCTAATCCACCATGGAATGTTCGTAGTATCCACTCTGCCTGACATCAGGGCTCTAGACCTGCCTGACTCTTCTGCAGTTCTGTGATTAGCTTTCTTTGATATTTATTTATACTTGAGAGAAAAGCACAAAGTGGCTGGGAGAAGCACGGCTGATCAGTTATCTGCTATTACCCTGATCTGTCCTCTGTCCACCCGTCCACCCGTCCACAAGAACTCTTCTCACCAAAGTGAGTCAACTTATTAATTGTCGCTTTGCTGCAGTCAGACAGACTCGCTGCTGCCTTGGGTTCTTCCCTGCGTAAGATGAAATGGCAGTTTGAAGATCGCAGCACTGAAATATGTGCAAGGGGAATCAGAGGAAAATAAGATATTTGAAGCTAAGCATGGCCCACCTGCTACTACTGCCTTGTCCCTTCTTACGAGTTTTGTGTTCCTGCTTCCGCAAAGTGCCTTGTAATGGGAACTAAGAAACCCATTTCTCCAACCACAAAGGGGGCTCCACCATCCCTCTGACCTACCTTTCTTGCTTGTCTGTTTATCTAAAGACAGGAAAGAAGGTTCCTGGCAGGTATGGACTGGTGCTCGCTCTGGCAAAATTAGTGCCATGGTGCTAAGTGTCTGGGAACTAGGAGATTGACCTGGCCAGGTTAGATGTTAAAGCTACCTTTCATGTTGGGAAAAAAAAAATACAAACAAACCCACCTTTTATTGATCAGGAGCTCATTGCTTCCTTAAGCTGCAAACCACAAGCTCCTACCTAGAACTGTACATCGGAGTGTGAACTGGTGTGTGTAAAAGTTGACCAAGTGCAGAGTGGTGATCTATGCAAACCAAGCAGCGTATCTCCATATGCCTGAGGTCACTGCAGAGAAACAAATCCCCTCTCTATGCACTCAGAAACAAATGTGTGGCACAAGGCAGTGTGCAAACTCTGCAAATTCAAATTAAATTCAAACCATGGCTAATTTGGACCTCTCGAGGCAAGGCTGCCTTTTATTCAGTGTTTTCTTGGAAACAGAAGAGAACAATGACTCTGGGCAGGAGAAGGGACAGACTTCTCTTTATAAAATTTTTACATATACATTAAATATGCTTCATGTGAGAAAAATAAAAATACTTTTTTCCATACTCAGGGTCACCAAAAAAGTGAGGAATGAAAGGATATGTGTCCTGAGACTCACTGCCAGCTCCTTCTTCCTTATACAGCTGGTATTTTTAGGCTGCAAAGTATGCTGGGTGGCTCTCTTCCCTTTCTAACACAAGCAATCGAAGACCATGTTTTATATCAATATATATAATCTATATATATCAATACAGATGAATTGATTAAACATCTGGGGGAAAAGAAATTTTGAATGAGAGTGTGATTATTGGCTCAAAGTGAAAGGGATACTAGGCTGAGATCTCTGCAGCAATAACACTATACCTCAAACCCCATCCACAAGGAAGGTTCAGAACTGAAAAGAGTCACTGAAAGTGGCCCAGGTAAAAGGTTAGGTTGCCAGCCCTGAATACTGAAGATGTTTCTGTATTCCCAAAGCATGTGTGGTATCACTAACATTGGCGTGCATGGCTGTGCTGAAACATTTAAAGGAAAGAAACACTCCAAGGGGGAAAATATGAATTTGATCTTCGTGTTTGGTGGCTTACCTGTACTGATTGCTCCTCCACTAAAACAAGTGCAGGGCCACCAGATTATCTGGCATGAATAATCTATGGGATATTACTGTGTCACTCCTGCACACCCCTGGCATGTTGGGCATGTAGAAGCTCACCTCCAATTAACTATCTTAAGTTACTTCTCAAAGTAGCAGTCAGCCTGCACTACTTTGTCTGCATGTAGCTATTTAGTTATGGGAACAGTTCTTGCTTACTGTACTTCCAGTCTGGATTTTCAACCATGGATCAAGAAATGAAGCAGTGTAGCTACCACCATCCTCCTCCAAACCCACTGTCCAGCTCATGTGTGAGCTCTGTATACAACCCTCGTTTGTTCAAAATAGTGAAATAATCTGTCTAGAACCTATTTACAGATGTGGTTTAGCTCTGCTTAGGTAACTATGCTCTGTTTGAGGGCAGCACTTTTAAGAGAGGGACGGTCTGGGAGGAGTGTGCGGGAGTGAACTAAGACAATGATCACAGAGCAGAGAAAACAAGACCTGTAAAGAAAGACTGAGAGAGACCTAGGGAAGCTCAGTCTGGAGAAAAGACAACTGTGGGTGGATCCCTAGCTGTCTGCAAATACATAAAAGACTGTTACAGAAAGAGGACAGGGGCCAATTATTCTCATTAGTCACAGAGGACAGATCAGGAAATAAATGACTTTAAGATGAAGCAGAGAGAATACAGATTAAACATCAAATTAAATGTTTACTGCACTAATGTTTTAGTGACTGTAGAAGAGCTGATAAATTTGGCAGATTAGCTGCAACTGACAATATTTAAAGCTAGATGTAGGTGCTGAGCTATCAGGATTTTGTATCTAATAAAGTCTGTCTCTAGTGAACCTCAGATCATGATATTTGCATGCCTAACCAAACAACTTTGGAAGAAAGATAATGAGATTGATTTGTCCTGTGTGCAGGAGGGAGAGACTGTCCCATTGGAGGAACCCGATTGGGTGTGGCTTTGTGCAACAAATCTCATGTGGTACCTGTAGGAGTCAAAATGATGGCGTCGACTGGTGGCACAGCTGGCGCGTATCAGGAGCTCCCCAAAGATGCCTGGTTTACAAAACCTCTGGTACGTTGTGACAGCTCATTCTGTCCAGGGGACTGGCAAGAGCTGCAGTATAGGAATCGGGCAGAAGAGGCTTACAAACGTCCTGCGTGAATGATGCTTCAGCATTTCCAAGCACAGTTCTTGAATCCTGGGGTGAGCTGGGCTGTTTAGATTGAGACCATGTCTCTCTCGTCCAGACGCTTCACCTGTCTGTAGCCATTGCTTTCAAGGCTTTACACTATCACAGCGTCTGAATAGCTACTGTGCCGAAACCTGATGCTGCAAGGGGAGGGGAGGTTTACTGTCACACACTGAATGATGTGAAAATTCACACCTTGCTATTTCATGATGTCATTCTTTTGTCTTGCAAGATGAGATACAGTTTAAAAATACCTTCTGTTTACTCCTCTTTGCTGCTTCCAGAAGATAAAATGGGATATGGGCAGCCATGAGCGTTGTGGTTTCTGAGGATTGTCGCTTCACTAGCCAGCCTTCACAGTCACATCTCTTTGTGCTCTGAGTTGGAGGAGCTTCCTATGCCTGGTTAGGGTTTGGATGAGCGCCTCTGGCAGTGGGTTCTGTGAGGGATCTTCCTACCTTGGGTCAGTAGAGATTCCCCTGCCGGTAGCTGAGATGGCTGAAAGGGCTGCTTTGAAATTGTGAGTTTTGCCAGCATTGGGAACGTGCTGTGCAGCCTAAGGCCTATGCCAGTGGAAATCCTCCTGTGCATCAGCAGAAGTGGTGACTGTGGTGCAGCCCTGCTGGTGGATTACACGATTTTAAAAAAGAGTTAACAAGCATGTAATCCTGACCTCTGGTGTTTCTTTGTAGGAATCAGGAATTTCCTATACAGGTGTCCAGGACACGCTCAGGCTCAAATGGAGGAAATGACACAATACACTCTCTTATTATACTTGGATTTAACATTTTTATTTCACTTTGTCACCTAATCTCTTAGTTAGGGTTGCCATGCAGGGTTGGGAGATAATATGTACAACTCTCTCACATGGATGTAGTTTCTTGCATGTATGACCTCTGAAGAATTTGGAGGATTTTCCAAAAGGAAACAAATGTAAAACTTAGTAAATTCACTACTTCAAAACAGACTAGGAGGTGAGATGCCTACTTGAAGCCAGCTGAGGCAGATAGAATCTGGTGTCATGAACCTGATGATAATTTACTAGTGCAAGTGCCATGTCCTACATCACAGCTGATTGCCTAATGAACAGAAAATTGTTTTTGGGTGATAGGCATAATAGCCTCATGACAGCTTAAGATTGCAGTGGTCCTGTGTTGTTGCCTCTGGCTGTAGGCCATGAACAGGATACAGCAGGGCACAGTTAGGTTAGAGATTGAAGTCTGTCGTAAGAAGGGACTGTGGTTTCCCTGTGTCACGTGAGACTTCTGCTACTCACAGCTGGAAATGAGGTACTGGAGATACACAGTGGCTGTTTGGAATGTGAAAGGTGAAGCTCCTAAATCAATACCACCTGGAAATGAATTGCAGAAGAGCTGCTAGGATCCTAAAGCCAAGGGCAATCCCAACTCTTCACAGCGTCTGGGGGCAGGTGGTTTTGAAACCTGTGCAGTGAGAAGAACGGCTCCACTGCTGCATGGAAAGGTGTTAGGATGCTGCCAGCTGCTCCAGGAGGAGGATGGAGAAAGGGTTGCTGCTATAAATCTCTTTGTGCCAGGTAAAGCAGGATGTTATTTAATTGTACACAGCTGGATTGCTGGGGAATTTCTGTCACAAGGCTTTGCTTAGAAATGCATTTGAAGTGCATTGTGGCAGAGGAAATGCACTAGAACGCACTAACTCGCGGCTACTTGCACGTAGGCATACGCTTGTATGGAAAGCATGTGGGAAGGATCTGCGTATCCCTGCACCCCTCTCTCTCCTCCTCTATAATTCTCTATTATTGCTGGCTGCTGTAGTCAGTGGCCTAAGTATCTCAGGGGAGATTCCCTCCTGTCAGACGTGTGTTTCGGCAGAGGCAAGCTGAAACATCAGAGGCTGACAATCCCCAAGGGAGAGTCTAATGAAAGCGACAGAATGACATAATCTGTTCTCATAGTCTCTCCCTTTCAGCTCTCCACGTTTTTGGTGCAACTTGAAATTACCCTCTAATTTATTACTGAAAAGGTGACTATCATATATAATTGAAATTATATAGATAGTGTCCTGAATTGTCGAAAGTCAAAGTATAAACTCAGCGTGGATGTGGTCTGCAGTACTGTCTTTCTGGGAGGAAGCTTTTAAGACTTAATCTGAAAGTAACAGTGGTAAATGCCGTGAAAGTATAAATAGAATCTCAGAAAAGACATTGCAATCATTTCATTAAGTGATGGGGCACCGGTACCCTAAACAAGAGGGGAGAAAAATTAAGTAGCTTAGAAAAATAGGGTAGCTGTGGGTTGGCTGCCTTGAAAGATACAGTGGCTCTTGCAGAAAGCTTTTTGACTCCCTGGTTTGAAAGTTCGTGAACTTTCAAACCAGGGATTCAGAGAGACACACAAGGATCATGCATTAACTGTTTTTAATTTGCACCATTTCTGTGTAGAGTAAAGGGGCTCCAAGGCTCTCTGAACTTCAGGACTCTGAGAACTTTGAAGGAAAAGAGTGCCTGTACCTTGGCACTCTCTGAAGCAGGAGCTGGATGTCACAGAGGGTATCATACATGAGCAACTCTTTCTGTGCAATGACCTTTTTTCTTACTGGAGGGTGTAGTAACTTCCAGAAACCAGGAGATGCATAGTAGGACATGAGTGTTGGTTAATGATGTGCCTCGTGTTAATAGTCTTGTATTTTTTTTTTGTTAGGACATTTTTTGTTAGGACAGATTGATTCCTGACTTCAGCTTTTGACGTTAGAGAAGATGATCAAAGTTTTTGATAGAAGAGGTTTGGAAATGGGTTAACTGCCCCACAAAAAAACAAAAAAGAAAAAAAAATTCAGAGATTTTGCTAGTTCTGCACTGAGATTAATTAGAGTGTTTGATGTGTTTTCATGAAAAAGCAGGAAAAAGAATAGCTAGCAGCGTGGTGGGCAGAAAACTAACTGGGTTTTGTGTGACGCATCCTTATTCTGCATACTTCGAAGTGGGGACTTGTCCCTGAGGTTGTCTTAGCCAAGATGAGGGTTCAGAGTACTGGGTCCTCTGCAGTAATGCTTTCTCAGTTGGAACTTTTCCAGTTGGAACTGTTCTACTTTTTATAAATGCCTATTCATTGTGCTGGAGAGGGAGTGCTCTAACGACTGGGCTGTGGAGGTAGTTTGTTTCTTTGGCCCGATATAAAGTAATTACTTATAAAAAAAGAAATGATTTCAGCATGAAAGAAATGGAAGCACAGGCTCTGTAGCCCAGAGGCAGTGGAGTCCTCTGAGACATGGGAGACATGGGAACTAATTCTTCCTCCAAATTAGTCAGTGCAGGTTTGTTCTTGTTCTGCTTTCGATGCATTTGTTTTTTCCCAGTGACACGACAACAAAATGTTTCATTTAGCATTGAGCTCCAGTGCTGATTCTAGGTGGGGAATAAAGTGACAGGAGGAGGTGAATTCCCAGGGAGCAAAGACCTGATCCTCAACCAAGTGCTCTTAAATGAAGGATGAGGGATGAGAACTACGGACTCTGTGACGGGAAACCAAAGTTACTGCTCCAATGAAAATTTTTATTGTTTCCTATAATGTGCAGGTAGCTCTTTAAAATTGTCTCCAGATCTTTAAAATCACTTGGGATTTTCATTCTTGCAGTTCATATCCCTCACTATATTCCCGCTCATCGTTCATTATACATTTGCTTTTATAAGCTTGGTGAGATGTTTGACTTTTATATGGAAAGGGGAGTTTTTCCAGAAGCGAACACTGGCTGTGGGAGACTTGTTTCCAGAAGAACTCCATGGAGTCAGTGGAGGAAGACCGAGTTATTTGAAGGGCACTGTAGAGCAGGAGCCCCATGGATGTGCTCCAGCTTGCCCTGTAGAAAAGCTAATCCCTGTTGACTACAAAAGTAGCCTACATAGACGAGCTTTCTAAAAGCTTTTAATTATCTCTCTTGTTCTGCATGTATGCATTTTAAGGATGTACAGGGTTGGGGGCTAGAAAAGACAAAGGGTGTATTAAATTTTATTGCTCCTTCACCACCTAGTTTGGAAAACAGTCATGTTCCATGAGGAATCCAAAATCTCCTAATGTCTGATCCTCTGTGTTGTGTTTTTCCTCTGTAAGAAAACTGGGTTCCTGATAGTCCATCTCTTTTTGAATGCCGAGGCCTGGAGATTCCTTAGTCTGTGTCCGACGTAAACGGTTCTTGAACGTGATTTGAATTTGCAGGTAACACCAATGTCCCGTTAGGTGAGCTGAGCCATGATTTACGGATTTCTCAGACCTTGATTTCAAACCAGACAGTGGAAAGCTGGTGCATGAGGTCTGTTGACATGACCAGGTATAGGGCCCCTCTATGGCACCCCACAGAGACCCATAGCTCTGGATGCTGCAGGCTAAGGAGAGATGGCCAGGGCTTGCTGCTTCTATCACCACTGTGTCCCAGGAGGGAGCTAGTTTAAGAATGAGATTTTATTATATGTCTTCGTACATTTTTTTCCTGCATGCATTTAGAAGCATTGCCCATATTCATCAAGGCACATCTTTCCTAAGAAAATATTGCTTGCATGATGAAGCATAAAAATCAAACAAAAGAGAAAATTAGAGAGAAGGTTTGCCCTGACAGTTCGTGTCCTTTTAAGTGCACAGGGTAATACAGAAATTCGTATGTCTTCTCTGACATGACAGTCTTCTGTGATACTTCAGTTCAGCAACTGTGGCAGGACAAATTGCAATGTGTACCTGTACAAGGGTGCAGCTGCAGCCCAGAGACTGGCTCCACTGGCCCTTTGAAAGGGGGAATCTTGGTATTGGCTGTGGGTTCAACATCAGACTGGACTGACTTTGGATATCTGCTCCGTGGTATGAGGCACAAGAGCTTCCAATATTTGTTTGAATCAGCTTCATTTTGAAGTATTTTTGCTTATAAGCTTGTTCACTTTTGTCACTGGAGGAACGTCATAAAGAGCTGTTGAGGTACTGTCTTGGCTGCTCTTTTGGTGCCTGCAATGAATGCTGCACTGATGCTTCATGTTAATACAAAAGCTGCTATTTTTTGTCCTTGTGTTTGATGATTTCCTTGTTTCTCAAACATTAAATAACATGATTATAAAGATAGCAACAGATTCTTAAACACTTCTTTTCCATGTAAGTTTTCAGGTGTTTTCTTGATTGCGTAATGTATTGTTTTTCCTGCAGTATGAAACAGGAGTAGGTATAGAATCTGCTTGACATTCATTTTTGGGATCAGATTAAGTTGTGTTGGGTTTCCTCCCCCAAATCCTCGTGGACTGTGCCTGGGGGAGCAAAATCAATGCTCACTTGTAGAACTGCTTAAAATGACTGTATATGGCATTGTTGAAACTTCCATTTGAACAGAAATTGAGACTTTTAAAGCAAATTAATTGTGTTTTCTCATAATCTGAACTACTTTGAAAGAGTAATATAAAATGGTTTTAAATTTGCGGGACAAAACTTGACGGAAAAATCATAGAACTTGATTTTACTGTCAGAGATCCAGAGAGAGAGGAAAAAAAAGCATTCAAGACTTAAAATCCCTTTAAAATTTCTAATTTCCTTATAGGATGTCTAAATATTTAGTGGCAAAAAGACAATATTTGGTCTAATGCTCGTCCTGGATAGGACAAACGTGTTATTTAGTTCAAGCCTTGTGGTTTAAAGAGTTTGTATGCAAAAGACTCAGCTTGAACCTTGGCTTTACTGAAATGCCACATTTATTACACCAGCTAAAGAAATACAGAACTTGGATAAAATCATCTGGAGATAGTACGTTCCATGACAGATCAGAATAGCAATGTAAAGAGAAGGAAAGCTTCACTCGGGAGGAGGATGTTAAGCTGTGCCTCTTATAACTGGCAATGAGACATGAAACATTCATGCCAGTAAATAGAAGAACGTGCTGGGGAATAGCTGTAGAACCTGGAGCAGAACTCGCGGTGCGCTGAATGGACGGAGCTCCTCAGTGCAAAACCGAAGGGCTTGGAGAAGATGTAACTGGGAATCATCTTGTCATGTGCTAGACCAAGATGGTACGAGCCACACTGAGCTTTCTCTTGGCCGTATTCGGATCCCAGTTGGGTGAAGCCAAGCTGACCACCTCCATCCTGGTGGAGCTGGTCTAGTACATGCTGATCAGCATTTGGCAGAAAGTGACCGTCCTTGGTCTGTGCTGGGAGATTCCATCAGATGGTTTGGATGGAGCTGCCCTGCTTTCGAGATATGCACAGGTCTGGTCTTTCTTTTTGACTAGAAGCACATTAGTCTCCTGCAGGAGGACGTTTGGGCTCCAAGTAAGTGCAAAGTGTGGGAAAGATGTATGTATGCATCTGTGCCATCTAATGTTTTGTGAACTTACAAAGGACGGACACAGTTTTGTATTTTTATGCAACCCACTTTGTTTTCTGTCTCTGCTCAGATTCTGTTATAAAGGTCTTTGTGATGGTGCTAACGACTGTCATGAATCCAGCCAATTCACGCATGTTGTGGCTTTTCAAGTGACTTGAGTTGTGCTAAGCTTCTTTTGTCCCTTCTGAGTCTGGAAAGTTAATCATAAAACCTCCTCTTGATGCTGGTGAGGAGGAAGTGGGCTGACATCGGTTATGAGAATAGGTTGTGGCCAGAAGACAGATTTATACACCTTGTTGGACTTTCACTGGCAGTAAATTGCATTCTGGTCATGCTGAAACCTGGACTGTGAAGGACCGAGAGAGCTGACACATTTACCTACACTGGCAGTACGTATTCATAGGAGAGAGTGGGAGGCACTAGCCTTTGCTTTATTTTGGACTTTTCTGGGATGAGGGAAGCTGATGCTACAACCCCCTTGGTGTGGTAGATATTCCCCCTTCATCTGGGTCCCAGAGCAGAAGGGGAGCAGGCACAGTCAGAGATACAGTCTCAAGGACCCCCCCACTTCATTTAGACACTGCTGAGCCACAGCTGCCTTGTGGCTATCAGAAGCTGGACTGGGCTGAGCAGCATCTTCTCCACGGAGCTGAGCAGCAGTGGAGGCAGTGAATCAGTGGTGCCCAGGGCAGGCTCCCCACCCACCCCCACCTTTCCCTTGTTCTTCCTTCTTCTTTTCTCCTCCTACAGGCTGGACAAGCTCAACTGGACTTCATTCTGTCAGGGGCCAGGGCAGTCCTGCGGGTGGTTGGTATGGCTGGGGAGGAAAAGGCACTGTGTCTCAGTGCCTTTGAACGACTTTGGGAGCTGTTGGAGGCTCTGGTGTCGGGAAGCTGGAGAGGCAAGGGAAGGGTTTTGAAGGAGATTTCAGAAGGACAAGTTTTGGAGGAGGGAAAGGGTTTTTTTCTTTTTGCATCCTAAAATTACTCTTTGCACCCAGGTCCTGCTTCTGTGACTATTCGCTGCTCGGGCAACATCTGGTGTGCTTTTTGCAAATGTGATGTCTCACAAAAAGGCTTTGAAGTAGCCTCCTGCCTCCCCCTTCTTTGGAATGAAGGAGGAGGGAAGGCTTAGGCACCAGTGTTTGGAGGAAGCTGATGTTCAGTGTATTGGGAAGGTGCCATGCTCACTTTGGGTGTGTGCACAGGGAAAGGCAGTGTACAGAAATGTACCATAGCAGTGATACCTCGGAGTGATGCTTAAGCAGCATCTGCTCAGGGCTCCCAATTGTTGTCTCAGGGCCTTGCCTGGGTCTCCAGGGCCCACTGCTTTTTCTGAGAGCAGCAAAGCTGTTGCACAGCAACCCGGCATTGGTCACCACCAAAGCAAACTGAAACCCTTGAAAACCTTTTGGCAGCTTTTGGTGAGGGACTGCTGATGGGGTCATGTCTGTGAAGAATCCATATTGTCTTGTGAATTTAAGGATGTGCCTTGACTTTACTCTGATGACAAACCCCATGCCTTTGCTTTGTGAGAGTATTTCTGCTGGAAATCAAAGAGATTTGAGATACACAGCTAGCTAAGCAGTCATACCTCAGAATAGGATTTGGGGATTAACAGAGTGGATAGTAAATTGAATAGTAGGAGTTAAAATCAGACTGTGCTTGGAAAGAAAGCAGAGATGAGAGGTACACCCCTGGAAAGCAGTAATGCTAAAAATGACACTAGGGTTACACTGGTTAGCAAATGAAATACGGACTCACAGTACAACGCAGCAGCAAAGAGGCTGATGTGATTTCTGGATTGCATAAGCAGAACTGTTGTGTCTTGAAGCAAGGAAATGTTTTCTGCATGTTTCTAGTCATGTTTTCTTCGTGTGCCTGATCTGAGTGTACCTACTCTAATTTCTGGAGAACTTAGTGCCCCAAAGATGGCAGCAAATTAGAACAAATTCAGTGGAGCAACAAAAATGATTAAGATGCTGGAGGGATTGATCTAAGAGGGAAGATTAAAGTAACTAATTACATTTAGCTTGGCCAAATGACAATTAAAAGAGAGATGTGCTGACTGCCTTAAAGTGTGTGCTTAAGAATGTAAACAGAGAGGAGAGAGAAATAGAACGAGGGATTGTTCGGTGCTGTTGGAGTGGCTGTTGGTCAGATGCCTGCTCTGCACTGCCACTGGAGTTATGTAGGAGCCTAACCAGAGACTGAGAAGTAGCTGCAGCCAAACGATAGCAGCAAATGAACAAAAGAAAGTGCTGAATAGACAGCACAGTTCCTGCTGTGAAATGTGGCAGAGGCTAAAGTACTGTTTCCGGGGAAGTGATGGTAGACTCCTGGAGCTTTGCTACAAGTAGTGTCCAGAATTCTCCTGGGGAGGAGGGAAAGGATGTAGTGTTCCCATAGAAGTCCTCTCCCTCTGATATGCAGGACCCATAGATAATTTCTCCCCTGTCCTTTTTCCTGTGAATGTGTATTGTAGTGTTGCATTCATGTCAGGGTGTAGTGTTTTCAAAAAGATAGTTTGCAGGGTGGAGCGGGAGCAAGCATGGGGATGGGGTAGATGACAGTAGACACCAAACCCTGTAAGAAATGCTGAGAGAGCAAGACATGTTCAGTCTACAGGAAAGATAACTGTGGGTGGAAACCAAACAGTAAATCTGTAAAGGACTGTTATAAAGAGAGGACAAGGGCCAATTATTCCCTTTAGTCTCTAAGGACAGATCTAGAAGAAAGTGGGCCCTTGGCTGAAGCTGGGAAAAGCAGGGCCTGTATGAAGAAGAAGGCGGAGTGTTGGGTGACAAGGAGGCCAGGAGGGGTGGGGGAATTGTTATGAGTGTAGATGGCCAGGGATGACATTAGACACTTGTTTATTGCACTATGCAGGCATTGGGAAACTGATCTTGCTTTAGTAAATTTTCATGTGATTTCATAGCCTCTAAAAGCTTCTCAAGCTTCTGAACAAGACAGAGCCGTGGTGCTTTTTCTTGCAGGTTTTTTATTCGTATTATGTGTAATAACATGTTTATTAATTTTTCTGTTTATATTTGTTTATGGATCTGTTCGAATGCTCTTTTGCAATGCAGGGACTATGGAGGAAATGTACACTTCTTACAAAAAATGCAGTGAGGAGTTAGTTCCAATGAAGTGTGGATTAGCTGGGTTTTTTTGCCCCTTTGGTGTGAATGTTTTTTTGAGGCATAAAATAGCCTTATTAGTTAAAAAAAAAAAGTGTACAGTTCTATATCTCCTCATTTTGACAGGCATGGGAAAATTTAAAGCAAGAGCTCTTACCACAGTATTTCTCATCCAGCTGTACTTAACAAATTCTGCACATTTTTCATATAAAGCCATTTTCCCATGCTAGACTATTTCATATATGGAAGTACTTTATACCTGGAAATGTTAATTTCCTGATCTGCTTTTAAGACTGAGTGCATTTCCAAGTGAAAGGAAGAGGTGAGGATAAGAAACAGCCATTAACTGGTGCAGTATCTCAGCTGGTGGCTCCAGTCTCTCTGGGCGAATAGCTGGGTCGACTGTGATGTGAAGAGCATCCTAAACGTATTCTTTTGTAATACCTGTTTGGAGGGCCATTTGTAAAATAAATGCTTCAGCAAAGTTCCCTGTAGGACAGTGACTGTGTCCTGGTGTTACAGCTAGTTCCTGGGCAATTTTAAGAGGAATTTCAAAGAGTGACAGGAGCCCAGCATCAGAGAAACAGGTTCTTGCTGCAAACTTGTAAGGGCACCTTTTAAGGCAAAGGCTGAAGCAGTGTGTGCAAGTGGGGCTGTGCTGTCCTGGGCTGCAGGGAAGACTCAACTTGTGGTAAAGATATGAGGCAGGTCATCAGGGTCCTCCTATCTGACTTTTCCATGAATTGGCTTTTATTCAGTTAATCAAGAGCTGTGGTCAGTAAAGTCATTTTGCTTCCTTGTCCCAGCAGTTTTTTCCTGCAGCAGTTCAGTGGTCTGGCAAGCCCACCTTCATTGCTGGTCGAGGATAGCATGTCAGGCTGTCAGCTGGAGTGGCTGAAATGCAGGCACAGGTCTCCTTCGGCCTTGCCAGCTGCTCGCAGTACCTTCTCACAAGCCAGGCAAGCTGGGCTTGGACAAGTCTTAAGCAGTAGCAGGATTTGTCAGAGCCTGTGAGCAAGTCACCCAGCCTACTTGTGCTGCTGTGAGCTGGGATGACGAACACTGTACAGCTGTATTCAAAAGTCACACTTTCTTTTGTGCTTGTGAGGTGCCACTTTTCAGCTGATGATGCCACAGAATCATACTTACTCTTTACTTGGTCTTGCTTTCAGAGCTCTAGCCTTGGCATTCTTCAGTGGTTTGGCACTTACTGAAAGAAAGAAAGAAAGAAAGAAAGAAAGCAAAAGCACCATACAGAGCAGAAAAGTACTTCACAAAGCATATTCTGATGAAGTCAGCTCCTTGAACAGCTGCAACAGGGACAGCAAAGCAGCCAGAAATACAGAAGGAGGAATATGATGGGAGATTTATGCTGGTGAATCTATCAAAAGATCTGCAAGATCTGTGCCTAGAGAAGATCTCAGTGCTGTCTTACCTGTGAAACCCTCATCCCAGACTTCCAATGCTCTGCAGCCAGTGTTAGATTTGCAGATGTTTAATGTGATGTGTGGTTTTGGATATAGTAGAATCCCATGTCTTCTGAAACATGTATGGAGCATATTGATTTTTCCCTAGATTTCTGTCAAGGCTTTCCACTTCTTATGTATTTATTTATATCTATTTATTCTTTTTTTGGAAGGTAGCTATTGGGCTCATGCAGTTTGTAACTTGTCAGCGCCAGTGCATTGAGTCAACCACATGACCTGGACCTGTAGAATTCTTAGGAAGAGCTGTACTCCTGTTGCTGGAGTATTGGATGGTGGTGAGGAATTTGGTCTGAAACTCACTATGGCAGAGCAGAATATTTTTACCATTGTTAGCTTTGGAAAATTTAAAATGTTACATTATACCTAAATAAGCGACCCTCTAAATGCCTTCATTCTAGAAATGAATAGATTTGAACAATACAAAATGATTGAAAAGAAAATCTGTTTCTGTCCCCAGATTACCTCTGAATGGCCAGGTTTGACTCTAAATCAGAATAGAGTTGTACTTTCAAACTGCAAAAGCTTTGTCTAAACACAATCCTTCTCCTTTGCAAAGCTCCAAGAAGCCACTGTTTGGGAATACAGCTCAGCTGCTGGCTCAGGGACACCAGAGCCGACTTGGACAGCAGCGGCTCTGAAAGTTTTATGGGTAGAGTCAGCAAAGTGGGTGACTGCACTGGGTGTGTAAACATCTGCGTGTGCAAGCCCCTGTTAGCAGGTGGCTGCCCTGTTTCCCCTCACGATGCTGCAGTAGCAGCTAATCAGGTTTCCTGCCCGAAGGGGCTGTGTGCCTGCCTGCACCCCAGCTGCCCTGCTGCGTTCTTCGTGCTGGCATTGGGACACACGCGTGCAGGACGTTCTGACCTGCTTCGTGCAGATGGTGGAAGCTGATTGCTGGAGGCAGCCTTTGGTCTGCTCGCAGATTGGCTTCAGGGATTACGTGCAGGGAAGTGTGAGCCAGTAGAACTGCAGCATTGATGTACCATGCTTCTGCGTGACTTTTCAGTGCTTGAGAGACATGAACTCCATTGTGTGAGATCTTTGCAGCAGCATGTGTGTTCTAATTTCTGAAGAAGACACTTGGCATATCCACCTCCCCCTTTTCTCTAGGCTGCAGTGGGAGCCAAAGTACATAAACAGTGCCTTTCCTGTTTCTAATGTTGCTAATATCCATTGACAATATTTTTTCCCTGCCCAGTGCTGCAGGTTGGAAAGACTGGTGGTACCCACGGTGAATCACTACATGTTGATGTATTTACTTTACCTGTTGCTCTGTAGAAACTTGAGATCCAGCCACCGAGGTTTTAAGGGCTCCCCGTCAATCAGATTAAATATTTAGCAGCAATAGGTTCTGGGCATCACGTTTCTGACAGTGTATTTCATGCATCATTTGCTGTAAACGTTGGGAGATTTTTAGCTACCGCTTGCAAAGTACCTCCCTCTCCACTTTCTCTCCCATTATTACCTCTTCTTTTCACCGTCCCTCTCACTTCTCACTTTTCTTCTTGTCCTCCCTTTCTCTGCTCTGCTGTTTCCTTTCCCTTAGCTTTTCTCCAGTTTCTCTGATCACTGTTCATGGGTATGTGAGGGTGTGCATTGCAGCTGCTATGACTGTCAGCCTGTGATGAAGGAGTGGAGGGACTGCCTGCATCTAACTGTGTGTGGCCACCTCCTTGGAAAAGCATGCATCACTAGAGGAAAGGTGCAAGCTGACGGGCTTTTTGGGGAGCGGGAAGCATCTAAGGGTAAGAAAAGGCAAAGCATCTCTGTCATTCCTCTCTCTGTGATGCAGCCCTACCTGCAAGAACTATCTGCTTTACTCTTAGCACATCTGCTGGTTGCTCTGGGACTGTGACTATGGGGCAGTCCTTCTCCTTTTAGTCCCCTTCTGGCTGAAACTTTTGTAGGAAAAGGGTGCATGGGCTCAGTCATCCAACTGAAAGTGTGGTCACATCCATCCCCATGGGATCCCCTTGTCCCACCAGCTGTTTGTTTGCAGCAGACTTATATGTCAGCTGTGCTGACATCTGGCTGACACCCTGGTGCTGGTATGAGGCCCGTCAAAACCAAAAATCCAGTGAAGGTTATAAAAAAAAGAAAGAGGTATCTCTAGGTGAGGTTTCAGCGTCAGATGGTATTTTCTGTAATGGCAGAGGGTTGTCTCCTGGAACACAGCAAACAATAGAGAAAAGACAAGGACCATCCTTTGCTTCCTTCAGGTGCTGGACAACGGGTACAGGTTTCACATGTACAAAGATTTCATGTGTACAAAGTACAGTTGTCTGGTGGTCATCTGAGTTTTCAGGCATGATGTCTAATCAGATGGCCCTTTAGAGGGGCTCTGTGAAACAAGGATTAGAACTGCCACTAGTGGTCATTCTGGGCTGATGCTGGGTTGGGGAAGGTAAAGTCTTCTGGGCTAATGAGCTCTGTAGGGAGGCTGGTGCCCTGCATGTTTTATGCTGCAGAACCTTCCCTAGACCTTGCCCTTCTTTCACCCATTGCTGGTCCTGCTTCGATGCTGTTCATTGTAAACTGTGGTCAGATGGTTTGACTCTTCATTACCCTGCTCTCCTGACTCTTTGGTACGTGCATCTTTTCCACTGCTCTTGCTCTAAATGTGTTGTCTGCTGAACATGTCATTGCAGTCCCAGAGGGAGCCTGTAGTTCTCACTGCCTCCATGTATGCCCTGTGTGATTGCTGCTCCGCATTCCTGTCATCTCACATCTGGTATTCAGCCCCAGCTGCTACAGCTGTCCTGCACTACCAGTCCAGGAGATGATGGTTAGTGCCAGGGCCAGGTTTCTCAAGCATGTTTCTCTCCCTGCTGTGACAAGTCCGAAGCCATCTGGCAAAACATCAACCTCTTCTTTTCACGTTTCTGTTGGCATGGGACATATCCCCTCTTCACGCCAGTGGGCTTGAAGGCACGAGGGAGACAGGACCGACGTTACCAAAGGGATGCTTGGGAAGATGCCTTGCTTTGAAAGCTGGAATGTGTGTGAGATTAATTTTCTTTATGAGGGGACTGGGGACCCTCTAGGTGGAGAGAAGAAGTGAGGGAACCCATAGATCACAGTACCTAGAGAAGATGGTTCTTCTTCTGCTCTGATCCAATGAGCACTGGAACTTTTCTGGCTGAGGATCTGCTGGATTGGGATATGGCAAGCCAGATGGTTTGAAGCAGGTACTGGGACTTTTGGGAAACTGCTTCAGCAGAGATAGGGAGTGGAAAATGCCTGTAAATTTTGTAAAGCAGAATAGCTAGTGATGAACAAACCAGAGTGCTTAATTTCTTGATTTATTTCTCTCTCTCACTCACTCTTTTTTTTTTTTTCCTCCCTCCCCTCCCCATTGCTCTGGGCCCCTGCAGTCCATTCCCTGCATCTGGTGGCTTATTTCCCTACAGATGTCATCTTGGCAGTAACTCAAACCTGAGCACCTCCCTTAGGGAGTTGATGCACTGCCTGAGTGCTTTTTCTTTCCCTAGTGTCTGATATTTTGGGTTTGAGGTGGTGGTTTTTAATTTTTTTTCTTTTTTTCTTTTTTTTTTTTAAAGTATATGATTTTAGGCAATTGCATTTTATATATAAATAAAAATTTTAGCAGTGGGAGAACTGGAAGGTAGTGGGATCTGGAGAGGATGGTTTCTTAGCTGCATGCCAGGCCAGCCTGTGATGCCTTAGGATTTTAGCTTTTATATTTTTCATATGTTTGTAATCCTGCAATTCTTTAGTGTGTAACTCTAAACTCCATATAGAGTCTTAGCTACTGCTTTCCCATTTTGGTCAGACAAAACAATTCCTCTCTAGGCCTGGGAATCAAGGACACCTTACTGTCTCAGGCCCTGAGAAATGTAAACAAAAGTGAGTTGTTGGGGAGCAAACTTGGGGTAAATGACTTCATTACCTGAAACTGTAATTGGAAGATTAACCCTCAATATACAAATGGACCAAACTTATAAAAGTATGGAAACCCGTGACCCGTCGTCCATTTTTTGGGTGTAGCCCCTGGTGGGGCTTCATCTGCCTGAAATATGCCTGAAGGCCCTTCGATAAATATAACCACTTTTTATTCCCTTAATTTTGTCTGGCCTCTGTTTTTAGGTAGCCCAAAAAGGCATCACCTGGGTAAGTGAATCACCTGGAAGGGCTGCACAGCTTGCCCACCGACTCACCTCAGCTCCAGGCCTGGGAGCTCAGCTATGCTCTGTTGAGTCCTCTGTTCTCTTTAATTAGGAAAGAAGGCATGATAAATGGGTATTGGTTTTTGTCTTGTTGAAGTACCCCTGGCCTCTGGATGAAGTGGTGACAGGGCCATGCTAGGAATATGGTCAGGGAGGTGAAGAGTCCCTGAAGCTTTGCAGGCTCTGAAGGTAAAATATAAACAAGAGGAAGGGGATCCCAGAGCAACACCAACAGTGTAGTCAGTTGATAATGCATAAGTGTCTTATTTGTCCCAGCTTTTCCCTTTCTCCCCTGAGACAAATATCACTAGGAGTGTGGCAAGAGGCTTCTCTCTGGATGTATGCTATGTATGTAGATCAGGAACCCCCTCCTGTGGTACGCAGTGCCTCACAAAGGTGCTAACACCTGTGCAGAGTAGGTTTAAGATGCTGCCACATCAGATCAGAGGGGCTTTACACCCCTCTGGCACAGGGATAGTGGAAATGAATAGTGCAAAGGCCTCTGAGAATTTTAATGTACTTTGGCATCTTCATAAATATAACAATTGACACAGCTGAGTGCAGAAATGCCTCCTGGCCTGGAAACAAGGTCCTGCCACAGTGTCGTCCTGAACACGACACCAAAGCAGGGCTGTGTCAGAGAGGTTTTGCAGGAAGCAAGCATGGTGTCTAAGGGCTGATATTTAAAATCTTTTTTTTATCTGAAACTCGGGACCCCATGGGGCTGAAGTTCACTTTGCTGTGGCCTGGTCCTTCCCTGGAGAAGAACTGTAGCTATGTTGAGTACAAGAAACACAAAAACCCCAAAGTGAGCACAGCCCCAGGAGGTTAAAGGGGGATGAGTGGTGTGCTCAAGGCACTTGGAGAGACAGTTCATATAGACAACTGGGTTTGCTTTATCTACATCATTTTGGGCATGGGTAATATTTGCAGCATATAATGTTTGGCTATTCAGGATGTCAGTATTGGTACTGCTGTATACAAACAAGGGTGAGGCCTAGGTAAAGACTGTTGCTAACTGACTGCTTTAACATGGTGGTTATTTGCCACTGTAACCTCAGGGCTGTATGAAAGTCCTTCAGAAAGCAGGACTGGCACCCCAGTGCTACTGCAGCAGTTCAAGATGGGCAGTGTTAAGACAGCCCTGACACTATATCCACCAAACCCCCACCCACTGTCTGAGTGGTGCCTCTTCTTCCATCCCAGGAACAACTCTTGGGAGGGAGAACAGCTGCTTTGTGCTGGGTGCTGACCCCTGGTGTAGCAGTAAGGTTTGGGTTTCTAACTTAGAAGCTGATTTCCTTCAAGGGCCATCCTAGATGTAAACAGGATGCAACTTGAATGTTGCCTCCACTTTTTCTGTCTCAGGATGGTTTTGGAGTTTTCCCATTTTCAGGAATACATGGATTTAGTGTGTTTAGGAACTGGTGCCATTTCAGGTCTGACAGGAAAGGGGTAAAGAGCTGCTTCCCTCACCTATGTTCCACCTTCAAAGAAATGCAGACCTGTCTCCTGGTTCAAGATAAGATGGAGTGCATATATACCCTTTAAATTTATATAAAAATAAACAATAATAACAACACCTTTGTATTTATATATAAACAAATATATACTCTGTGTGTGTAAAAGATACATATACACCCTTATTTTACCTTATAATTAATTCTGCGGTGGGAATGCGCTAGTCTTTCAACATTGCTCTATGGCACTGTAACCCAGGAAATGATGGGAACTGAAGGAAGAAATTGAGTCAGGGCAAACATCTCTTGACTCCAGGACTACTCCAGCCTTCATCATCTGTCCCTGCTCAGCAGAAGAATCCCCCAAAGCAGAGCAGTTTCTCTCTGTAAATTTGCCAATGACAACAACTACCCCGTGGCTGCCAGAACCCCTCAAAACCCTTTGTGTTGTCCCCAGGTGTCACTCAGGTGCTCAGGCACAGTACAGTGCAGTTTGTGAAGTCTGACAGAATCACAAGCCTCCAGGGTGCAAGAAGCTTTTCCAGGCAGGGGGAGTACGTACCTTCAGAGGCAGAAAGATTTTTAGTCCGAACTTAATGTCAAAATTCCCTCCTTCTCCCTGCAAATACTGGGATACTGCAAGTTCAGAGGTAAGACTGACTAATTAACTGTGGTGAACTTGTCACAGCTGTATTTCTTCCCCTGGCTCCCAGGGCTTCTAGCTGTGGACTGCTGTAACCCATGACCTGGTCTAAGGGCATGGGGCCTCAAAATTACATGTGAGGACTTCTGTATGAATCCCAGATTTCTGGCACCTCTGACAATGAAGCCCCAGACAGGACTCTTGGGGTCTCCAGGCTCCTGGATTTTGTTTGGGAGTGAAATAGAGCTCCCAAGACTTTTTGTCCATACTGTAAAGCCTGGTGACTCTGGTCAGCCCCCCTTCCCCCAGATCAATTTAAATCCAAGCTCTCCGCTTTGGAGACCCATGCCTAGGAGATCTCCTATTTTGAGTTTCTGCAAGTGAATTGAAACGGAGCTGGGCTTTACATTTCCACTGTCCGAGAGCTGCTGGAACCAGACCTCCTGGATCTGCGTCAGACCCCCAGGGCAGATCTCTTGATGAAATAGAAGTTTTCTAGGCCTGGTTAGAAGTTGCCTGCAGGATGGGTCCTGGTGCTGAGAAGAGCTGCAGCTCTACCCCAGGCACTCAAGGCTGGCTGCCCATTGCAGCTCTGCCTCCCTCACCAAAGCTCTGCATTGCTCTTGCTTTTCCTTGCCAGCAAGGAAACTGCTTGGGACTAGGTGAAATATGTCATGAGTTTGGATATTTTTGTGAGCATAAGCTTAACAAACCTGCAGTTGCTAACATGTTTCATCAGAAACTACAGATCAGCAGTGTTTTGCAATTTGAGTCGATGTGGCAAAGTCGATATTGAGTATCAGGAATTAGCTTGGCAGCTGCCAAGTATTTGTGGTATTACAAGATTTCCTTCCTCTCTGCTCCTAGCTAAACTAGGATTTATTGTCCTGAAGATCTTGGACATACAGGTTTTAATACTCTCTCTTGGGATTCTGTGAGTAATGTTGGGTATGATCTCACAAGAAGACATTGCTGCCTTCGGGTAAGTGCAATGGAAAGCAATAATAATAATCTCAGCTCCTGTAGCTTCTATTGCTTGAGAGTCAGAAGTACTTTAAATACCATAAATAATTAAACATTCTAACTCTATGAAGCAGAGAAGATGCATCTTTACCTTTCTGATCAGGAGAATAAGTCAAAGGATGAGAAAGAAAACAATGGCATTTACACTTTCAAAAAATGCTTATTGGTTTTAGATGGTGATATGAAGGATTAGGACAAGACTTCACTTGTCGTGGTTTGTTCCCTCCATGCTTTTAAGATTTAAAACCAGACAATGAATGGTGTGAATACAAGTGAGCTAAGAGGTAACAAGGATGGACCAAAAATATGACAGTGCTTAAAGTGAGAAATAGAGCCATGAAGAACAAAAAATGGATTGGAGAGGAATGATGGATGGAGAAAGCTGAGAAGGGTGGTAGAGTAGGACATACATTGTAGCTTGAAGGAAGTTGATGGGGAATATTGAAATACTGGATTTTTTTCTTTTTTTTTTTTTTTACTAAGCCCTCTTATACTATTTTAAAATGAAACTGATCTTAAAGCATAAATGACCCAGGGCTACACTTTGTCCATAGTATTGATTTTTATTTACTGGTATTCACTGTTGTGACAATTGTCACATTCTGGTCATGTTATCTCTCACTCTTGCTACTAATGCTGCTTTTTCCTGCTGCAAACGTAAGCTATTGTGACTGTTGTCTAAAAGAGATGTGGTCCAAGGGAGCTGAACTGCACCATGATGAAGTCAGTGGTGGAGCTGGGCTGGGAGGTGACATGGGCTGGTACCTCCTTATATGCATTCACTGGCAGGAGGAATGAACAACTGAATGAGCTACTGGGAAAGGTGGGTGAAGGAGCCAGCATCAATGAATTTGAGAGGCTGGAGAAAACAAAGAACAGAGGAAAAGAAATGCATGGAAATGGCATTCAGCTGAGCCAAATCTGGTCTGTTTGCTTGCACTGGATTGGATCTTGCCGTCCCTGTCCCTGAAGCAATCAAAAGCCAGTGATGCGCTGTGGTCCAGACATGGCTTTGCCTGTGTATCTTTCCGTCACTGCAGCTCTGTAAATATGATTGAGTGCTGAACAGAGGGAGAGGTCAGTGGCTGCTGGGCTGGGTCCCTCCAACAAGGAGAGCTTTCTGGACACTGTTGATTGAAAGTCTCAGTAAGATGAATTGGCCCTGACCTGTCATACAGTTGCAGGCACAGCATGGTCTGGTGCACAGCACTAATGTAGTGTGAAAGCATATTGTATCCAGCTGCTCCATGGCTGGTCCCTTACTGGTCATTGAACTCAGAGAGAGAAAGTTAGGGAGAGGGAAGAGTGTTGGGTTGGAAGAAGAAACAGGGAAAGGAGAAGAAAAATGAGACTACCAAAAAATGTTCTGATTTGCAGTTATCAATTCTCCATTTATCCTGGCTTTAGTGTTTATTGTAAGGATCAAGTTTTTCTAAAGGGATGAGTGGTTTTGGGATGTTTCTGGATAGGGAGTGTATAGCTCCAAATGTCCTGAATGGCACCCTTTTAGGTGTCACATGTTTGTCTTCCTTTATTATTTCTCCTGGCTAGACTTAGTTTTATTTTTTGATAAGTAATGATAACAGGAACACAAAAGTCCTTTACAAAGGATCAGAGAGAGGAGAAGGGAGGGATCAACAGACAGACAATTACAAGGAAGGAGACTCAAAACAAAGTTTTCTGGGTACTCCTCTATCATTTCTAGTGGCCTGACCAGAACCTGCCTTTGACTCTTCTTGGCTTCAGTGGCTGTGTCATGCCTCTTTCCATATGCTAAACCCATATCTCAGTCCCTTTCACTTCCAGATTAATTCCCTGTCTCATTTCACAGACAAGGCTGGCATTGTCACAGGGTCCCTTGGTGACTAAACCTCGTTTCCCAAAATGCTACATACCAGTGGAGAACAAGAGGCCATGAGGCTCCTGAGGGATGCTGGCGGATTGTGAAACGTGGCCCATCCTCGTCTGTAGCACTGCAGCTTTCTCCTGGACCAGCTCACAGGATGCAACTCTCTCTCCACCCTGCTACCTCCACTTAGCAGCTCTTTTGTCCTCATCACATCTCAGTGCTTCAGGCATCAAGTCACCTTCTCTGCCATTTCTGCTGTCTATAACACCTTCATGACAGTCTGATCAGGCCTGGTGAACTCTGGCACTCTGCTTTAGGGCTGTTTAAGATTTGCTGTAGCAGTGCCATCATGAGCAGAGGCGGTGCGTATTTTCTCCTAGCTTGTCCCTGCTGCATGTGTTCCAAAACGGAAATGTGCACCCATGAAGATCTTTCTTAAGGGATGGGCAGCTTTATGTTTTAAAACTGTATCCCGTGTCATACATTATATGTGAGAAGATAGGCAGCAAACAGGATGACTGTCTAAAGTGCAAGTATGGTTTGAGGCTGTCTCCCTCTGACTCAGATGCCCTTTCTAGAATTCTCAGCCTTGTAAGAGAAGGAATCACTCAATTTTGGCCTAAAAAAAGAAACATTTTCTTTCCCACTTATGGTATGTTTTAAAAAACGGTTCTGAATTGGCTTTTACACTGTTTACATCTGGCATCCAAACAATTTAACACTGTCTCTTGATGTGAGACTTTGAGTAACCACTGAGGATTTTGGCACTGGTGTGGAATTTGGCAGCTGCCTTCAAGAGCCAGTGCAGACTTTGTTTACCTGCTCTGTGTTTTCCCTTTAAGGAAATGATGCAGGGAATGAGCAGGTACTGAGGCAGGTGCATGAGAGAGTATGGGAAATGGGAAAGTCCTTCCACCCTTGGAAATGAAAATTCTCCTTGTTTTTTAAATTTTGAAATTCAGTGTATCAATCTCTCAATGCACAAAATGCAGAGTTGATTAAAGTTGAATAGAAAACCTCAAATTAATACATCAAATAATGAGAAATGCCAAGGATGTGCTTTTCCAAAC
This sequence comes from Cnemophilus loriae, assembly GCA_013397755.1. Lineage (NCBI taxonomy): Eukaryota > Metazoa > Chordata > Aves > Passeriformes > Corvidae > Cnemophilus > Cnemophilus loriae. The sequence goes on along the minus strand of VZTF01005785.1, from coordinate 487,037 downwards.
CATCCAAGTGAAGTTAAATGTGTGTTTCTCATGGTTATTAATGGATCGGAGGTATATAAATCCCTAGCTTTTGGAAATTGCAGTCTTTAATATCCTCATGTTATTAATGTGCTGTCGATTCTTGCTTGGAAACAAAAACTGGAAGTGGAGAGTTAAGAAGGGAAGAAAGGGATTGTCCAATGGATTTTCAAAGGGCTTCAGTTCTACATAAGAGGCAAACCCGGTGCTGCTCTGCGCAGCATTCTGCTGCCTGTTTAGACTGAGTCTTGCACTTCAGGAGGCAAAGCTGCTTTCAGCCATGCTGAAGTCCTGTGGAGGGCCCTCGCATGCAGCAGCATGTCCCTTGATTTGGATGGTCTTGCTCTGAGCCTAGGTCCAGTTCTGAGGTGGGGCTGACAACAGTTGCAAGTGGGAAATGGTGTATGCCTCGTAAGCTTTGAAATCCCTTGTTTCAAGTGGAGCATACACATGCACGGAGTGACAGCTGTGGCAACTGAACCCTCCAGGTGGTGAGGATATTTCAGTCTCTGGCAGGCAGGACCTGTCTCAACCCTCTAAACTTCTCTAAGCGGGATGCTGGGGGGAGGGTGAGATCCTGGCAGGGGAATAGTGGCTCTAGCCTGGCTCTGCAAGCCGGGCTTGCAGAGAGGAGTGGCTGTGCCAAGCCTCTCTGCTCTGGCATTTAGAAGTTGGCACTGGGCAATGCCAGACTGACCTGCTGTCTCTCTTAATGGCTTTTGTGTGTGTGACACCGAGTCCTGCAGCTCTGCACGTGTGTGCCAGTCTGGGTAAGCAGGTCAGATCCGCTCCTTTGCTCCCTCGTCCAGCCATTTCCTTCATTCTCCCTTGCTCATCCTGATGAGGATCCAAGGGGACTCAAATTATGAGGAGCAATAAACACAGCTGAACTTCTGCTGCAGCAGAGGAAAGTCTCAAGGGGTGATCAGATAACCATCTACAAGCATTTTCACGGTGGAAACGGTGAGTTGAGAGGGAGATATGGTTTAGGCTGAATGAAGGAGATATTATTAAAGTTACAGGATAGCTGAGCAAAGGGAAAATTTAGGCTGAGGTCAGGGATATGTTTCAAAATGTGAGCCATCTCCTTGCAGTGGTAATCTTATTGTTTGAGTTCTTTCAGAGCAGGTAGTGTGCTAAAGCAGGTGCTGTAGACGGTAATCCTGAAGTGACTGGGGGAAGGGCAAGACTATTTAGCAGAGGATTTTAATTTTTGATTTCTATGAATCATTTGGTGTTGGTCTCAACAGAAGCTTGAAGACTGTGGCTGTATAAGCTATCACCCGTGATATGTAAAATATGTGGGTGGGAGGAAGTGGGAAGGACACTGGGAACTTACCCTTGGGCAAGCTTAAAATAATGAGACATAGTTCTTCATCTGTTGGGAATGATATGGGTCTAATTGATGATCAAAGCATTTTTTGTACTGCCTTAAGTGCAGGGAGAGAATCGGTCTTCTCCTTTGCATGGGGTAGAGAAGGGGAAGCACTTTTTCACCTTATTCTTGGATACACCTGTTGGATAGACAGAGACAAACTAGACTCTGATGTATCTGACACTGCCCAAGTCAGGGAGGAGTTTGTACCTGGTTTAATAAAGAAACAACAGCTCTGAAGAAAATAAATAGAGAATAGAAGTAAACATGTGTGCTACTTTCCACCCAGTGTCTATGGAAAGAGAGCTAACAGTGAGGTAATGAGAGAGCTCCGAGAGCTTTGGAGGCTTTGGCTGGGGGTGTGTGATGCATCCCCCTAAAGAACAAGGCTGACTTGGGAGAAATAAGGGAAAATTGGAGACATTTTGTATGTTAGATAGAAATGGATCTGTGGGATGTTATAGGCATGGACAAAGGTACATATTGGAGAGGGAGTGCTTGTGAAGAATAGAAAGAAGACCTGCCCAAAAGGCTTTGGAGAAATGTTTCTGCCACTGTTGTAGGAGCTTTTATAGCTCAGAATGATAATGATGTTCAAAGCTAGTTAAAATAAACTAAACCATACCAGTTTTTATCTGAAACTACTGAAATGCCCTTGGGGGCTGTTTACTCAGGGTCTCCATAATAAACCCTTTTGGTCCAGGTGCTGGATTGTTGCATTCACCACTGTGTATGGCACTTTCCATTGTCTCTAGCCTCTGCCATCTTTCTGCTCTGAATGTATGGAGATTTTCCTGCAGGATCATTAATTCTGTTTATCAGCACCTGAAGTGTGCAGGCGCTTTCAAGACACATCTATCGTGCCCCAGATCCATTCTCCTCTTCTTTGTGTCTGTTGACAAAATTCCTGGAACAACAGGGCTGTGAGCCAGAAGAAGATTTATGGGCACTTATGTCACCTACGTGGTAAGCAGTAATACGGGAAACAGCAGCACAAGAGTTGTCAATGTACAAATAGCCTGGGCTGAAGGTGTGGTAGGATAATAGTTAAAGCAGTGTTAGAAGAAGGGGAATGCTTCTTCAGAGGTATACAATATGCAGCATGTCTACATTGCAGAGTAACCATGAGACTGGGAGGATGTCCTAAGCTGAAATTGGGTTGTCAAAAATCAGAGAGATGGAGAAACTTAGGTGTAAACTGTGGTGTTTACAGTTTACAGCTTAGGTGTAAGCTGTTTATAGCTTTAAACCTCAGCTCTTAGGAATAACAGTTGATGAGGTTCCAGTCTGTCCTGCCTCTTTTTTTCGCATGGGTCTTCTTAGCTCCTCCAGTTTGCCCATAAGGCAAGACAAAAAAGATCAAAAAGTCATCAGTCATCTGTCATTGGTAAATACAGGAATAGTGTTCTTCTTTGATCTGGACATACTTGTATTTCCGTGTGTGACAGCCCAGTAGCCATCTAGTGCAATGCTGACTTCCCTACGGCTTCTTCTAGTGCACCTATTCTCTGGTGGTGTGTTGGATACCAGGCCCAAAGCACCTTCGGGGTTTGTAGAGTATTTCACAGGTGAAATGGATTTCTTCCTACCTCCAACTAGATCCTGAAACATAAGGATTGCTTTTGGATTCATTGTCTGATACTGCTCAAACTGTCAGAGAAATGAAGGCAGTGTGAATTCAGGTGCTGTCAAAGGTGAGCAAATACCAAAGGGTAGTGCTGATGTCTCACACTGGGTCTGGAAGGACATCTGTCTTTAGGTAGTAATGGGACTGAGAGTGGTGACACTGGTGAGGCCTGGAATTGGGCTAGTGATGAGAGTAGGGTTGGGAATTACCATTGCAGTTGGTGCAGATACAAAATTAGCTGTTGAATTCAAATTTTTGTGGCTTGAAGTCTAAGCAGTGCTTAGAGCATCAGAGCTCTCAGTGAGCAGAGCCCAAAAAACACTGGGATAGGAACTTCCTTGTGGCCCTCCGCAGGAGGGGGAGGCTGGAGGTAGGCTTTTCATTCTCCCATATGGAGCCAATATCCCTGTGAAGTTCCCTTTGCTGGTGGCTAGGGGCATTGTTCAGCCTCCTGTCCCAAGTATTGTCTTCCTCTTAATTAGGAAAGCTGCCTTCAAGACAGCTTTTTGTTTGGAACTGCCGTATTACCTGACTTCCTTTCCTCTTGCTGTCTTGAGCTTGGAGATTGGGTTTGGGGAGCCTGCAAACACCCTTCCAAGAGGGTATTGTGCAAGGCTACCTAGATGGAACGATTACAGCAGGAGGAGGTGCCAGTGTCGGCACACAACAGAACTACCCCCAAAAACCCGTGACCAGCCCTTGTTCTGCCTCAGTTTCTTTACCTGACCTGAAGATTGCCTGGTTTTGCTGTACACTGCCGGAGTAGTAGTCTGTTTACAGTTAGCCTGGTTGAATGCACGGTGACCTATTTGTGTACTTTCTGTATTTTGAAATATCGTCCAGAAATATCTCTTAATGCTGAGCTGTATTTTGCCTGTACAGCCTAATAATTTTCTATTAATACTTATCTTAGGTCTGATCCACATAAAAGTGCAGTGTCAAGTAAGGTTCTCATGATATTTTTAAGCAGTCTAACCTTTGGTCCTGGCTAAATTCCAATTAGAATAATTACTGTCTGACTACCTACATTCCTCTTGCATTTTCAATTGGACAAGTTAGCTTTCACTTCCCATTTTGAAAGTGATTGTGTAACGTTGCTCTGCAGTAAGTACATGCTGCATTCCTCTACAATGGTGGATATGTTTTATTGGTAAGTAAAATAAGATTATAGAGGTATAATGATTTTACTGGCATGTTTATACCTAAATATAGATATGTCTGTAAAGCCACTCCATCTAATGGCCCTCCCATATATTATTTTCTAGGGAGTAAGAGACAATATAATAGTGTGCAGTAATGTGTAAAGGATTTTATATACCAGTCTGGAGTTTGGGATTTACTAAATTGTTTTGAAGTGCCAAAATCACAGAAAATACTTCAAACACTGTGTTGCCCCACACCACCTCTGAGGGAAAATCCTGCTCATGTGAAATACTTGGTAATAAAATATACTCGCATGTTTTTATAATCATTCTTGACTGGTGAAATTATACTGTAAAATTATTAAAATTTCTTGAAACGACAAAGGGTAAATGCCCTGTTTTACAGCTGCAGCCTTGTCAGGTGCTTATAAATTTCTTTGTGTGTGAATTTCTACATTCCTCTTTTTCACTGGAAACATAAACACACTTAGAAGGAGGTCCGTGTGCTGCCTCCTCCAGTGCTTTCTTGATTGAGTACCTCGAATGTTTGCACTTGAACACTGTAGAAATTATGGACGAAACTTGTTGCTCTGTGTGCAGAAACACATTTTCACAATAGTTCTGGGGTCCCTTCGATCTGATAATAAGTCTGTGGTGGTTCACCCCTGCCTTGTGTCTAGTAGCACACATTCAAAAGGGGCCTGCAGTGAGCCGGACCAGAGGAGGAACACAAGGTGAGGTTGGTGTTGGGATGTCTGTCCCTTTCTCTAACAGCCAGCACAGGCATGCAAGCAGATGTGTGAAGAGCGGCTACTGATGTGAACACAAGTCAGCCCCAAGGAGGGAAGGGATTGTAACACCGTGAGCAGCCCTGTTTTAGTCTTTGAGCAGCTCACCCCTGTGCTGCCGTGTGGGAGCTGAGTGGTGAAAACCACGCTCAGCCCTGGGTTGGTTGTGATTTATTGACGTTCTCCTGCCTTATCATATCCCCAGCTCCCATCCTTCGAGGGAGCCCAGCCTGGCCCTGCTATTCCCTCAGGAGAACACTGCTGCCTAGCACACAGACTGGCCATGGAGCACCTGAAAGACATAGCAAGCATGACAGATGTGTTATGTATGAGCGAGAGATGGAGAGAGAGATGTCTTGGTTGGTACAACACGGGCTACCTAAGCATTGCTCTGCCTGATCCAGAGAGGGCTTGATGGTCCAAGTTGGAGATGGCAGGTTGGCTACTGAGCCACAGACAACCTCCTCTTTGCATTAGCTTCTTCCTAGCCCTGGCTGCTCCCTGTGTATCTGGCCAAAGCCTGAGGATCTGGCACTGTGCAGATAAGTCCATCTTGTGTTGAATGGAAAAATCTGCCCAAGTGGAGCACAGACACCCAACAGATTGGCACCTATGTGCTCTTCAGGATCTGGGCTCTCTTCTCCTGCTGGGAGGTAGATGCTAGAGATTTACTGGCTTTGATGCAGGTGAAGAGAAGAGAATGGGTTTCTTGGCTGCCATTTTTCCCACTGGGAGAAGCATGTGCTTGGGCGTGAAGGCTGACAGCTGCCATGGCTGCCTGTATAGCTCCTGCATGAATGCTATCCGAGCCCTGGGTTGGAAGGCCCTGTAAAGTATTCCTGGTGGGAAAGGGGCTGGGAAAAACCTACACTCTCCTCCCTGGGCATCACAACTAGCCATTGCCTAACCAAGCGTAATATACTGTATGAGTCGAAGCAGAGGGACCACAGGAGACATATTTTAAGAGAACAAATATAGCATTTAAGTGAGTGAGCAAGAGAGTGAGAGACAGAGAGCATATAGAGTGCATTAAAGTTAATAAAGCATTGCAGAAATGGGGACTGCATTTCACTGTGAAGGAATCTAATTTAGTGACTCGTAATTGGAGGATAACAGTCATACTGGAATGAAGTTAACTGTTCATTTTGCCAAACCCTCAAAGTCTCTTGGTTCTCCTTGTGAGCATCTCTCAGAAAGTGAATCCTTCAGAGAGTTTAGAATCGATTGGCGCTTCACACCCGTAGTCCCTTTCAGCTTCTTAAGTGGATTTGGTTTCTCCGGTGCATATTTATTATCTATTTTATTATCTGCTTACTTATCTGGTAATTTCAATGCAGGATACATCCTCTCTGCTTAGCATGACAATGAGGGAGCAGGTATTGAGCCCGTGTGTTCTCCTGGGCAGGGCAAGATGGGGCCTTTTGGGCCTTTTCCCTGTGGGTGGCTGGTGTCAGCTAGAGTTATTTTGTGGACTTCCTGCTTCCACAAAGTTTTGCCAGCATTGTCCCTGCTGCTGTGGCTTTCTGTTCATTTGACAGAGGCATGTGTAGCAATGAACAGTATGGAAGGGTCCCATTCCTGGACACCTAAGATCAGAGGTGTAGCACAACAAAGTGCAAGGCTGGTATATTTATTTCAGGTGTGCCTGGTTGCTGAAGAGCATGAAGGGCATGAGTAGCTGAGCAGGACTTGTCATGTTGAGGGAAAGTCTTCTTTAGTTTGAAATGCCTGAAATCTCCTTGGGACATCAGTGTGGCCCTGGGTGGGCACACTGAGCAGTGCTACCTCCCACAGGGGTGGTGGGCAGATGGGGGGACACTGATCTGTTGTCTGATATTTACACAGCATAGGTGCCGTAAGAATTAGTTCATTAGTGTTTGTAGAGTGCCTTGAGAATGAAAAGCGCTGTGGAAATGTGAGCTATTATAAAAGTGTGACTGAATAAAGAAAGAGCGAGGAACAATCCTGCAGGGAACTGTCCCACTCAGGCAGGGGCTAGAGAGATGACCTCATCAGGTTTTTCCATTTCTACTGTTGTGATTACAAAATAAAGTGGACATGCTCAGGGGGAAGATTGATGTAACATGCCTGGCTGTAGTAGCTGAGGGTGAACCATTGTAAGCTCTGTTGGCATTTCTACTTCTGTGCAAACACAGGTGTCATACAGACTTGGAGGGTCCTGATGCAGTTTTGGCCATGACCACTGGGAAATTTTGTATTCCTGGCTTTTTTTTTAAAAAAAGAAACCCATATTGGTGGAAAGCATGTGGCTGACTGTACTACGCACTGGAGCTGCGTGTGTCCTGGTGGTGGTACGAAGGTTGTATGCAATGGATATACACATATATATGCATCCAATGACCTTGCCCATTTGTCCTCACTTTATTCTGGAGGGACTGTGCTGAGAAAGGAAAAAGGAGTCCTCATCTCTCCGGTCTCCTCAGCCTCTCTGCCTATACCTCCAGCATAAGTCCAGACTGATCGCAAGCACCAGTCATTCCTTTGTGTTGAGGGTGAGCATTCAGGCATGGGCTTGACATAAGCAATTAATTTCACAAAGACAGCTGATCAGCTGTCAAAGGACAATTCTCTATCACTTTTGACTTGGGTCTCAGAGTGACATGGGACCTGAGAGATGACATGATCCCATCTTCTGCTGACAGCTGTTCTCTTAAGTGATTCCAGACTCTGAAGTAGGGGGTGGACTGGTCTGACCCCCCAACTTTAACAGCACCCTGAAAGTAGCCAAAGGGCTAGGCATCAGATTAGAAGGATTGTTGGAAGGAGAGCTAGTAGCTGAGGAAGATCAGTGGCTCTACCTTGAAGGCTGAGTGCACGATTGACTTGTCAATTAATCACTTTGTTTTACTTTCCCCCTTTTTTCTTCCTCGTTCAGGGAGTGTAAGAGCCGAAGATGAGGCCCAGGGTGGAGTGCTACTCTCCAAGGTTTTGGCTGGTGCTGGCAGTCCTCGCAACAACAGGGAGCGGGGCCCATGCCCAGAAAAGCCACCCGAGCATTGGCATCGCAGTCATCCTGGTGGGGACCTCAGACGAAGTGGCCATCAAAGATGCCCACGAGAAAGATGACTTCCACCACCTCTCAGTGGTGCCTCGGGTGGAGCTGGTGGCCATGAATGAGACAGATCCCAAGAGCATCATCACCCGCATCTGTGACCTCATGTCTGACCGGAAGATTCAAGGGGTGGTATTCGCTGATGACACAGACCAGGAAGCCATTGCCCAGATCCTGGACTTCATCTCTGCCCAGACCCTCACTCCCATCCTGGGCATCCATGGAGGCTCCTCTATGATCATGGCAGATAAGGTAAATTTAAATGAGCTTCCTTCTGTTGCAGACCTGTGGATCCAAACTGAAAACAAAGGGAAGTATCTTATGCTGTGATCCTCAGGTGGTGTCTCATGGGGCTGAAGGCTTGGGAGATTAGACAGCTTCAGATTCAATGACAGATTAAAAGAGCTAACTGTGTGTAGCGCTACTGAGAAGAGCCTATTAATCATGTGGAATTACCTGCAACAGAGAAAAACTGAGGAGGGAAAGAAGCAGGTAGAAGAGACCCACAAAAGAATCAGCCTTTTTCTTCTTCCTTAAGAAGGGTACAGAGCCCCTGACAATTGTAATTTTTTTTAAGGTTTTATTTTTGCCTGTGTTTCACCTTAGAAGAGCCAGGGATCATAGCCTGGGATTTTTTCCTGCATGTAGCTGGAGGACATTGTGGTATTTTCAGGGATGCTTAATACAGCTCTTACATCTTAATTGGAATATAATTGAATCTTTAATAAAGCCATCCTCTCTATAAAGTGTTCATTAGCTCCTGAAGTTAAATAGGTGTTAGCTAAAGTGACTAACCAGTCTGAACCAGTCCAGCTAAATCTTTCTTTTTTCCACTGCACTACTTTATTCCTATGTCACAGACATTTCATTGTTTTCCCAGGCCCTAGCCGGTGTTCTAAAGAATTACTATGCAAACAAGCCATCCTGCTACTGCTTTTGAACAGGGCAAGATGCAGAGAGGGAGTAGCATCTTTGGCCAGCTGATTACTCTTATCTTAGTAGAGCCTCCGTGGGGTGCAGGTGGACTTGATACATGTCTTCCACCTTTCAGGAACAGGACATGCAGCAATTCACACCTGAGTGTGCATTTGGCCAGATAGTGTGGCTAACAGTGGCCTCGGGGCTACTGCTGGCCAGTGGGAACATGTGAGAGAAGCTGGCTGTCCCTTTCCTTGCAGGCTTGAGGCCAGACAGTCAAGGCCAAGGCTTTTATTGAGAAGACCCTCTTGACCATTCTTTGTGCATCCCAAAGAAGTAAATAGGGACACAAGCTGAGAGCCTTTTTCTTTTACAGATGACTCTTAAGTGAATCTGAGACATTTAACTAGGTAGAATCAGGCCTAATTGAATGAAGGGTGAGAGTTGACCTGGCCACTATGGCAGCTTTTCCTCAGAAAGAGATCTAGTGAGATGAGAAATCCAGGCACATTCTGTTTTATTTACCTTGCAAGTAAATAATCCAGTGCAGGCTATCGAAGGTGCTAACAAATTATTTTCTCACTCTTTGACCAACTGTTCAGTTGCCAAATAACACGCAGTTAGCATGCAGTGTTATTTTCTTGTGCTGGCCTTTAAACTGAAATTGTCACTGAATAATCACGGGCCTTTTTTCTCTCACTCCTTGAATAGTTGCACATGTGCTGAAGTCGCACTGCCCCATTCCACCCACAGTGAAGCTTTTCTGCCTTGGAGGCCAGGCAGGTAGCAATGCTGCATCTTGGTGCTCTCCTGCCTGCTGTGTTGCATGATTATCTATACCTGTGCAAAATAGGGTTGGAAGCAGTGCTCAAGTGCTGCATTTCACACTTGGGGTGACATTTTATATCTTTAAATAGGTGTAAGAGTTACTGACAGAAGACTTCCTAAGCACTGGGAAAAGGTCCTTGTGACTTTGAACATGGCAGGCCAAACTCTGATTTCAGATTCCCGCAGTGTAAATCCAGCACAACCCCATTGCCTTCGGCAAGATTAGATCAGATTTACGCTGCTGTAATTCAAAGAGAAATTCGGCCTATTGAACTTAGAAAAGGTTTTTCTTTCTACCTGTCCCTAGTCTCTCCTTGGGAAGGCAGCATCTCCTGCCACTGCCCTGTGTACCCCACTGGCTTGCTTCTAAAGAGCGTTCTGGCAGACAGGCAGCACACAGGGAGCTCAAAGGTGGAAGCCTTATGAATGGAGACTTCTGTTTTACCAAACTACCTTTTTTGGGTTTTTTTTTTTTTGGCAGTTTTGCAGACAGGAGGTTTGCAGGTTATGTACAAAGATCTGCAGTTTTAGGAAAGGCCAAGGTTTCTTTGAAACATAATTTGAAAAGGCTGACCTTTACAACTTCTGATCCACAGGTGTGTAATCTTTAATGGATAATATGTATTTGATGAATTGAATTAAAATATGGTAGAGAGTAAATACACTGAAATGCTACTAAAAATACTGAAGTCAGCCTGGTAAGTCCTTAAACAATTTATTTTCCACAGAGGGCCTTGACAGAGGCTTTGCTTTTAGTGACTCTTAGTCATGTTCTTTGCAGATGAGTTGTGTGGCTGAGGTTTGATCCTGCAAGCATGGATTGCTTCTTTCAGCATCCCCTCAACGCCCACAGCGGTCAGCTGTGATTGAACTTGCTCAGCATTTCACAGGTTCAGATCTGCACTTACAGCTTCGTTATGCTCCCTGTGCGTTTGTGATCGGTAGCGCCAATGCAAACCTAAGGAATGCTAGAAACCACTAACGCCTTGGTGTGACAGATAAGCCCCTCTTCGCTGGAGTTTAATGCAAAAAAACTCCCCAGTCAAACCACCTTTCCTGGAGTAGCATGTGAAATTCTGTTTCACCTTCAGTGAGGGTTTAGTAAGTGTTCTGTTAGGAAATGTGGGTCATGCTTAAAAAGGGCTTTGTAATGTACCATGCAACTGGTAAATTGAGACACCAAAGGGCAGGCAAAAAGAAAAAAAAAATTAGGATTTCAAGCCAGAATTTTCTTTTGTCCTGTATTTAAAGACAGAAATATTGTATAATGTGCACTATAAGCTGGCTTTATCTCAGTAAGTATTCATCTAGAAGTTTGCTACCCACCAGCTGCAGGTCTAGGCATCAGTGCTAAAGGAGGCACCACCTGAGGACAATTCACCCCACCCAATTCAGGGTACAGTGAAATGCTTGTGGGACAGTCCTGTGTCTCCTCACTGATTACTGAAGAAGGCTGTACCTCAACTTGTTCATGATGCCTCAAGTTAAATGCCATGAATCCTGCCCTAGGTGTGACATAGCAGGTGGAGGTATGTTGCTGAAATCGTAATATCTGTTTTTCCTGATTGTTTTGTTCAAACTCACATTCTTTAATATTGCATTTGGTTAGATTTTGTACATAATGTTTATATATTTTGTTTTCCCTGTGTTTTGCCTTTTTCCTCTGAAAAATAAGTATACAGGAATTTACATGTTTTTGCTGTTTTTACTACTTGGTGCTCATGTCTCTAATTCCACCTGCTTACCTGTTACAGAGTGTTACATTTAATTTCTGACTAATCTGGCATAAGAAGAAAGTGACCAGATGATCTGTGTGCACACCGTGATCTGGGTTTAGTTCCAGGAAAACGGTGAAGCAGAGACACGTGATGTGCCTCACTCAAGCTCTGGAGAGGCCACTTTGCTGAGTGAGAGTTCTGCCATAGCCAGTTCCGTCCCTTGGGTTTGATAGGCGTGCCAGCAGTGATCCCAAATGGAGTGAAGTGCAGCAGTCCTTTTGTTGGGGCTGGGTGGCCTGGGAGTGATGGCTGAGGGGGTCCAACAGAGACCCCATGTTCGTTCCTCTCAGAGGAGCAAGGCTGTAGCTCTGTGACAGGGTAGAAGAGCGCTCACACTGTTTCACCCCTGTAAGAAACCACCTTATTTTGGTGCTGATTCCTTGAAAAGGACTAGGGCAATAGCATCACCTCACTAGGACCTGTAATTAGGAAGGGAATAGCATTGATCACTGGTGATCTGTGTTTAATCAAAAATAGATGAGATAGAGAGGAGAGAAATGTGCACCACCACCAATGTTAGGTTTCTGTGGTCCAAAAACTTTGCTTGTGGAAGCTTGCTGGTCTCTTCAGTTCGCCTGATGTTGCTGCAATGACCTGACTTTGAACAGCTTTGTGTTTCCTGATTTTAAGTGTTAGTTTGTATTGTCTAGAGGACTGCAATGCACTTTTGACCAGAGAGCATATCTGCTGGCCTTCCAGCATTTAAAATAATTTCTTGTTTCTCCCTAATTGTTTTGAAAGAAGAAATTAAATTGTATGAGGATGCCCTGTGTTAGGAGACTGATGGTGAAAGCAAACCTTCAAGACTGCAAATCAAGCTTCAGTTCAGATAACCACACAAACCAGTATCTTGGGTTGCAGACATGAAACTGGAAATCTGGACTAGGCTTTTCTTCATTATCATTTCCATATTACCTAAAATCAGTTCTGCCCAGAGCTAGGAGGTAAAGGAGCGGTAACAAAAAAAAAGAAAAGGAAATAACATTTACAAATGTACATTTATAGATATCTCAAGAGAACAGTGAATTGTTATTCTGATTTACAAAATTTACTCTGTTGGAAAATATTTAGCCTCTTGCCTAAAAAGTGACCACACCATTTGGCTTACTGGTCCATTTTGTAATGATAGACTATTTATTTGTTTCAAAATAACAGAAAAAGGCAACTTGGTGATAATGAATGCAAAAAAGGTAAGAGCAGAAAATGCTTTGGTTTCTCTTATAGCACAGCTGGTGGCCATCATTTTTGCTGGAACTGTTCCTCATTACTTCTCCACAGTCACGTTATTTTGCCAGAGCTTCTTGTCCTGTGCAGCTTTAGAGTAACAACACAATGGTTCACAGGCAGAAGAGGAAAAAAGTATTGGAAGAAGAGGATGGTTATGTTTTCCCAGGTGAAAATCAGTCTTTTGTGTCTCTGCATCCCTTGCTATTTTCTCCAGAGCTTGCCCACAGAGGGATACATGCAGTATGCATCAGCATGCTGATGGAAATAAAACGGTAGGAAAGAGTGATCTATTACTGGGCTGTGCCAGTAATACAATTTGTATAAAAGCTGCATAAAACTAACCTGAAATTTAAAATCTGTGATCTGTTCTAGGCCAGATTCTCCTTTCTTTTTTTCACACAGCGTGGAGCTGGCTTTTCTCTTACTCCCTCCACTACCTTGTTCTTTTTTTCCATTTATACCAAAGCCGCAATGTTTTCTTTGCCATTTTATCCCCACTTCATAAATCCCTGTCCCCTTTATTTTTGTTTTCTGTAAAATTTCTGAGATATGTTGTCTCTCTCTCTCTCTTTCAATGCTGAAGGTTGCTGTGATCACTCTGTGTTTGGGCTGTGCTGCTGCAGCAGTCATTTCTTTGGTATTTTGGTGGGGAGCAAGTCTGAGGTTGAACAGTGGCGGGTAAAGCACCAGGGAAGGAGAGTATCTGTTGGCCAGAGTGCAGCAAAGTGATGCTGCAGGTACAGGGAAGCCAAAACTAGTTGGATAAGCTGAGCACCTAGATACACACTGAAACCAGGACAAAGTCAAAGACACTGGGACAGTGCTGCTAAAAGCAGAACATCTGTAATTAAAAGGAAAGCACTTTCGCTCTCAGGTTTTCAAAGGTTAAGTAATAGGGATGCATGGGGAATGAAAACCTCATTTTTCGGGTGTAAATTTGTTTCATTTCCATTAGGGATGACATCTGAAATTTTTCAAGCCCTTGTGTGAAGGAAATTCAGAAAAAAAAAAAAAAAAAAGAAAAGAAAAAAAAAGAGATAAGGTTCCCTTTGAATGGATTATTTGAATTGAAGTAAAATAAATTCCAAACAAAATGCTGCTTAGAAGGAGGGGGGAAAGGCACATTTTGATCTGCAGACATTGAAAGATTTCCATCCCTTTTTTCCCTCCAAACAAATTTATATGCAGTTCATGTAATTTCACAAAGCGTTTTCATTTCTCTGATACTGCATTTGATGATAGTAATAGTTTAAATGTTTCTTAAACTAATCTAGTGATTAGCAAAGATGAGTTTGATTTAAAAAAGTAAAATAAAAAGAAATCAGCAGTTTCCTTCCAAGCTCTTAATAATTTTATTAAGGACATGATTAATACACCTCTTTTGCTTTTGGTACTGTTTCCTTTTGCTGCCAAAATAAAGCTCTCTGTAGCTCACAAATAATGAACTAAATATCATGTGTCCTGAAATTATGAGTCTGCTGCAAAGGTTGGGGAAGGAGAATAAAAGGTAAGTGTCAGAGACATAGACAATAAAAGCCAGTATTGTATGCCAGTGTTGTTTTTCCCTCGTATACACATATAATAAAAATCCAGGTGGGTCTGTAATTTATGTTTACATCTGTGTCTCATCAACCCATATGAAATAACATTTTCTTTTATTCATGTAAAGAAAGGGAATATACGGAGCATATTTTTATGAAGTTTAAAGTTTAACACCTGAGAATTTCCCTAGAACTATTTTTATTACTTTACAAATAAATTACAGCACTTAAAAACCCTCAGATATTAGGAAACCTGGAAGTGAACTTTTAAGAGCTTTAACCTCTCCCCAGGGCCATTAAATCCTTCAATGTGAACTCTCATTTTCTAAACAAGAGCTCAAGTACTCTCATTAGTATTATTTCAATGAAAATATGACTTTTCAAAGAAATGTGTAATTTCTTTTATTAATTATCCTATTAAAAAAGTGTGGGGGTTTTTTTTTGTGTGGTTTTTTGTGTGTGTGGTATTTTTTTTTCTTTTTCTTTTTTTTGTAATTTTTAAAGCTTTCCTCTACTTCATCTCCAATTTTCTTGGGAGGAACTCCATTTCAAGGCCTTCACTTTTTCTGGGGTATTAGTTTCAAGAGTCACAGGAAAAAGATGTGGAGTTGATTCCTTTCTTTGTGGTTTGTCACTTAAAAGCAACAAGAAAGCCTCTTTAAAAAAAACAAAGAAAAAAAATTCCTACAGAAGTGTAACTTTCCATGAAATATCTCTTATCACTTTTTCCCTCCTAATAATTTATACTGGATGCACTTCGTATTTGCCCTGGGCCTTGGACACCTGATGCTTGAAGGTGTTACCTGAGTTTGAGTGTCACAGAATTGAGAAGGAGAAAACCTGGTACCCTGGTGAGACTCATGCCCTGCTAAGGTGGCCTGGGATGCTTTTGTGCAGAAGCAGTGCTGAGGGAGAGGATGGCCACACAGAGATGTGGGTGACTTCCTTTAGCAGAAGTTGTCGCAGGCAACAAATGTCAAGCAAAAGTGAAGTCTGATTCCTTTACATCAGCCTTCTGCAGCTATTTATAAGCTGTTTTTTTTCGGGTCATAGGATTTTTCCTCCAGGAGTGCAGTGTTAGTTTTCTTCTGTTGTTATGGTGATGTTTTCTTTTGAGGGACAGAAGACCTTTCCTTCCCTAGCTCTGCACGCAACTTCTGCAACCCACCTGAGGTAAAGAAAAGGTGAATTAACCTTGTCACTACTATTGCTTAAATGTGATGTTGCCACTGTCTACCTGGAAATAGAACTGTTGAAGTGTCTGTGAGGAAAATGTTGATTTCCACCCAGCTTGGACCTGGGCATCTGTGAAAAAGTTCTTTCTTGATAGATTTCTAACCTTGATTTTCACACTAAAGATATAGGTAGATCTCCAAATCTGTAAGCACTTACCTAAAGAAACTCTGGAAGCTTGATGAGCTCTGACCAATAGTTATTTATAATCTTTATCACAACCCCTTTCTTCAAAACAAAAAACCCAACAAAAAGGTCTTAAATCAATTTGTGCCATCCCCAGCCGGACAAGGAGATTAGTTTCTTCAATCTGGACAGGCAGTCCTTTATTACAACCCCAAGCAGTAACTTGTCTCACAAAATCTAAATTAATTACACTCAAATTTGTCCCTACCCTAAACTGGCCTCAAAATGAAATTGAAAACACGGAGTGTGAAATTGCCCGATGCTGCTGCTTTAGATCCGCATGTCATTCCCCAGTAACCGCAGGACAGAGAGAAACAATTGCTTCCAGGGAATCTCTTATTCTCCTTGCCTTTCATTTGCCTCATTAGCCAGGTTTGGAGGGGATGGATTATGAAGGAAGCTAAGAGAATTACATATACACAGGCTGGGAAAAAGCAGGGTACAGAAGAAGACATAATTGTAGTCTGTGACTGTGTTAACGGTCTGGAGGAGCTGATATATGAAGAAAGACTGAAACAGCTGTATGTGTGTATTGTAGATTGGCTGAACAATGAGTCAGGGTGTGATTTATATACTCAATGAATAGAAGTAGACTAAGATTAGAGAAAAAAAATGCTTAGTGTAGGTGCCAGAAGCAGAAGTAGGAATGACAGGATAAAGTTAGGGAAATATATTAAATGATGCATTATGATACATTAAATGATAATATTAAATGATATACACGTGTC
This sequence comes from Cnemophilus loriae, assembly GCA_013397755.1. NCBI lineage: Eukaryota > Metazoa > Chordata > Aves > Passeriformes > Corvidae > Cnemophilus > Cnemophilus loriae. The sequence continues at coordinate 470,575 of VZTF01005785.1, read as the reverse complement.
TCAAGAAAAAGAGTTTTATTAGGAAGTATCCAAACTTCTTAGGGAAAAGTATGGAAACCATGTTTCTTCAGCTGTTTTCAAACAGGACTGAACTAAGCGTTGGAGAACATGTTATATAGATGAAGCAGAGGACAAAGAGGCTAAAGAAGATGAAAGACAAATAGGAAAACTTCTCCTGAACCTAGGATCATGGGGAGAAAATTAAGGACAAAAAAAAAAGAGTAACTTCTGAGAGTGAGACAAAAAAATACCTTAAAGGCTCTGTTGAAGCAATTTTTCTCTGTGCTTGGCAATAGCTTTTAGCTGTGTATCTGTGAGGTTCCTGATAATAAAAATAAATGTAGGTTTCAGAGGAAGAGGGAAGACAGGAATGAAGGATGTGGAGAGTCTAAGGGTGACTGGGCAAAAAGTAAAGGAGGCAGGTACATGCAGTGAGGAGAGCTGATCTAAAAGGTGCCAACAGAATCCAGCAGTTCTAATAGACCCGAGTCCTCACTGCAGCTCTGCTATAAAACGTGACTTTAAGACACTTGCTCAACTGCTGTCTACAGCAATTTGCCCTTTACAAGAAGACCGTAGCAATGCTTTTGTAAAGCACGAGCTCTACAAAAGGCAAAGGTGACCTAATTACTAGGAAACAATTACTGGATTTTTCTAGCTGAAGTAAATACAATGCTTGAGATGAAAATCTGGACTCCAGGAGGAGAAGCTTTAACCCCCATTAGCGGTGGTGGCTGAATAGCTGCATCATGCTGGAGAACTCATTTTATGCAAGGCTGATAGTACCATCTATTGTAAGCTTGGCCAGAATTACCCATTATAAAATCCTCTTGGGGGTTTCTTGTAATTTTGCCAGACTATGACTGTTTGAGCAAAGTTTCCTATGCCAGGTGTATGCCTCAAGCTGATTGATTTATTTTGCTGTTTATTTGTTAGATAAAACACCTCTCTCTGAAAATGTGGCACAGGATGATATGTGATTTATCTGTGTTGCAAGTGCTGTCACATTTGCCTCCAAAGGTTTTGCCTGACCACCACATTCTCAGAGCATGGACACAGGTCTGGAGTAGGGGTGTCTTGCAGGGAAGGACTTGTAACCAGAGATGTGCTTTTGCTACCACTGCAAAGGCTGCCCCAAGTTTGGCCTTGTTATAAGTGTAAGAAACTGCGGATCTGCCTCGAGTCTTTTTAGATGTTTGCCACGTCTCTTGGAAAGAACTTGCCCTTGCAAACTGTGCTTCAAAACCTGGCCCTGGGGGCTGCACAGGCTATGCTGTAGCTGGAGGTCACCTGTGGGATCCTGGTGGGATCCAGCCAGGAGAAATGTGCTACGCAGCAGGAAATCTGGGCTGAGATGTGGGTGGGGTGGGGGGCATGCAGGGTATTCTGAGGAGCCAGTGCAGAGGGTGAGTAGATGGAAGAGATCCTGATACAAGGAGATGGGCAGGGGGACTGGATAAAGGTGGGAAGCAGGAAATGATGGATGGGAAAATGCAGAGAGGGAAAGAGGTATACCTGCCCAGGTTATGCTTCCTTGCTGGCTGCAGGAGCAAGAGCCAGGGAGCACAGGGAGTGGCAGAGCTGAGCAAATGGGATGAGGAGTGTGAAATGGGAGAGCAAAACCTGTCAGGTGGAAACCGTGTAGTTGAGAAAATGAGATCTGGGCTGGGGTAGGGCACAGGACAGTGGGATTAGGCAGCGATGCTTTCCCTGAGTGTGCTGCTTCCCTCCAGCTGGGCAGAAATATTCCCTTCCCATTCTGCCCTGAGCCACAAAGGAAGTCAGAAATGACTCTGTGACTGGGACACTGGCATCAGTGCTCCCTGCTGGGGGAAGGCAAGCGGGTCTTCCAAAGCGTGCCTGGGGCTGGCTCAGCTGTGCACTCCTTCAGCCAGCACGCCCTGTTCCAGGGCCCCAGGCCTCATGGGCAGGGGGGAAACCTCCTGTGAGGAGGGGGCAAGGCTCTCACAGCCTCCACCAGCTGCCTGGCTTGGGGCCAGCATGGCCACTGCCAGGGCTCTGCGCTGGAGGGGATCAGCTCCATGATGGAGCTGCCAGCTCCTCCATGTGTGAGCTCCTGCAGCACAGCGCTTTGTCCTCGCTCCCGCTTCGGCTCACTCGCTTTCTGCAGAGGCAGAGCTGTGTCCTTGCCCCCCCTCCCCGGCTTTTGCAGCAGTACTGAGGTGTGCCGTGAAGAGCCAATGGCCCTGCCACGGGGCTGGGCTGAGCACACACCAAGTCACCAGCCCTGCTGGGTCTCAAATCCTGCTCTGTACCTGTTCGCATTCCTATCTTCTCCTTTCTCCTGCTTCCTTTCCTCTCACACTCTCTCCTGTCTGTACTCTACCCATTTCTTAATTCTTGTTTGCACTGTGCTTTGAAAATGCAGAGTGCTGTATAAATGTTAAGTGGTGGTATTATTATTATTATTATTATTATTATTATTATTATTATTATTATTATTTCTTCTTTTTAATTGGCATCCCTCACTCTCTCTTCTCTTGCTATTGTGGCTTCCAGAGAGAACGTGTGGGCTTACATTATTTATAGCTGTGTGAGAGTAATTACAGAAATGATTTAATTACTCAGTTAATACTGTTCTCCACATCACCAGCTTGACAAGCTAGTGATCCTCTCACCACAGCCGAATATGCAGACTAGCATCCATGTCATCGATGAGCGGATAAGGGGAGGTGAAGCTTGGGGAATGATTTGTTACAGCCCTGCACGTTACTGGTTACTCCCCCTGGGCTAAGGGATGAGGCTGCTGATCTCTCAGGGGCTTGGCCAGGGGTAGTGTGTGGTGTCACTTCAGCTGGGGCAGAGCTGCCCCCAAGGAAGTGGTGTGCAGTGATGGTTCATGGCTCCCAGCTGACAGGGGCTACCTCCAACACAAACCTACTCAAGCTGAAGATTCAATATTTGGTGTGCTGCATTAACCAGCTCTTCACATTTATCAAAGGTCAGAGATCTGGCACGGTTTTGTTTTCTTAACTTCTATTTAAGCCTGCCAGATCAGAAGGTAGGGTTCACGCACCCTGCATGGGATCGGAGTGTGAGGTAAAATCACCATCGCCAGAACTGTTCTTTCCTGCAAGTGGCCAAGTGTAGGTCTGACCCTCTTTAAGTAAATGAGCTTTCCCTCTGAAGGGGATGGCTTCTTCTTGCTGAGACTCCTGCCATTGGAAATGAAGTGTTTCCATCACTTCCAGGTCACAAAGACTTGTGAAGAGCAGAGAATGTCCTGTTTCTGGTGCAGTATGGAAGGAGTTTGAGCGAGGAGAGTACATGATTTCCCTCAGGGCATGCACTGAGCAGATGGTTACCAATACCTTTTAGTTATCTACCAGAGAGTTGAAAAAAGCCCCACAAACCACCTTGTGAGCTTGGGAGAAATGTAATGAAAAAGATTCTTTTCTGACAGCACCATAGATAAAAAGAAGGGGTCAGTGAATTCTTAAAAAAGGAGATAGTTGCTTGGGAAGTGAAGAGAGAGAGAGAGGCTCTTGTTGGATAGTGGGGTATTTGTCAGATAACAGTGTATGGGGAGAGCATCTCCCAGAAGTGCCTGCTTTCCATGTCTCCGAATTGCCTGGCTCCATTTGGGCTCCTTCACGGCCCGGGCTGTGGGCCAGGTTCAGACTGTTCCTCGACATGGCAGGGCTGGGTGGGCGGCGGGAGGGTTGGGAACAGGTGGCATCGAGGCTGGTGGAGTGGAGCGCCTTTTCCACGCGGCACTGCCTGCCAAGCTGCAAGGCGCAGGACACCTGGTATCTGAATGGGCTCTGCCCACCTCCCAGGAAGCGGTGGCAATCAAAGAAGTAGGCTAGAGTGTTTTAAGTGTGAACAGTGAATATAGGTCTTTCTTTTTTTTTCAGCATCCAGCATGAGACAGGTTAAGGCAGCCTACATTTGAGAAAATGCTGGGCATCTCCATCTTCTGAAAGTTGAGTCTTTCATGCTGTATCTCTGAATGGACACTCAGAGCCCCTCCCTCACTGCTTTTGCAAATGCACGCTAGAAGCTTTTATTTATTTTTTTCCCTTGTCTGACACACTTGAAAGTGAATTTTATGACCTCACATTGGAACAGCTTGTTGAGAAGACAGTGAATGGAAGGGCAATGGAACAGGTAATTTTGTCAGCTCCCAAATGAATGAATCCTGTTTTCACTGGATTCACATCTCACAGTTAATTGACTCTTTAACTGAATCATATACTAAGGCTGTAATGTGAGCTCAGTCCAAAGTAGACACCAGAGAGTCCACAGAGGTGAGAACTTGAGCTGGGTGAAGATATTTCAGAAGAGTTGGACTCATTCTTCCCCCAGCGATGAAGACCAGGGGCATTAAAAGGGTCTCATTTCTTCACCCACTGTCCTGTATCAACTAGAAGATGTCCAGTCCAAATAAGTGTGTGCACCCACAGCAGCTTCAATTTTTCAGGACCTGTCTACACCTCTTCCCTACAAAAATACCATTCTCTCCAGATCTCCTATTGTTTTTCTCCCAGTTTCCACTGTGCCTTTTATAGTCACTGGCTGACACAGTATATGAGAGAGCTGTACTGTGGTGGCCCGAGGCTTCTGTGTATAGGGGCTGTCCACCACAGGCATGCTGCCAGGTCAGGATGAAGTCTATTTGATTGCCTAGTGAGCCTTTGACTGTGAGTGGGTGAATCATACACACTGCTGTGGGGTCAGAGAAAGGCTTTGAGACTGCATGCAGTTGCAGGCCGTATTTTGTACAGCACTGTAAGAATTTAATTCTCCTTGAGTCCTCTGCCCCTTTGTCAAACCAGGTGCAAATTGGCCAGCAGGTTCAAGAGTTACTGGGAAGCCTGACTCACCTATGCACGAACACACACACACCCGCCAGGTTTGCAAGAGTCTTGTTTCCTAAAGGAAACAAGCTAAAAACACACACAGGAGGTGGGCACAGCATCTCCCCTGCGTCAGAGCGTCTCGGGAGCCGTGATTTCGGCACAAGTGACCCGCGCACACACAGCGCGTCCCAAACGCGCTCGCAGCTCGCTGCCCTGCGCTCCCACGGTGACTCAGTCTGATTCAGGCGGGCGTGCGCTGAGGGTGGTGCCGTCTCTCGGGCCCGGACATTTGTTCACACTTGCACGAGGCGCACGCTCGTGTGCTCTGTGACTCACGCTGCAGCGGCCTGGGCTGCAGCAGCACAGGAGGCACGCTCATGAACACGCACTCGCTCAGTGCCGCATGCTCCTGTCGGGGAGCTTTGGAAGGGGAACGTGGCGCGAGGCTTGGAGATTTTAATGTTTCTGCCCCACGACAGACCTCTTGAGAAAAGAAATTAGCCTGATGACAGCAGCAGTAATTGGATTATTCCGTTAGTATCCTCTGTGGAAGAGAAAGACATGTGCCTTTAGATGTATTTTCAATGCAGACTTAAAAATTGCACTTAAAATGTGAATTATGCCTTTTTTTCTTCATAACTGTCAAGCAGACATCTGTTTTCTGCCCCACTTTTTTTCTGCATTTTGACTGGCTGAGCTTTCTGTCTAGCCTTATTCTTAGCCTTGTGGCAAGCCTACAGCAAAATGTGGTGGTTTGAGTTCCTCAACTGGCACTGAAGATCAAGGCATACTCATATCACTGGGTGCCTTGGGTGGGCTGAGGAGGAGCCAGCCTGATGGTGAAAATCAAGGAGGATGTATGCCTTGATCTAAAGGACGGAGTGTGCTGAACGGGCTGAAATCCTGGGAAGGGGAGAGATGGTGAGGTCCAAAAGGCATAATGAGATGAAATGCAGGGCAGGGAAGTGCCCAGCAAACTTTGGCTGTACCTCTGAAGAGTTAGTCCTCCATGGCTCTATGGGCTAAACTCTGCAGCTGCAGTCTGGCCATTGAAATGATCTGTAATGGGACTGACAAAGTTTTGGAGTATGTGCATGTCTGCAGGGGACAGCACTGCTGAAGTGGAGGAAGAGAAGGTGGAACAGGACAGAGGATGAACAAGTCAACCGTCTCTTTCTGTTAGTTTTGGCCATCTGAGAGACTCCCCAAACTCATGTGTCCTGCTTCTATTTTGTTGTATAACTGTGAGGTTAGTTTTGATGTGTTTTGGGCACATCCAAATGTTTGACACAGCCATTACCTACCCAGAGATTTAATTTTTTTTGCTAGTCAATTGGTTCTTTAATTTGGATTTAATAAGTCACTTTGTGCTCCATTAAATAGGACTTCATGCAAAATGTTTAATGCCAAAGTGTGCTCGCCTACAGCTGGTGGAACAGCTTCATTTAGGGAATGGCTGGAAACCTCACCAGGCTGTGCTGGTGCCCATGGTCCATTTTACCCCAATGAGCCATGCTGCCATTAACCTTTGCTGTCTCCATGCCCTGCTGTGAGACCACAGGGCTCATCTTCACCAGGACTTGTCCCAGCCATTCTCTCTGTTTGATCCCTCTGCCCTTGTCTGAGCACCCTTGGAAGATTTTATGCGCACGTGTGGATTTGAAGTTTCAGCTGCTTAATTGTTAGAAACCGAAGCTGTGGCTGGCAGCTTTCTCACCAGAGGCTGGCAAAAAACATGCTGTGATACTGACCACTGGGAGGAGAAAGAGAGGTTGTGAGTGATATTTGTCTCTTGCTGTGCTTAGGACCACATTTTTGTCTGACAATGTCACTCACTGGTCACTGTACTGGTCCAGCAGTCTGTTGCTCTATGTCTTGAGATGTGCCTATAATAACACTCAATAATACACAGTACAAGCTGTGGGGAAGCATTTTGTGCTGCCAGAGAGCCAGTAGCCAGCCAGCAGCTCATGCCGTGCTGCTGCTACACAATGCACAAATCTCTTGAATCATACACTGAAGGCTTTTTTGTGTGGTAATAGCGGAGTGAGTTTAGTTTTTCCATTTTCCCCTCTCCTGGTCTAGTCCAGACTGAAACACTAGGGAGAGGATTATCTTGCTTGGCTTGTTTAGGTTTCTGTGGCCATGGAGAAACGGTTTAGTGTAGGAATGGGTAACAGCATGTAGAAGACATGTGGCTGTGTCTCTGTGTAACCATGCCTGTGCAGAAGCATGTCCTGTCTTCCACACTGCATGCATCTCTGCTCTCAAGGAATCCTTTTGGCCAAATGTTTTGCTGCATTTGTTGAATAAATTGGATAGGGAAATGAGGTGCCATGAGTAGGTTAGACATGAGTGATGAGGATCTCGCCTTGAAAATCAATTTATTGCTTTGCACTTAGGAATCTGTAAGGGATGGTCCTCTGAGAACTCATCTACTGGGATCTGTATCTTCAGTTACAAGGAGGTAGCCTCCAGAAGATAAAATAATTTCCTTCCTACTCACCTGGTCTTACTATTCTTCATACTGGTCCACCTCCATGTACTAGCACCCTGTGAGGTGTAGCCCTTGCAGACTGGGAGGGACCTCTCATAAGGACTGAGAAAATGTAACAGAACTGTGCCAGGGTAAGAAAAGAGATGACAAGATGTGCTGAATAGGAGTGTTTGTAAAGGGCAGTGCAGAGGAAGGGTACCCCAAGTGTGAGGGTGGAAGGAGGCGAGGGTGTGGTATGAGGAAATTTGATATGATAGTCAAAGTAATTCATAGACTAAAGCAGATGGAAACGACTCAGGGTGAGATCAGATAATTAATTAACAACCGTGGGGATTCATCTTCCTCTCTCAGCCAGCAATATGTGCATTGTGTGACTTATAGTGAGCATATCCTGCTGCTTCTCTCACTTAGCCCATGGCCAGATGTCCTCAGCAACCCCAGCTCTCTTACAAACATCTCATAAGTGCTTTCTTAAGGCTGTGGACCAGAGGCTGGTGGTCACTGCCACCCTGTATCATGTTGCTGCCTCCTTGGTGACGTGTGCTGCCACCCTGCAGTGTCCCCACGTGATTTGCCATGCATTCCCAGTTTCTGCCTTGTCCTGGGAGGTCTTGGTAGGGGACTTCAACAAAAGGAATACGGGTTCCGGTTACCTTTCCTCCCTCTGTTGCCCAGTAGGCAGGATCTGGCCTCACTGCTGATGAGCACCAGGCTGGGGAGGGAAGGCAGTGCAGGCAGTAAGGAGTGACTCATTCTCCCCAAACAAGCAAATGTACAAAAATGTGTCTGCACCTAAGGATGGGGGAAAAAAATACAACTTAAGACTCAAAAGGTTCACTTCTGTTTCCAGAGTACCCTCAGAGGAAAGCTCTTTGTTGCCAAATACTTTCCCTTCCACAGCCCCATTATTTTTTTCCTCTTAGTATTTTCTCTTAATGGTTGAATCGTTTAACACCACATATAAAGTCGTATCTGGTTGCTCTGGGGCGATTCTGGGTTGCCATGGCAATGAGCCCTGTCTCTCCAAATTAGGACATTTTTCCTGCTGCCTTTTCTATGCGAGGCTTTCTCTCATCTCTTTTTCTCTTACTCTCCCTTGATGTCTAAAGTGCTGAGCGCTGCCTCCTCTTTCGCACGCTCCCTGAAAGGGATCAGACTTTGCCCGTCTGAATTAATTCCTCTGAAGCCTGTGCCAGCTTGGCGTGGACCAACTTTGCGCTCCACAATGAACCTGCCGCAGGATCAGCATCAGGACGAGGAGGGGTAGGAAGGTGTAAAGGTGGTGAGGTTAGCAGGGGACAACAGCTTGTGACCGTGGTGTGCTCATTCCCTGCTTAGTACACCATTGTCTCATCTCTGCCTGGGTGCTGCCAGGGCTGTCTGGAGCTGGGTGCTGAGGTGAGAGCTGCTTAGCTTAAAATGGATCTTAGGACTAGAAAAGCTAGTGGAATAAACCTGGAGTGAATGTAAATGTGCTAGCATGCACAAATCTGTCGGACAGCCTTGGCTCCCCAAGGTCCCATCCTCTATGGGGCAGGCACCTGCAGCTGGAGGACCATGGGAGTCATTTGTCTCATTGGGGAATTGTGAATGCTGGATCTTATCCCCTGGATACACTGAGCTGTACCTGGTACGTGTCAGTGTGCTGAAGCAGGCAATTGGCTTTATACCACTTCTGCACCTGTATATTCCCCTTGCTGGCTTTGGATTTGGCATGAGTCAGACCCACCTCAATTTATTCTGGCTGCTGACAGACTCCCAGGGCCCCTGTGGCAGCTGGGGTTAGTCTGACACATGGATGCCCCCAGCCAAACTGTCTTCCCTGGGCTCTGCATCTGACCCAAGGGAGTAGGAAAAGAGCTGGCGCAGGCAGCACTAGAAACTTGCAGAAATGGAGGCATGCCCGTATTGGGCAGGTCTGGGTGGCTGAGTATTGTCAGGAACTGGGAGCAGATCTGCTGCCCCAGAGGAGTGTCATCCTGACAGTATGAGGTGATATGTGGCAGAGCAGTACAGTCCAGCATTTTCTACCCATCATGGCAGAAATGAAAAGGTGATGAGATGAGGTTTCTTTGCTCATTCTTCCCCTGGCCAAATGGGCTACTATCCCAAGATCAGTTTTTAACCCTGTGGATTATTTTGGGAGTTTTATGTAAAGCAGAGGGTAGAAAATCAGGGGAGGACAAAAATAATGGATTGTGAGTATTTGGAGTGGGGATGAAGGTATAAATTTTGGTTGAAAAAATGGCTGGCCTCAGAACATGTTCTGTCCTGGCCGTGGTACAGCACTGCTGTTTTTCATAAAAGATGCTTTGAAGCTGGGGGCAGTTGGCTGTGAAGTGAAGAGCAAAGCAGAGTGATGTTCCATGGCTGAAGTCCTTGGGCTCAAACCCAGGTGCTCTGCATGTTTGGCTGCCATGGGACAGCGGTAATGTCCTGCCTTTTCTCCAGGAAGCCAAAAGCCTTTTTTCTGTTTAATGATGCACTGTTTAAATAAAAAGAGGTGGGTGAATTTGTATACTGGTTTGACCTATAGTGGTAGGAACTTTGCTACACTGTCCCAATAGACTTAAATGTTGTCCAGTAACATTGAATGTTATTTTAGAAACTTTTTCGTAATGATTTGTGAACTCGTTTATATCAAAAGGTAATTTAGTCCAGCATTTTGCATCCAACAGCAATTGATAGAGGATTAGTTAGAGATACTTCCTCAGAATATTCTCCAAACATCCCATGAGTTATGACTTGGAACTCTCTAAGATACTCAGTGTATCTTTGTATTTAGTAGCGCTTGATGGGTTTTTCTTCCATATCCTTACCAACATGCAAATTCTTGGCATTTGTGGACCCAGGCACGTTTTTAGCATCCAAGAGACAAGGAGTTTCACCACTTAACTGCTCACAGGGTGAAGAAGTTCTTTGTTGGAAACTTGCTCCTTGGCATTCTCGTTTTGATATCCCCTCATTCTTTGACAGGAAAAAGAAGTGGCTTAACAGTTATTCCCTCTTCACCTTCTCTATCCAGCCCCTGACCTTAGAAGTCCTTACTTACTGTCACTTTTCTTCAGGAGAACAGTAATTTATTTAGTTGAATATCAGGAGGACTTTTCCAGTTGTGTCATCCATCCTCATACCTTTTTTTGCCTCTTCTGTATCCCTCTGTGGGAAGGTAGTTCATAGAGACTCTCTATTGGAAATGAGAAGATCTATAGGCTGTGGGAATTTCTTGCAGAGTCTGGCTGAGCTGGCCCTGACACAGACACAACATGCCCTGTGCTATCCTGAGGGAACTGTTTTTGGCTCTGCCTTCTGAGATGCAGGTAAGAGGTGCAGGTATCCATCCCTGATTGAAGGGTAGTCATAAAGACGGTGGATCTGTACTGGGTAGTGCCAGATAGTGTCATGGAAGGCCATACTAGGTCCTTGGACAACAGGAAAAAAATTTCGATAGGAAGATAGTACAGTGTTGGAACAAGGGCCTTGAGGTCAGCCACAGCTAAGCAGACCTACTGCTGGTGATGGCCTTGTTGTGAGGCGATCCTTCAAGCCCTGTCCTGCCATGAAGAGACATTAAGATGCCCCAGAGATGATACACGAGTGTAAGATGCAGAAAATTTCTAGGATTGCCTGTATGGTACAAAAACTCTTTATGACTTTTTTTTCCCCCTTCTGGTTTCAGTTTACATTGGCATTGATCTATTAGGTTTTTGTCCATTTCCTCCATTCCTCTAGGAAGCACACAGCAAGACTTTGGGCTGCCATGCTGAGCAGGTGGGTTTTTAGAGCACAGGAGCAGTTACCGTATCCCTGGGAAGCTGCAGGATGCTGAGTAACTGCTGTAGGAGTGCCCTGGGGTTTCCATCAGCCCGCCTGCCCAGCTGCACAGGGGTGCTCAAACAGGCCCCAGTAGCAGAGAACAAAGTGTGGGACATGGCTTGGAGCGAGTTTGGCTTGCTGAGCAGAGCAGCAGCTGGGTCACAGGGATAGATGCAGCAGAGGTCTTGTAGAAACAACTGACACCTGAATCATTGCATGCCTGGGAGATGGAAAAGCCCGTTAAAACAACAATTAAAAAAAACCAGAACAAAGCTCCTAAGAGTTCCTGTAATTGCAACAGATGTATCTGAATCTTCCTCAGATGATGTGCAGGTTTTGGTGGTGTAAGCTGGCTGAAAACATAAGGCATGCCGGGATGGGAAGCAGGATCCTTCCCAAACAACAATTCTGATTACTACACTTTTAGTACTCTCTTCTTCTAGTTGTTCTAAGATATCCTGAAACTTTTCTTTCTTGTAATGCTATTCTATTATTTCAGGTGCTTGTCCTGTCTGATAAATCCTGTTGGATTTAAAGGTTGAATCTCTAGTCACCTTGCTTTTTCTGCCCTGACCCTACTGTTTCTGGTCACAGCACCTTCACTCTTGTGGTGCTCTTATATATTACAGAATATTAGGATTGAAAATGAGTGGGAAAAAGGAAAAAGTATCTGAAATTAATAAAATAGCAGCGGTGTGTGGGTGTGTGTGTGTCTGGCAGAGGTTACTGTGAAAATAATTTATTCTGAAATGGTATGGGGCTTGCAGAATGGAGGAGATTTCAAAGGCTTTGTTTAACATTAATAATGCTACATTATATGTGTAAATGCCATTATTAAAGGCTTCTGGGTATTTCAGTGAAAAATTAGAAGGAAAACTTTGGGGTAACTGGTGTAAATCAAACCAAATGAATGAGCTGATGGCAAGAATGAATAATTATTCCTTTGCCTCCCAATGCACCCCTGCCTTAATTTCTATGGCATCCTTTCCCCTGTTCTAGAATGAACAAATAGCCCCAGAACAAAATAACAATAGAACAAGAGCACTTGGTGCTCTGAGCATCACCTGGAAAGAGGGAACTGAAGTTATCTGAGTGTCTGGGAGAAGTAAGGGAGGACTAAGCAAAAAACCACATGGAGAAAGTCTCAGGCCTTCCTAGAAGTGCAAGGAATTTAAATTAGTGCTTGTAAAATGCAACAATGAATAAGACAGGTAGGTAAAATTCTCACATGTAATACCGAAGTACTTGAAGTTTTTGCCAGAGGGGAACATTTTCACCCTCTTGCTTTCCTTGAGAAACAATTCCCTTTAAATTGGATTGAAAAATGTGAGATGACTCTTTATGTGTGGATTACTGCTACAGGATGACTGCCAAAACAGTCAACTACAGTGAACAAAGTAGGAAATATAATTATTGCTGCAATTCCAGATCACAGCGAAAGAATTGTAGCTGCCTCTAGGAAAAGCAGAAATGTAGCATTTGAAGGAAACAAATTTTTAATTTTTCCAGCCATGGAGTCCCACAGGAGAGAGCTCATGGGGTTGAGGAGAGCTTTCAAAAAAAGATGAAGTTGATACTGCAATCCAGTATGCACGTGCAATATCCACTCTTCTGTGTGACAGAAAACATACAGGGATGGCACACTTGGGTTCTGTGGGCTGATATAATGCCTGTGTCTACAGCTTGTCAGCAGATCCTTATGGACTTCAGTGAGGCTCTTCACAAGCATGGCACGGGCTGCTTTGCAGTCAGCCGTACTATATCAGAGCAAGAATGAAAATTAGAGTCCACCTATGAGTTTCTCTTGCAAAAGCTTGTGCTGATCATTTGTCATTTTAACTGTGATTGGCATTGTAAGGGGCATGTTCTACTTCTTCTTTAGAGACAGGCACTTAAAGTATCTGGAGATTATAGAACATAAATAGCATATTAATATATGCCCAACATACTGGTATATACAAAACATTTCTAAATGTGTAGTAGAACTACCTGGGAAGTTTTCCTGTGGAACAATTTTCTGCTGGAAATTGTTGATTCTACAGTATGGAAAGTCCACTGTGAATGTGTCAGGCCTGTCACAACTGTGGGTGGAAATGAGGCAGGTTGGTTGGTCTGCAGAGAGTCAGTGCAGCTCTTCCAGATCCCTCGCCTGCCAGCTGAGTAGATGACAAGCTAAAAAATGCGATCTCCCAAACTGGAGTTTTTCAAGTCTTTATCTTCTGTAAGTTTTCTCAAATATCTGATTTTTCATACATGTTAATGGGAGAACTTTCTGCTCTCTGACTCCAAACAGAACAGCAATTCTGTGTTCTTGCCAGCTCAAGGTACGCAGCACAATTATCAACACCCTTCCAGCTACCAATGCAAAGCACAGCACTGTGAGGGCTGCTAAGGCAAAAATGAACTCTATCTCAGTCAGACCCAATACACCCCTTCAGAAAACATCCACTTCTGGAATGCCCCTGAAGGTGCTCTGGTGCCTTTCTTATCAGCAAAAGCCCAAAGCACGCAGGGCCTTTCGCTATCAAATCTCTCTTTCAGTCCTTCTAGGCTGCAGCCTTATTGGCTGCACCCCCGCATCACCACCCACTGCACAGATGCTTCCCCATCCTGCAGACATATTTAGGTGCAGGGTATAGGGTGGGATGGGGCAAATGAGAAGAGCTACCTCCCTACAGAAAGCATAGAGGATGGAGGAGAGAGGCAAGAAATTTTTATATATGATTACTCTGGTGCTTCTTTCTCCTCTGGTAGCCCCCTCTGTGGTGTGGGACTCGTCCAAACCATCTCCATCTCCATTGCACCCACTTGATGAGGACACATATCCCTTCTTCTGAGACGCAGTGGTGGCCTGTGGGGTTTGTAGGGGGAGAGAAGGGAGTTGTGCCAGTGGGGACTTGTAAGAGCAGGGTGATACAGCCTGTAACAGCAATACTGAGGAGAGAAAGGCTATGTTTACTAGGAACAGTGAGGGGACATCAAGCCGAAGCTGTCAAATCTGGGGAAGGCAGATGGAATGGGGGGGCAGGACAGGCTGAGAAGCAAGAGGTTTCCATTCTGAGACACGCACATGTTATGTGAAGAGGGGCTGTGCTCGATGCTCAGTGCTGACTTCTTGCGTAACATCCTATTCTGTTGCATTAAGTGGGAGCTTGTGCAGGTCCAAGATGTCTGTCTGCATACTTGTGCCTGCAAATATATCTCCAGGAGGCTCTAGATAAAAAAAGGAGCTTTTTGACTTTTCTACGGCATGCTGCTGTTCAGGCCATCGAATATCTAAACCACGCCTATGAAAGAGTCAGAGCCTTTCCCCCTTTGGGTCTGTGTTCTTCTCTCCAAGTCCTGGTGGGTAGCACAGTGGGTAGGCGAGGTGCCTTGCTTGGACTCTGTACGATGATTTTTCCAGGATGTTTATCATTTACCTTCTGCAATTGGACTAATCTGCAATTTGTGAGCAGGGTGACCTTTGCAGATCTTCTTGTTCATCCCGCAAAGCAATGTCAGTCCAAAATACACTGCTACGGGTAATATCCAGGAATTATTGGGGTGTAGAAGTGAAAACTCTGTGAGGAGCATGGCTGATAAAATAACTGAGCCAGACATGCCTGTTAAAGGGAGTCCATCCTGAAGTTGTATGGGGGTGACTAAATCTGCCTCCAGTTTGTAATGAGGATGGCCAGTCACTCCCCAATAGCATCTCTTTTTGTTTCTGCATGACCAGAAGCCCTTGAAAAGCAGAGTGATCACCAGACCATTCCAAGAAAGGTTTGTCCATCACCAGAAATGCATTCTAAACTGGGCTATACATGGTCAAATCCCACACGTAAGGGTAATGTTGATTTGAAATGCGTGCTTCCTTTTAGGAGGCTTTTGCCTAGTCATTTCTGAGCTGCCTGAGCAAGCCCTTGCACAGAGGACACATTCTCCAGGATGCTTTGGCATGACCCAGCTGTAGCCAGCTGTTGTGCTACAGGTTTGCTTCCCTTAGTCCTGTGAAGCAACCTGTGAATGGATGCTGGATGAAGCTGGCTCCTTGACTCTGAGTGAATACTGGAAAATACGTAGCACCAGGAGTAAAATGAGATAAGAAAACATGTTGAATAGAAGAACAGGGCAGACAAAAGCCTTGCTGTAGCTGAGTCTCTTTGGAAGTGTGAGTGATGCAAGGGAACACTTGCATGGTAACTGACCCTAAACTTGCAAGCAAAATGGTAAGTGTGGGTAGCTGGAAGCATGGGCTTTTCTCAGGGGTTTTTGTCCATATGAGCTTTCATTTGGAATGGGAGTGCATAAATGCAGTGATCCTGGAATTAGTGTAAATTCATCCTGTGGTTTTCAGCCAGAGTAAAAAAGAAGACAAAAATCTCAAGAGGGCTTGTGAAAGTGGAAAGGATGAAGTCCTCCCTATCTGGCAATTCTGAGGTGTTAAACCAGTCCCTGATGGAAGACTGGATGGTGCTGGGAGGTGACAAAACTCAATGAGTGTGACCAGAGAGAGAACATGAGCACGAGATTTTCTATGGTAACCCTTGGAAAAGTATTCTGAATTTCCTGATGGGAGAAACCACTGAGTCCAGTGAAAGCCTGGGTTTGGTAAGGAACCTGATATGCTGCAAAAGAAGAAATCTGCAAAAAGCTATTTGGCCACCTTCCCTTTTCAAAGTCAGCATTCACCAAAGATGACACAGAGAACTCCTGATGTTGCAGCAAACAGCAATAACCAAGACAGTGCCGACATTTGAGAAAAGGGTGTAAGAACTGCAGCGCTGTGCTTTCTTTGCAAAGGCAGTCCCAATATAGTAATGAAGATGCCCTCATCATCATTAAAACTGGGCATTTCTTTGTAGCTGCAAAGAACAGTTTTGCAATAGCAGATGATTTTGTTGTCGGCATCAAAGCAAGTGGGATACTTCTTGAAGTGAACTTCCACAGGAGTATGTTAGTCTGATGACAGAAAAAATGACATTAGCCCTGAAAGTAAAAATAACGGAAGGGAAGTGATAAAGCAGGGACGTTTAGGATTTATGGGAATGGTTGGTCTTTTACAGGGAAGTGGCTGAATTGAAAGTATGGCTAAAAGCCCAACAAACTTAAGAAGAATGGTCCGTAATTGTAAGGATCAAAATCAGCTAACTCTTCTCTTCAAGGAACCATTTGAGGATATTTTCCTGGGGTGAGGGAAGCTGCCTAGCTATAGGGTAGAAGCCAAGTCAGCCCATGATTCATGACCCTAGAAAATTCCCTTTCGGTTGTAAATGGAGAGTAAATAAAAGATTTTATTCTGGAAATCATCAGGTGATGAAGTGAAGTGTGTAAAGCTGGACACATACGATCTTAAAGAGTAAATAAGTGTTTAAAAATAGATCAGTTCCTGCTACTGTGAGGGGAAGAATTCTAATACAGTGGGCATGAACGTTTAGGTAGTGGAAATTTTGAGCTGCATTTAAACTCTATAAAGACATTATCAGATCTTTGTGAGGAACCAGTACCAGTGTAGTGTAAATTAGATACTGTAAAGATTTGTTAATGCAGGTAGATCACAGTGTTGCCAATACTGCCCAAGAGACAAGGAAAAAGTACCACAACTTTGTAAGAAATTTCAGTGCCTCATTTAGTTCCAACAGCCCAGGTCTTGAGAGCACTTCTGTGCAAGATGTCCAGTGAATACGAGATGAGAAACTGAAGATTATGTGAAGGTAATTTAGGGATTTAAAAGGAACTTGAGAGGGGCCAGAGAGGTTTTATCCTGAACTCAGAAGAGCAGTGATATTGAAGAGGCTGTCAAAGCTTTTCACACACATACCAAAAATATAAAATGTAGGCCACGTCAAGTGAAAGAGTTAATGGTACAAGGAAAACTGTCCCTTTGCTGCCTGGAAAAAGAAGCAAAACAACCAACACAAAAATACAACAATTCAGTATGTACTTGTCCTAAGCTATTATTCTCACTTCCTCGAGTTAACCTTATTAGAAGACTCTCCAGCTAAGTAGGTGATCATGCATACCAAATTTGTTTTTCCAGACATGGTACACCTGACTTATTTAGCAACATCTGACTATAGGCCAGCTTAGTAGGCATGAATTTTAAGTAGTTTGCATGGATTTTGACATGTAACTGCTAGTTTTCTTCATCCATGATTTAACAGATGGGTTGAAAACCTCATTAAAATAATAAAGAACAGAGTGAAAGGGATGTGGGTTATAGTTTGATCTGTATTAAGCTCTTTTAAATCACAGCATGGCATCAACAGGGTGAGACTTGCCTCCCGCAGGCTTTTTGTTCAGCAGAAAACTGGAGTCAAGAACTGGGGTCAAAGTAACTTGGGATTTGTAGTTAGATATATGAAGGGACAAGTAAGGCAAACCAAAAATCTCAAAGCATTTGCAGACTGAGAAGTTTCCTTTCTTCATGAAATGATTTTATACAGACACCTCCTGGAGAAGAAGAGCTAGGGGTGGGCTTGGCAACACAGGAAAATACTCTGTTGTAGGAGACTGTCAGGTCAGGTCGACACATGATGGAAGACAGGCGATCTTCATGTTCTGCATGGGAATGCAGCAAATCAGTCATTTTGCTCAGCAAGGCTTCAGATGAGTTACAGCCACAGCAGATGAGAGATGTGACCCTGGTCACGGTGTGACTGATAGACTCAACACTGCTCTGCACATGGAGAAGAGCTTGTTCATGTGATAGCACAGGTTGCCTCAGAGAGTAACTCAATGTACTTGTTTGAGGAGGCAGTGGACAGGTTATAAATATGCAAAATTTGGTATTATGTTGATATTTGTTGATTCCTGTTATTCTGACACTTGCTTGGGAAAGAAAGATGTGAGGGTCTGTGCCCTTGATGGTCTGTGACCTAAGGCAGTTAGAACTGCTCCTTCTCCCATCTGGGGGCTTACTTTGCTCCATGCAGGTCAGATTACAACTGCCATTTTTTACAGTATATAAAGCATCTCTGTATCATTGATTGTGGGTAATTTCCAACCCACTTGGAACAAAAATTTCTGGCCTATCCTGGTAATGCAATATCCTTTTCCATAGTTGTACCAGAGACCAGAGTGTTGGTAGAGCAGAGAGACTAGATTTCTCTCTCGCTCTGGATAAGATCCTTCCCGCAGGTGGAGGTTAGTAAGAAGAATGCATTGCTGCCTGTCAGTTTGGTCCTAAGTCTCCCTTGCTTCTCTGGTGGTGTCCCTCTGAAGTTTAGACTGTTTTGCTGTCCCATTCCTGGGATAGAGGGTCTAAGCACTACAACTCAAACTCGTCACGGTTACCAAGCCTGTTAAACACTGACTTATCAAGGTGCCAGGTGGACCTGTAGTCTTCCAGCCCGTGGAGATGGCTTCTAACACTCACGGGCTGTATCTCTGAGATGCTCAAATACCAGCAACACGTGCGTTGTAGTGTGCACTTCCTCAGGCACTCAGTGGATGCAGAGAGGCAATAACACGTGTCTTGCATACATCCATTGTTTGACTTAGCCCTCCATTTTATGGAGCCCTTGCTGTGAGTAGTTTTTAGTATGAACCATGGGATGGGAAGCAAAAAAAAAAAAAAAAACCAAACCAGAGGAGAAGATTAAGGGGAGCCTGTTCTACATTCTAACAGTTAATTAAATCCTTCACTTTTGGAAGCTGGTATTGCTGGCAGACAAAGGATGATAAAAGAACCCATTGCATGAGATTACTGTGTTTGCACCTTAATATGTTGTCAGGTGAAATTTTACTTGTGCAATTCAACTTGAATTTTAACTGTAGCTTTTTCTACTTTTATGCATGGAAGAGGGGTAAAGGACTATGCTTTCAGTATTTTTCTTCAAAGGATACTTTTACACATTATGATTCAGTAAGAGGCCAAACAGGGGGTCCTGATTTTCCTGTGTGCTGCACCCTTTAATCATCAGAAGCACACAAGGAGGTCTGGGGGCTTGTAGTGTGGAGGTGGGTGCTGGGGAGGAGCAGTGAGATGTTTCAGCCGCAGAGGGGCCTGAAGGCACAGATTCGCAGAGTGCTGTTTCCATGGCAGTGCTATGGAAACCAGGTTCTGCTGCTCACTGCTGCTCAGGGTGGAATTTCAATGCTTCACACAGCCCTGGTACCCAGGAAACAGCAAACCCACAAACAAAACCCCACCAAACCTGTAGATGCCTCATTAGAGCACGGTTTCTCATTCAGTCTGCATGCCCTACCCGCCACCCTGGGGGAGGAAAAGACGAGCAAGCACAAATCAGCTAAAATTAGAGCTTGTTACACACTTGTCCCCCCCACCTCCATCTGGGCCCCTCAGAATAGTTTTGGAGGTTCAAGTAAATTTGACCAACTCTAGAATCTTTGATCTGCTGTTGTATGTAGGTTGCTGAATGCAGTTTGGAAGCCCCAGGCAGCACTACAGTCTGGAGGCAGAATGGCTGGAAAGCAGCCCAGCAGAAGAGGACCTGTGGGTGTTGGTCAACAGCAGGTTGAACATGAGCCAGCATGTGCTCAGGTGGCCAAGAAAGCCAATGGCATCCTGGCTTGTATCAGGAATAGTGTGGCCAGCAGGACAAGGGAAGTGATGGTTCCCCTGTACTCAGCAGTGGTGAGGCTGCACCTCGAGTGCTGTGTCCAGTTCCGGGCCCTTCAATTCAGGAATGACGTTTGACAGAGAAGGGTGGCGAAGCTGGTAAAGGGGGAGAGGGTAAGTCCTATGCAGCGCAGCTGAGGGAATTGGGGTTCTTTAGCCCAGAGAAAAAGAGGCTCAAGGGGGA
The DNA here is from genome assembly GCA_013397755.1 of Cnemophilus loriae. Lineage (NCBI taxonomy): Eukaryota > Metazoa > Chordata > Aves > Passeriformes > Corvidae > Cnemophilus > Cnemophilus loriae. Next base: position 450,689 of record VZTF01005785.1, on the reverse strand, counting down.
CCTTATCACTCCCTACAACTGCCTGAAAGGAGGCTGTAGCCAGCTGGGGGTCAGCCTCTTCTCCCAAGCATCCAGTGACAGGATGAGAAGACATAGTCTCAAGTTGTGCTGGGGAGGTTTAGGTTGGACATTAGGAGGAATTTCTTCACAGAAAGGGTGGTTCAGCTTTGGAATGGGCTGCCCAGGGAGGTGGTGGAGTCACCGTCCCTGGAGGTGTTTAAGGAAAGACTGGATGTGGCACTCAGTGCCATGGTCTCATTGACCAGGTGATGTTTCATAGGTTGAACTTGATGATCTCAGAGGTCTTTTCCAACCTAATTGATTCTGTGATTCTGAGTGTATTGCAAAGAGTGGGGATGCAGAGGGCTAAGGAAGATCCAAGACAAAAAAAGCTTATCTTCATGACCTTCTCTGAATCATTTTGGTTCACCATGCCTCAGTTTCCCCATCTGTAGAACAGAGAAGATAATGCTACCTTCCCATGGGCTGGGCAAGTTTGACTTCACTGGTCAGCGCAAGCAAGTCCTTGCAGGATTTGGGCTACTGTGAAAGTTATTTAGCTAATGTGTGGAAAGTAGTTTGAGGCCCTCTGTTGAAAGTGGTTAGGTAAGCTGCCGAATTTTCTACCCTTCAGATCAACAGCCTGTAAAAAAATTTTTATGTAACGCTTATACAGGCCTCACCCTCTTGTTGCCTCTGATCTGTGTTTCTCCTGCAGGATGGAGCACTGGTACTGTGATTCAGTACATGGAGACTGCAATACAGCAATTTTAATACTGATCCTGGGATCATTCAGTCTGCAATACCAGAAACATCCCTTGCACAGAAAGGGAAAGAAAGAGAGCATAAAGGTTGATTTTTGATTTCACAACCTTTCAGTGCCTGGCTGACTTTGACCAGTGTAGCTTGAAATGCAGCAATCAGTTAAGCCTACTTAAAATTTGTCAGTAATTTTCCTGGAATGCTGCTATATCCCTATGCCAGTAACAATGTCCAAAAACCTTTTGATTGGTGGAGGCAGAGTCAGAACAAGCCACGAGAGGCAACCTTCTACCCTTTCTGGTCCCACTTCTGTACCAGCAGTGCCAGTTTTGGGCCCTGGAGCTCCTGGATGTCACCTTCTAGGAGCCTGTATTAAGGTATATCAATCTTAAATTGCCTGGGAGCTGCAAGAGCATCTATGGGTCACCCCACTGCTCTCTCTGAGCTCTCCCTTCTGCCATCCCAGCAAGTACAGCACACTGCGTCAGGTCAGCAAGAGCAGCCCACGCCTACAGTGAGGCACTGGCTTCTGAGCATGTGCCCTATGGAGTGGAAAAGCACAAAGCTGCCTGTGACAGCACGGTCACGCAAAGTCACAGCTGTACGTTTGGCGATGCTGCGTGGAGGTGGAGAGGAAGCAGAGAGGGAAGTGTAGGTGTTGAAGGTCCCACGTGCAGATCCACTGCTCCATTGGTTGCCTTGGGGAATGTTCCCCATCCTTCTGTGTTTCCTTAGCACTCTGAGGGAGCCGGACAGGGGGCCATAGCACCTCACAACCTTTGAGGGCTCTCAGAATGATGGTAATAACAAGCGATAACTTGCTGCAAGAGCTGTCAGCCTTATAAATACCAAGCCTATGACAGTAATAACAGGATGGTCCTTAGTCATATGTTGGGGAGAGGATCTTGGAAAATCCTTGGGGGCCCTGGCTGTGTTGCCGGGGCAGCATCCCCTCACTTGCCAGGGATGCAGGCAAAGCTGTGGGCATCTCTTATCCAGAGAGCAGCTTTCCCTTTGGAATCAGCTGCCCCTCTCCCCCTGCAGAGGAATTGCCTTCTGCTTAATAAACGTCTGCTTGTAATATTCTGAAACAAGGAGGCTAATCAAAGGCCCCATTCTGTGGAACAGGGATGCTAAGTGACAAGATTAATTTCGGTAATCAAGCAGCCTAATTTGGACATTTTTTTCCCTTCTTCTGTGTTGCTGGTGGAAATTGAGGCAGATCTCATTCTGGAGAGACACTCCTTCCCTGCCTGATACCATCAACCTCCAGTACTGAAAATGCTTGTGTAGGGATGGGAGGATGGGGAAGAAAGAAGAGTAGGAAAGGGTCACATAGGACAGTGTCAGTGAATGTGTGTGGACTGCTATGACTGATGTTTCTTGAGCATCTTTCCTCTGGAAAGCTCCCAAAGTGTTTTATAGACTGCATCGCAAAGGCTCCAGTCAGCACTGAAATGCAGTCATCTTGGCTGGATTGCAGCAAGTCTTTGGAAGGACATGGAAATTCAGCTGGTTAGGAGAAGGCAGGCAGGCAGGCAGGAGGCTGTGATACCACCCAAGGGAAATCATTAGATGTGAAACTGTGTGGTGGTGTGGAACTTATCTGAAACACACCTGTGGCTTAAAGGTCTCACCCCTGCAATGAAGAATGAATTAGTCTTCATCCTTCAGTGATATGGAGCGCTGAGGGCCCCTTTCCTCAGCTCAGGGCTGGTGCCACCAGCACAGCCTCTTATGGTGCTATGCATGGTTCTCACTCATCTGCCCAGCCACTGCTGCTGCCATCTCACCTGCCCCAGGCCCACCTGTGGAATCTCACCAGACACGATGTCACTGAGCTCTGGTATCACTGCAAGCTGAGAACGTTTGTCAGTGATCACCTGGGGGCCTCAGCCCATTTTGTCCATTCCCTGATCACAGAAGATAGTGGAGTCAGGTGGTGAGAGGGTTGGGGAAGAAATTCCAGAAGATGTGATTTATGGTGATGCAGGACGAGCTGAGTCCCCGCTCTGGTGTCATGAGGAAGCACTCCTCCTTTAGCTGCAATTTTGACAGGGGAACACATTTCCAGGTGATGTAGCAGAACCCAGGACTGGGTAAAGCCCTTTGGACTAGGTAAAAGCGGTGTTTTTCTTGGGGGTTTTATGCTAGCCTAAGGCTGAGGTGTGTGCGTGGGCAGGCAGGAGAAGTCTAATAATAGCTATTTACTCATTCAAACGCCTGTGATCTGAGGAAGCCTGGACAGGCACCCAGTGGCGTGTGACAGAGCCCTCCGGAGCCAGCGGAGTGGGTTTAAGGGAATGACGTCCTTGCCCGAGGCAGTGAGGCTTCGGGTCTGGCAGCTTTCCATGCCAGTCTCTCCAATCCCCCTGCCGCTGTCAGCGCACTCCTCCGCTGCTGCCACCTCTCTCGCGTGTCCCCCTCTCCCTTTCACTCCCCGCCGGGCCATCTTTTACTTGGCTGCACCCCCTGCCATCTTCTGGCAATCAATTTTTCAGGGGCAGTCCATGATGCTTTCCTGACCCCCCTCCTTTCCCTCTTCTCCTTCCACTCTCTCACTCCCTCCCTCCCTCCCGCTGACTTGTTATTATGTACTGCAGCTGCCCGGAGGATTTTAAATAGACCCATAATCGCACAGCAGCTCCTCTTGGAAGTTTAAATATAACCTCCTTGTTAATCTCGCGTGTGGCAGCAGCACAGCACCTGGGGAAGGGAGGAATGGACGAGCACTAACCCGTGGCTTTACATCAGAACTGGGAGGGCTTAGTGAAGTTATCAGGAAATTGCCTTGTTCATTTTAACCAGAATAGTTCTGAGGCTGGTGCAAGGTGCCAAACTGATGAATTTTCCAGCACAAAATTATTTTCTTAGTTACCGTCCCAGGCACATCACAAGAGAAGGCTGCCCTCCCACTTTCCCTGGCTTGGACCCCTGCTCCAGGAAAGTTTCCCAGGAGGCAGTGGGCAGCTCTGACCTCCTGAACCCTTTGCCTTCCTGCAACAGCGTTTGCTGCTGTTGCTACAACAGTTGTGTGTATGGTGCTGAAGGAGGTGTTTCATGGGCAGACACTGCCCCTTACTTCCCAAACTATTTTGTGGTAACAGACTGATTTCAGTATCATTTCTAGTTCTCCAATTAACTAATTTACCCCTCAGACTGGAGTATTGTTTGCTGAGCATCATAGATCAGGGACACTACAGAAGAGATCACAATTAATAATAGATTTTCCCAAAGGACCTGTTCTAAAAGAGCAAATCTAGTGCTCACTAGTCCATTAAATGTAGTGAGACACTTTCAAACAGGAACTGTTACTTTAAGCTAACAGGATCCCTACTCTTCCTGCATCTCAAATGCAGCCATCTTCTCATACAGAGGGACGAGGGATGTGTGTGAGGGATCATGTCCTAACTAGTTCTTCTGCTATTGCTGGAAGGAGGATCTAGCTGGCTGTTCGGGGATGTGGGTTGTATTTCCTACAGTCTGCTGAGCTGGTGCACACTGGGAACTTTGACACACACATTCACACCAGAAAGGTTATTTCTTTATTTTCCTCTTCTGTGAAAAAACAGAAGTAAAGCAAACCAAGTCCTAACCAAATCAACCAAACCGAACAACACCTGCCCAAACCCACAAAAAAAAGCCCCAAACAAAGAAAATGAAACAAAAAAACCCGTCTTTTAATTGATGTTGAGGTGTAGCCAGAAAATAAAGTAGTACTACTGATGCTAAATTATCCATCAGTTCTAATAATCCAGCCATAGTAATTGCTGAGCTGGGGGACTAATTCACAACACATAATTTATTCAGTGAATTTAGCTGCTTTTTCTGCTCATGGAATATCAATTGTGCAGATCATAATTTCCTCAAATTTATTTGAATTTTTTCAGTGAACTTCTTGGAAAATATTTACTCTATGGATTGATACAGGCTGCTTTACTTAATTATGGTTGGTCAGAGAGATCTATTTGGTATTGTTTCTATTCCCTTGTTGAATGAGTACACAAGCACTTCTGTCTTGAATACTTGCATATGAACGTGGTAGATGTACACTTCTGCAAGTTTTTGCAAATTTCCATACATGAATATGCATATAAAACTCCTATATGGGAGCACTGACAGCAAACAAACACAGACAAGCTAGGCTTTAGTAATTTTGCATTAAAAAAATGAATTAATATTTTTAAAGGGCCTAAATTACCAGGACAAAAGTCTTATTTTACAGCAAAGTAACCTAGTCCTCGGTAAACATCGTCTTGAATGGCAATAATGGAATGTTGAATCAGAACCTAATAATTTTCCTCTTTGCTTCTTTCTGCTGATCAGTGCAATGATTTACTGTAGTAAAAGGAAAGCTTGGACATTTATTGTATGAAGACTGTTTCTTTTTTAGCTGGCTGTATTCATGTGACACTGGCTGTAAATGTGCTTGTGTCCTTCAATGGGTAGCGCTTGTCTGAATGGGAGACCTGATTTTCTCACATCCATTAATTATCTGTTTCTAACCTGTTTCCCTAGCTCCCTCTTTCCATCTCAGAAATGAGATGCATTGTGGCTAAACCGAAACTTTCTAAATGACAGAATTGTGAATGTTTCCAAATGTTTGGCTCTGGTTTATGGTGTAGAAGTGTGAGAGATCTTGTTCATAAGGACATTAGTGCACACTTGGGAGTAAGTAGTGTGATCAACACAAAGTGTAATAGGGAACAAACAGGAAGAACTGGACATTCTTGGGGAGCACAGTGTAGAAGTAGGCTGAAATGCACCAGTGTGAAGTCTGGGAATGTGCAAATAGACATGTGTCTACAGTGCCTGTTTTGGAGCCCTGGTTTGGGTAAAACCCACACTAGATCTTAAGGACTTGAACAGCAGAAATTGTTTGGAGAGTGCAACACTAACATATTTCTATTTCTTCTAACTGGTCTGGATGTCTTTGCACAGTCTGCTAGCCTGTATGGAAAGATTCTTTGTTGATCCTAGAAACAATAGGATTATCAGTTATAAGGAAATGAAAAAGAGAAAAAGTGGGAGTATTATTTACTGATGTGATAACTGAGTCTTCAATATGAGACATCAGCATAAAAGGCAATTATATTCCTAGGTGCCAGGCAGGATATTCCCTGCCAAGGCAGGGAAGTGTCAGTATCATTGTAAAAGTCTCTACTGTAATTTCCTCTGTGTATAATTCTGTGTATAATTCCAGTTATTCCAATTAAAGCAAAGTGGAGCCAGAAAAGTATCTGGTTGGTAGAGAGAGGGGAGAACACATTTTACAAGAGGAGAGTAAGACTGTGTAGCTTACCTAACCTGGCAAAATGCAGTCTGAGAAAACAGAAAAGGCTGCCTTCCATTAAAACAAGAGTGAGGTGAAAATACCCTGGCAGCAATAGTGCTCTTCACGGCAAAGAGCTACTGGTAAAGGTATTGACTGGCTAGGAAAGGGCTTCAGCAGAAAGTCTTCAGTACAGCAACTTTCAAATCACATGGGAAAGTGAGAAACCTAACTTCCCTCCAGTGAGAGCATTATTGGTTCCTGAAAAGAGTATTATGGAAAGATTCTCTGGGAGGGACATCCCTCCCAGACTGCTGTTTCTTAATTATATCAAACCCCATGTAGGCACTCTGTTCTTCAGGTTTAAAAGGACCTTAATTCAGTTTAGTTCAATTTTCTTCTAAGGGTTGCTTTCATTTGGAAGAACTGTGTCCATTCAAGGCTAATGTGATTTAATGAATTCATGCTAAACTCACAACTTAAGTTAGTTTGGATTAATTTTCCCAACCGTTCCTCAGTAGCCAGCCCTTAAGACGTAGTAGAAATGGCAAAGAAATAATGAGCAGTCCTGCTTGTGATTCAGTTCTAAACTGGAAAGTAGATCTTCTGACTGCAGAAGACCCGAAGAAACATCTGGCCACGTCTAACATGCCTCTCCCTGGAGAGATGCTGAGGAGGGTGCAAGCTCCCAGGCCCAGTGTCTCGACTGTTCTCTGGTGTTTTCCCTCCCTACCATGGGGGCCAAGCAGAGCAGCCTGGTGATGTCCTTGTTTGGAAAGAGTGTTAGTGCTGTCCCGCGGGAAGGTGGGCTCTGTGGGACAACCTGTTCCGAAAGGTGGAGTTGGGTTTCCTTTGTAAGTAGCATTTGGCAGTAGATCAAGGGGAGAGTGGGCTGTTTGGCTGTGTGCTAAGGAGCTACCTGCACGTAGAAAAAAATACCTTCTTTTAATTCCCTGAACTGCACTCCATTGCTTATGCTTGCCGGCTTCTAGGAAAGAAAAAGCATTTCCCTGTAATGCTGTTCTAAGGAGTTTACAGCTCGGCTGCAATGGGAGGTGTTATTTCTGTCACTGCTATTAGTTGGCGCATCTTTATTTGCCTCTTTCTGGCTGGCACATCGTGAGTGGGAAATCTGTGAGCCCTAATCTGTTGGGTTTTGGAAGGTGCACGAAGGGTCACTGCTGGCAGCCCCGGCCGCGGAGGGCAGCGGCGGGAGGATTTAGCGGTGTCGAGCACGGAGCACGGCTGCTGCGGGAAGGGACCGTGCTGCCGTGGCTCTGCACGTTGCCATGGAAACAAAGCTGGATCCTTAATCGGGATGCGTGTGGACGCGAACCCACCGTCTGCTGTCCTTTTGGCCTCACCTCCTGCTGCCCCAGTCCCAGCGTGGTTGTGACTGCCCTGTGCCAAGTGGGTGCAACGGGAGCTGGTGTGGAGGGACCCCTTGGGGATGAGGGTGCAGGAGAAGGGTCGAAGGAGAAAAGGTTAAAGTTGTTCCCTGGGTCCTGGGAGTGGAAAATGCCTCTGCCGAGGTGGTGGGGGCAAAGGGAGCCTGAGGAGCAGGCAGCAAGTGTAAGTCTCCCATGGCAGCTGTGGTGGGAAGCACTCTGAGATACTGAGGTGCCTAGACACTGCAGGAAGGGAGTGAGTCTTGAGAAGGTCATTCCTACATGGCATCGTGTGTGGACCCTTAGGCAGCACCCAACAGGCTAGCTCAAAGAATGGTACAATTGTATCATGACAAATTTAGCTCAGGGACTATACTGAAACCACTTTTCAGCTTCAAGGACCCAAGGTAGTGCTTCTGCAAGGTGTTGCTGTGCCTTACGGTCTTTCTTGGTTGTTCAGGTTAGCTCTGGCATTTCTGAGGTAGGGATGTGGCATTATACAATATAGACGTGTTTTTGAGAGGTCTGAAAATGTGAGGAGGCTGTTGCTGGGGAATTAAAGCAATTGCATAGTGCACTTAAAACAAGCTTATGCAAAAATGGGTGAGCAAAGAGATATCACTTACTGTATTCCCTCTGCATTGTGAGCATCAGTTGAGAAGAAAAATTTGCTAAATGAAAATCTTTTCAGTTGTAATACTTAGCTCATTCAATACGTAGAGGGCAGCATGTCAGGGAAACCTAGAAGCTGTAGCAAAAGCTCTTGATACCTCAAGAGGCAATAATCTGCCTTCTGAGTCCATAAAGACTGCAAGATAACTGATAAGCTCTGAGGAGGTGGTTTGGTGCAAGCTGTAGGATGGAAGGTGTTGCCCACTTGCAGTCCTGAAAAATCCCCTGCCAAGATTCACCATCAATGGAACTGGTTTATGTCTGCTGTCCATATCCCTGTGGGAAGGATTATGACCAGCCTGCTTAAAGTCCTCCTGACGCTTCTGTCTGAAATGCTGTTCATGTTAAGTTTGGACTGTAAATTTGCACAGCATCACTGTACACTGTTAAAATGCTGCTGTCAGGGTTCCCAGAGAACTGAGAACTTCCTTTGTCCAAGTCCAAGACACACAATTGACCTTGTGTAAGGAAGCAAACTGCCTTGAGAAGGACTGAGTCCAAGTCTGGGAGGGCTTGTATGATTAATCTCTGTCGAAACAGACATGCTACTGCTTATGGAGTGAAATGAAAATCTTCTAGGGACCCAACAATTGATGCATAGCAATGAAACACAGAAATTACCAATGGGCTGTGCAAACCACACCCCACTTCCCCCAGAAGACAGCTGAAAGGGAACACATGGCCCTTGGAAAGAAAGATTTAGGATCCTCAGCCCTTTATATAGGAATGGAATATGTACATTGTAAAACATACAAATATGTAAAAATACTGCGTACTTTTCTTTCCTTGGATATTCTAGAGTTACAGTATAAAGCGAGATTCTGTAGGAAGGCCAGTGAGGGATATGTGGAAAGCTGTGCTTTTCCACTGATGAATAGAAAGGTTTTTCCGTAGCCTAGTGCTGAATGCACGGGGAGCCCGACCATATTTTCACTTCCATTTAGAGAGCATGATGGCACTATGAAGTTAGTGGGATTAGCCTGAGGAGCAAAAGCACAGAGATCTACTGTCAGCCCTTAGAAACTGCTGGGTGACATAACAAGAGCAGCTGGACACCAAATGAGCTGTAGAACACTGGGTTGATGTTTTCCATGCGCTGGGCTTCATTCACCGAGCTCGCCCAGTCTGCAAGGCTGCATGCCTTGAAGAGCACCGACACCAAGATAATAAACGTACATCGTTCTTCAACTCTGCTCCTTCTACTCTTGGCACATAGAAGAGGAGAACGTCCTCTGAGATAAAGGGTGCACAGCTACTGCTGCAGGCTCCTACGCAGTGCAGACCAATGCCTAGTGTAGGGATGTACGCATCCTGAAGGCGCTGAGATAATGAAAAGGTTGAGCTCCTTGCACTAGCCATCACTCTTGAAGGAAAATTTTTTTGTCTCAGTGCTTCTCAGGAGGAGATATTCAGAGGTTTTCTATGAAAAAGAGAAAAGGCACTTCCTACTAGCAAAAAAAATAATCTTGAAGGTAGATGACCAGAGTGATGACTTTGTATCAGCTTTCAGAATTGCTTAGCTGCACCTTGAAATAAACCTTCCTGTGGCTAAACCCTTCCCACAAATATTCCCTCTTATGACCTGCCTAAAGAAAAGGCAATCTTGATTTTGTTTCATTTTTAGTTTTGGGTTGTGTTTTTAACCTAGATCTTCTTGGTGTATATTACTTACGTGACTACTTGCCTCCATGGAAGGTGAGTCCTGAAGGACTGTATTTTGTCAGGAAGAATAAAGTCTGTCAAAACTATGTCTTGAGTGTTTTCACCCACGGTTTGAAGGCATCTGTCTTCCTCTGGGCTGTGGCCAGGGCTGTGTAGTGAAGGAGCCTGTGTAAACCCTGGCTTCTCTCTAAGAATACTAAACAGAAGCTTAATTAGCCCTGAATGCATGTGTGGTGATGCAGACACTGCTCTTCAGTAAGTTTGGACTGCACCATCACCTGATTTCATAGGGATCATTGTCAGATGCTAATCCACTTCGGGTGCTGCCAGCCTGAGTTGGAGTGTAGCTGGCATACTGGAGATGAGACAGTTTGCCTGTCTTGAGACATCCTGCATGTAATTGCCTTTGTGCACATGGACGTGTATATGTCTATATACACACACACCTGCCTGCAGTGAGAAACCAGGAGTGTAGGAAGACAGAGAACGAGCTGGAGTGATACAAAGTGGAAGGAAAGACAAAACACCACAGCCTATGGTTCTTCCCTTGCAGACAGTGCAGTGCTGGACACGACTTTTTGTTTTCTCCCCTCAAATGGTCATTTGTTCATCTTTTGTCACAGGCCCTGGCCAGGCGATGTTCAGACTGAATATCTCGTTTCTCCCCTGCTTGCTGTAGCCCCTGCTGATGCTTCCATATACTTCCCACTCCCGCATCGTGCCAGAGTGTGTGGTTAAGAAAGAGGACAGACAGGAGATGCAGGAAAACAAGATGCATCAGCTTTGCTTTTGAGTCAGTCAAAGAGCTGTTTCTATACCTAACACATCTCACTCTGGCTTTTATTCTCTTAGATGCTTTTGTTACTCTTGTTATTAATGACCAGCAGAGGCAAATTATTTTGCTGCTCTATCATTCCCTTTCTCTGCTGCGTCGATCCTCGACAGAAATCTCAGTGTCTCATGTTCGTGTGTGATCTTGAAAAAGATATGGCAGTTCAGTCTCAGCTTCGGGTTTTGTTTAAAAAAGTATAAAGCCTAATATAGATAGAAAAATTTGAATTCAGGTACAAAAAGTATCTTATTTATTATGCTACTGCTTTCAAGTTATGTCAAGGGCATATTGAATATATAGATATATAGATGGCACCTTCTATTAATGTGCAGGTAAGTACAGAAAGAACCTGAATTCAATTATGTGTGCTTTGGTACAGAGTTAAGCTGACTGGAAATGGGCTTCTTGACTTTCATTGTCCAAGCGAAAAAAAGTACAAAACTGGTACTTTAATCACCCTTATTGCAAAGTCAGACAGACCAATTCCCACTTCCAGATCCTCTTCACCAAATCCTGAGGAGTGTAAATGTTCATGTGCTTAGATCATGGAACTGGATAGAATGGTCCTTACAACAGGAATCACTGTTGCAACCACGAATATTAAGTACTTCAGGAACTGTGGGGAAGATTTCAGGCTCTACCTCTGCAAGTCTCCTTTTACCAAGAGCAACTCCCAATTCCTTGAAGTTCAGAAATGGCTGTTCCACCAGTAGGGAGTTTGCCACAATTTCTGTCTCAGTCTCACAACAACAAGAGCTGTGAAAAACAGCTATTAATCATCAAGGCAAAGAAAAGGAATGGAAGAGCTATGATCCCAAACAAAAATAACAGAAAAAAAATAATGCAGCAGCTGTGGATTTGGCAGAAGATCCTGCATGTGTTTGGATGGGCATGTGTGCATGCAGGAGACTTCATGTATTTGTGTTTTTATCTACAAAGCTGTAGAAAACCTCCTACTGAGTTTTTGAGACTTAATAGATGGGAGCTCAAGAAAATTTGAGAAGGGAGCCTCTTTCCTGTCTAATATCAGTGTAAATAACTCCACTGGTCTCAGAGTTTCCAGTGGGGATGAGGAGAATCAATAATAATTTAAAACTTTGTGAATCAATTCGATAAGCAAGACAGACATGTCAGCAGCTTCCCAACAGTGGCATTCCTCACTGGTTGATTAGGAAGGAGAGCTGAGTAGAGAGAAGGTAGGTGCAGTTTTCATTCATCCTGGAACACAAGAGGTAACTAAATACGGCCAAAGCAAGCTCTGATGGGGATCGGGTCTTCAAGCATATTGAAATCCCTATTGATTGTTTTGGCCAAGGACTCTCACAACTCACTTCAGGGATACAGCAGCTTTCCAAAGCAGGGGCTTAATCCAGAGGCCTGGTCCAGAGGGTCAGGAATCCATCTTCTCCTCAGACTTAGAGAATCCCCAGCTATATCTAATACCAGAATAAGGGTCACCAGGATGGCGCAGGCTGAGATTTGAACTAGTTAGCTCTCCTGATTTGGCAGCTCTACTGGACATGAGCTGGAGTTTCCACAGTGCTGATGAACAGATGCCTCAGGGCCAGTGCATGGTTTCTATGCCTCCTGTTGCCTGGTGCAGACGTACACATTCTGTGCTAATTAGACAGCTGCTTGCCAGCAGCATGTCCAAACAAAAATGGACCAGGGCACTGTTTCTTCATTTTATGCCCAGATTATTTAATCCTGTTCTGAAAGTATAAGGCAGGGGGTAAAATCCCTCTTAAAACCACACAGGGCTGCCTTCTTGCCTGGCATACTGAGCAATTATTTGACATTCCTCCTGTCCCAGCCCTTGCTGTAAAACACAGGTTGAAGTGAGCTGAGGTGAGTCAGGTTTGGGAGAGCTAAAGGCAAGAAGGAATTGTACTCTGAGCAAGCAGCACCTCCTTTCCAAAGTGATGGAATCTGATCTGGAGGGTGCGGTGGAGGGAATTGTGGATACTCACGGCCTCGGAAAGCTGTGAGTATGAAATGGCTGAACGCTTACTCCCAGGCTCAGGAGGAGAAGAGGTGAGCTCACTTCTTTCCGAGTGGCCCCTCCGTCCCTCTCCCCTTCCCGAGCATCTCTGCAGTCCCAGCAGGGTGTCGGGGGATGAGCCCCGCGCTGTGATTTGGGTAGTGACGCCCAGCCCCAGTCTTGGCAGCTCCTACGCCGACGGGCCGGGCCGGGCCGGGCGCGGTGCGGTACCTCCCGGCGAGATGCCGGTGGTCGGGAGCTTGCGGCCGCGGCGGCATTTCGCGTGCGCTGTTGCCAAGGAAACTTCACTGCCGAACTGGGACCAGAGCGGTGGGGCAGGACCGGTTTCCACCTCTCTCTGTCTTTCTCTCTCTCTCTCTCTCTCTCTTTTTTTTTTTTTTAATTTATTTTTCCTTTGGGATATACGCAGAACATCAATTATGACTCTCTTAGAAAAGAGGCAGCCAGGTATGAGGTAATGGGAAATCTGGAGTCTGTGCAATCTAGTCAGACCTCAGCTCTTGATTTTGTCCACTTGCTAGAGAGCTCTCCTGTTTTAAGTGAGTGTTTTGTTTTGTTTTTCCTTCGAGTAACAGAATTGCCCATTTACTGCTGTCCAGGATGGATGAGGCTGAAGCCTTTTATTGCTCCTTGCCTTAGGGAAAGCAGAGGGCACGTCTACACAGACTTTGTGTGCAGCTGCTTGCTCATTTGTACTCTAGGGCAAGCCGACTCTGATCCAAAGGGTATGAAAGTTATATCAATGTGTTAAAAATTATCCCAACTGGTTAATAATACCAGCCTGTGAGAAAATATTAAATCCCGGCACAAAATTACTTTAAACTGACTACCTTACTCCAGCTGTAGTCTTGTCCATTTAGAGCATAGGCACAGCCAGCTTCACTCTGCCCATAAAAGCTGACTAGACCTTGGCATCATCAGGACTGCAAGGTGCCATCTGTTAGGACAGAGAAAACAACTAACAGCTTAGCCTGCAGAAGGTTAATGACTAAATAAGCAAGGCAGAATTTGAGAGAAAGGGGGTATCACTACCTTATGAGAGAAGAGAAATAGAGGCACTTAACAGACATACTCTGACCTGTCCACAGCTGTACCACAGTGAGAAGAGGTCTTAAGCTCCTGAGAGGCTCAGGGGGCATTGGATGCAATGCTGAACTTCCAGGACTTATCTAAATTGACTCTATGAACCTTTGGAGGTTCAGCTCGTATTAAGGTTTGCTCATAGTAAGAGACCAAAGGTATACTCTATGACGTGGGAGAGCAGTTAATTTAGATATGATAAAAAGAAATAGTATTTCACCCAGGATAGTTGATTTGAGAAATTTATTCAATGACATCTTGCCAAGTACTGTGACTGGACTTTTTTTAAAGTGCTGGATAGTTTTATGGCTGCTATTGATTAATAAGGCTATACCAATGACATCCCTTTCAGCTTACAGTCAAAATTCAGTCCTTAGTCTGGAGGGTAAGACAGCCAGGAAAGAAGAGCCAGGCAAACACCATGATGTAATCGGATGGATGAGTAATGGGGCAGTCTGACTTTCATCTGTATTGGGCTGGCAGTGTCAAGGTATTAAGCCAGCCTAGTGAGCTTCTCTGATTTGGGACAGGGAAACTGGTCCTGGGCTGTCCGAATTGCCTGCGTGGTATAACATCAGCTGGTGGGCGGAATCTACCCAGCATAGCCAGTGGTCTAATCCATCCATGTACTCTCATCAAACAAGGAAATACACACCTACAGAGGTGAAAATGGAAATGTAACAATCCCGGTGGGAAAACTGTTTATCCTGGCAGCTTGCTAACTGCCGTTTCTCCTCTGTGGAGAAATGCTGGCATCCATGTATGATGCTCTAAGAAGCTGGTACAGCATACCGACATATATTAGCCTACTTTTGCCAGTCATTGTTTATAAAATTCACAAATGTTACACCCTCTCTTCAGCCAAACAACTGAATTTCTCTGAATTGTATATGTCAGACAATGGCCCTGGTATGTTTGACTCTTTCATCCTTTTTATTAACTGCATGTGGTACAGAGTGAAACAATACCAAGATCAAGATTACAGAATCTAGGTTATCGTGTGTTTCCTCTGTTGCAAATTCTTTTCAACAAATTATTTCTGCAGACCCTTAAGAGAAAAGTGAAAATCACTTAGCTGTTTTCAGCTCTTGAGTTGTCTTTAATTGGAGACCTTTTCATTGCAGCTCTCAGGAACTCCTTGGTGCTGGAGCACTTGGACTGTTGCCCCTGGGTTAGGGCTCTGCAGCAGATCTGTTTCCACTGCTACAGAGAGATTAATGTCCAATCCATGACTGGGATCTGTGTATATGATGAAACATACGTGTAGGAAATGTCATTATACATGTGAATTTGGTATATTTGTTATCATTTACCAGGGTAACAAAATTGAACTGTGGTAACTCTAGATTCTTCATTGCAATTAGTAGCCATCGGGGATTGTGGCTTCCAGAGAAGACCTAGAGAGTCAACAACCATTCTCCTATTTAATTTATCACCAAATATCCTGTCTTTCAATCAGTGGTGACACTGAACTGGGTCTCTTTCTATCACTCATCCACCAGTTTCTCTAACCATCAACTCTGAGCTATGTATCCTTCTGTCAAATAAGTCTAGTGTGTTCAGTAATTATTGCAAGAATAAGGGAGGGAACTGATAAATTATATGGTTATATAAATCACATTTGTTATAAACCACATTTGTGCATCTAACGAATTCGAACTTCCCACTGATAGCATGTTCCCAGGGCAGCTTGGAGGATTTTCTAAGAACGATCCACTCATCAGTGAATCAGAACATGGGAAAAGGATTGGAGGAGGTCATCTGCTGTGCAAGTCAAAATCATTAGTAACCCAGGGAACCTATTTTAGTAAAACAGGAAAGTTTTGAAATCCTATTAAACAGTATCAACTAGGCAGAGTCATTAGGAAATGACACAATCCAACGTGCTCCAACTTTATGTTGAGTAGGTTTTGCTGTGAATGTATTTGTGGAAATGTGAGTATGTGTATGTGTGTGAGGTGCAGAGATGCTGTTCTAGATGCCAAGTGTGAGTGTGCATGCGTGTGTGAGATGCAGAGATTCTGTTTTAGATGCCAGTTCCACCAGGAGGACATAATATTAGGTCGGTAGTGTCACCACGTTCTCATAGCCTCTACTGAGGGGCATTCAAGAAAGGACTCACACAGCATGATACAGCACGTAATATAAAAGCCAGAGTTTTATTGTATTGAGTTGTTGAAAACTAAGTAAAAAAATTAAATTTGGAGAGAAAAAACCAAACAGACAGAAGATCCTGACTGTAGGCTAGCCTGAGGCAGTAATGGATTTGTGGTAAGATAAACAGAAGTAAATGAACACTTAAGCAACAAAGATCCTGATTTCCTGTCAGATATGTTATAACAAACGGGACTCAGACATATAGAAAACTTAATTATAAGACGTTGAACTGTTGTGGCATTTTCCATCATGAGCAGTAAAACTCCCAGTGAATCAAGTATCCCACCAGGACTGTGACAAATAGATACACAGTGGTGTCTCAGTTTTCAAGAAAAGAAATACATAGGTAGGGAAATGAAAGCCTGTGTTTTCCCAGAAGTTATTTGGTGCTTGCTCACTCCTTTTTGCCTCCCCCCAAACTGTGTGGTAGACAGGACTGAAATCTAAACAAGAGGCAGCTCTGTGTGATTTGGCTGTTGGTCATAGAGTAATTTTGCAAATTAAGACTGTACTAAAGACACATGAACAGCTTTTCTTCTAAATCAGGAAAATGAGAAGAGGGCTTTGGAAAGTGATAGTGGCCTGAGTCATTAGGATCTTACAGGATTCCCTCTGTGAGCTGGAAAGGAAGGGCAGACCCCAGTTGTTAAATTATGGCTGCACAGGAAGCTTAATGAAGCAGCAAATAGGGTTAAATATACAGATGTTCCCAAAAGCCTAATAAAAAGGGGCTACTAGCCTAGCAGCACGAATTGTATTTGTCCGGCACCTGTGTGGAGACAGCAGAGTAGGGCATTTTGCAATGACATGGTATATTTCTCAAATACTAGAAGCAATCAAGTGCTCTGGACTTGCTCCTTACTCGAATTCCTTGTGCATAACTTGACACACCCGGCCTTTGGTGGGTCTGGCACTTTGACTGAAGCTAAAGGAGCTTGCCACCAGTAGCAAAAATGTGTTCATGGACCAGAGCATGGAGCACAGAACCAGATTACATTCAGGTAGGCTACACAGAGGAAACATAGCATGCTGGTCTCCTCACTTGCCAAGTCAGCAGTCAATACCACGGCTCAGTGGAAGCCTGGCCAGTTCCTCAACGTGAGTGGACCACTGCAACTGTTTCTGGGGATCTTGCATTTCCCTGCTGTGTGGATGTTCCCCAGCCTGCCCCATGCCGAGAAGCGGTTTTGCTCTGGATAGTAAGATGCTATTGGTAAGGCAGTAATTGCATCTGCTTGCCTGGGGAATCTAGAGTGCCTGTTAGGAAGGAACTTGTGAGAAAAGCTCTCTGGGGACCTCTCCTGCCACATCTGAGGTAAATGGCTCATTAAATGGCAGTGGTTGGTTTCAAACGGTGCAGCTGCAGGAGGGCTCGTGGGAGAGTCACCTGCAGCCTTGCCAAGGGCTCACATCTTCAGTGAGGTGTGGGTCAGAGCTGGCCTGTCTGAAGAAAATAGAAGTGTTGGCGATAGTACTTGGTTGTTCTCAAAACCTTGTCCTGCCTCTGCAAACCCTCTTCCATCCACCTAGGAACTCATTAGCCACCAGCCTCCAAGAGGAGGCTTCGTGGTGAGTGTGTTTGTACCTTCACCATGTGCAATCCAGCCTTCTTATTTGAGGGGTTAAACGTGCAAGAGGAGGAGGCAATACTTGTCCCAGCATCGGTAAACTCGGAGCAGATTTTCTGTGGGAAGCCATCTGTCAGCTGGGGAGTGGTGCTGTGTCAATTGATCAGCTCCACCTCCAGCTCAGCTCTGCAAACTACAGATCCCTGACCTTGTAGGGTGACAGTGGGGGAGTACTGGGATCTCTGGAAGCATTGAGATCCTGTGATGGAGCCTCTTCTCTTTCAGACTCTGTGAGGGACACCCTGCAGCATCTTATTGTCTCTTGCAGCAGGTAGGTATGGAAAGCCTGAGCTTGCAGGTGAAAGGGCTGTAGGAGAAAGACAAGCTTTTGCCTGTAGCCAGGGGATTGTATTTCACCTGGATGATGTGCTATGTGGAGGACTTCTGATTAAAACTCAACCTATCCCTATCCCTTAAATCTGTATCCCAGTGGCAATGCTGAACCATGATTTGGCTGTTTCAAGGTGAAAAAGGAAGGTGGAAAGTGTAAAATTTCTTCAGGAGAAAAATGGGAACTTATAATGTTCTGTAAAAACTCATAATGTCTGGAAGGGTAAAATACTCCTTTTTGGTTTTAGACTGTAATAAAGCAATAATGATTCTATAGGGTATATGTGTGTAAAAATGGTAAAACCACCTTAGATCTATCTCCTAATTTAAAAACTTTCACTGTAACACTACAGTGAGGTCAAATTCATATTCTCATAGCCCCACTGTTCTGTATCAGTTGAGCTCCTTCTCTTTTTCCTTGACTTTCCATCAGGCATGCCCAAAAACAAGGTTGGGAAGAAAATTGTGGCTTTAGGACATTTTTCTTAGTTTGCTTTTTGTCCCACAAAAAAGGCAGTGACTGAGATTTCTATCCAACTCTATCAGCAGTTCTCCTGATTTATTGTGAGAGGGACACTTTCTTCTCTACTATTGTCTGTCCTTCCTTCTTCACCCCTCTCGGAGTGCTGAGTTGGTTAGGGAATGAAGAACATTTGGCTAGCCCAACTATTGGGGTGATTAAGTGCCAAGAGGCGTCTTGGCAAACCAAAATCTGGACTGGCTTGCACCTCCTTAATGCTCTCATTTTGAATATAAGTTGCCTCTTCTTGCTGCTTCTGTAATAGAAATGCCAACAGTTGCTCCAGAGCAATTATTGCATGCACAGCCAAGTGGCCTGCGCTGTTTGATTTAAGGTGGGGTGCTTACATTTCTCAGCGGAGCAGGATTGTTTCGCTGGGTTGTGATAAAGCTATCTATTTGATAGATTTGGTATATTGATTTCTGATGTTCTGATACACTCTTGTTAGTGAGGAGCTCCGAATTTTCTCCCCGAGTCGTTTGGGGCTGAATTCCCTTTGACAGTTAGGCGGTGCACTCATGTGGAACGAACTGTCAGCTGGCATTTTAGCTTGACCCTGTTTAAATCACTGGGAGGGCATTACCTCCTGCACCTTGCTATCATGCCTACTAACTCTTGTGAAAATGTGTATGCAGCCTTGAAATACTAGTGGATTTACCCATCTGGCGTCCCCCATTTGTCACTGAGGAAGCAACCAGACAAGACTTCCAGACGCTGTGTGTCAAATGTTCCTGTAATTCAATAACCAGGCCCTTCAGATCTTGGGCTCTCTGCTAGAAATGGTGAAAAATTGCAGTCAGTTCAGAGGCTCTTATGCAAAAGTATAGAAAGGCTCTTGTTGAACTTCATATTAAAAGAAATACTAGTCATCGGTGTGGCTTTCTTGCCTTTTCACGTTACAGTAAGGCTGAGTCTTCACTCTCTAGCATTCAGTTTGCTACAAGTGGCTTTCAAAGGCACTGTGCAATGAAGGGTGTTGGAGATGCTTGTTCAGGATTTTTTCAAATTCTGGCAGATGCTGTGACAATAGTTTGATTTTTTCCTCTGTCTTTTCTAATTTTCTGCATAAGCTTCAAAGACATAAAGGATCTTTTTATTGGAAGAGTAGGTTCTTTTCCTGAGCAGAGTTCTGAGAGAAGGGGGTGAATTCCAGTGATAAAAAATATGAGATGATTTCCATGTACTGAGTGACTCCAGTTGCTGTTCCTGTTTTGTTTTGTTTTGTTTTTTAACTTGTCTTCAGTTTGTTGCTGTTGTCTTTTTCTTTTTGCATACATTTATTTTTCCACTAAGCAAAGAGCAGCCCTAAGAGAACTTTCACATGTGGGTGGTGAGCTGTATGGAGGAAGTGAACAGAGTTTAATCACCAAACCTCATAAGAGAGGCATGGGGATCTGGGAGCAAGGACTCTTTTGTATAGGATGTGACCCATAGGGAGCTCAGGAAAGAGAAACAAACAGCTTAAGGCTGGGTACGGGATCAGGCCTTTATTTTTATTTTTTTTTTCCTCTGGAGTTGCTGAGCTACAGCATATTTTGTCAGTATAGAAAATGGCTATAGGTAATCAAAACCGTGACTAGAGGATGAATGGATGATTGATTAACTGCATCCCTGCTGAAAAACAGCTTTACCTGCCAGTGTAGGAGACTTAATTTGGTAGAGAGCTGTTCTAAATGTGACTATCTTGAGGTAATGTCTTGAGGCACAAGGAGTTTTCCCAGGACTCAAACTCCTGAGAGTCCTTTTGTATCTCTGGTCCAGTTTTCCAGGCTTATTAAAAGAAGGTGGGGCTGTTCTCATTCCTAAAAGCAGTGTTTGGATTTTGAGAACTTTCTTATTATAATGGAAATTTCTACACAGAGAGATATAATTTAATTCTGCCTGGTTTTTTTTTTTTTTTTTTTTTTGGTTTTGGGGGGGGTTTTTTGTTGGGGGGTTTTTTTTTTTTTTTTTTTTTTTTTTTTTTTTTGTGTTGGGGTTTTTTTTTTTGTTTTTTTTTTTTTCTGGTTTGGTGTGTGCTTTATTGTGTGAGGATTTTGTTGTTGTTTTTTTTCTTGTAATTTGTGGTTGGTTTTTTTTTTTGTGATCTAATCCTACTCTACAGAAGTCAGCAGTTTTTGATTTTAAAAGATAGAAGATAAATCTCTAAGAGAGCATATTGGCAAATACTTTTTTCCATTCCTTTCCTTTATGAATTGGGCAAAAGCGGGGATTTGCATTTTTCTGGATCTGTCACAAATTGAAAGCCTGGTATCTGGTGAAATCCCAGGGCAAAAAAGATTTACACTATGTCATTGGAGAGCTGAGATCTGTATAAAACCCCCTTGGAGTCTTGGAGGTTGTAAAGTGGTACAAGCTCTGATTTTTGCGAAGATGAACGTAGTATGGTAGAAGGATGTGAGAGTAATACCAAGAGAAATACTGAGCTGACATTTCACTAAAACATGGTGTCAACAAACCTCATCATACTTTAGAAATCTCATTTTTTATTTTAATGTATTTTATGTTATTCTGAGCCTTCACAATTGTAAAACTCTGTGCTGCTGCTTGCTTTGAGAGGAGCTAGCAGCAGAGATTGACAGAGCTATTTGTATCTAATGCTTTTGCCTACTCTATTTGTACTTTGGTCTGGATAATCAACCTAGAGTGACTGTCCCAAACTCAGTATCAAAGTGACTGTCCCAAAATTCAGTATCAAAGCTGCTGCGTGTCCTGTTTATGCTACATATAAGGTTATGATAATCCTGCGATTAAAGCTCTTAATTTCATGGAAATATTTTGTACATATTCTGTTTTTCTGTCCTCACTTGTGTACCACTTGTTCTCTGTCTGTTAGAATCAGGCCTAACAGTTGAAACCTTTAAGTAATTTTGGCAACTTGCCTTTAAGAATAAAGTAAGGACAGCTGGTCATAAAAAGGATTTTACTTCCTTCTCACTTGCTTCACTTAAATTTTAAAAAGTTAAAAATCTTTAAGCTCTGGCCAAGATATGAAGTAAGATTCTGACTGTGTGCCTACCCCTTTATGTTCAATGGATTGACTAGGAATGCTGTTTATTTCCTTTGACCTATTCTTGTTTTCTTTTTCTCTCTCTTCCTCTCTTTGACTTCCTATTCTAGGATGAGTCATCCATGTTCTTCCAGTTCGGCCCATCAATAGAACAGCAAGCTTCTGTCATGCTCAACATCATGGAAGAATACGACTGGTACATCTTCTCCATTGTCACTACTTACTTCCCTGGTTACCAGGACTTTGTGAACAAGATCCGCAGTACCATTGAGCACAGCTTTGTGGGTTGGGAACTGGAGGAGGTCCTTCTGTTGGACATGTCCCTGGACGATGGGGACTCAAAGATCCAGAACCAGCTCAAGAAGCTCCAAAGCCCTGTTATCCTCCTCTACTGCACAAAGGAAGAGGCCACCTACATTTTCGAGGTGGCTAACTCAGTGGGTCTGACAGGCTATGGTTACACGTGGATCGTGCCCAGCCTGGTGGCGGGGGATACAGACACAGTGCCATCTGAGTTCCCCACCGGGCTCATCTCTGTCTCATACGATGAATGGGACTACGGTCTTCCTGCCAGAGTAAGGGATGGAATAGCCATAATCACCACGGCTGCTTCTGATATGCTGTCTGAACACAGCTTCATCCCTGAGCCCAAGAGCAGCTGTTACAACACCCAGGAGAAAAGGATTTACCAGTCCAACATGCTCAACAGGTAAGGGAAGGAGCTAGGCCAGCCTCACAAAAGGATGGTCAAAGACGACCTCTGATACCAGAATGTTTCTGCTAGGGCATGTGGTGCTTTGGGTCAGCAGGTGGTGTTGGCCAGAACCTGGGCAAGGGGAGGTGAGCTGAGGGTGGGACCCATGTTGCTGTGCATCATGAGTGCCAGTGTTGTCACCCCCTTAAGAAAGCCTTCATACAACACAGAGGGCAGGTCAACATGAGGAAAAGAATAATGAAGGCATAGTGCAAAAATTTGAGTGTGCCCCTCAATGCGCAAATTTTTGCTTTCATAACAGCACTGAACTTGGAGTGTCTTTGCATGACTGGGTCTGCAGCTCTCAGGTGGGTTCTTCCTGCAAGCAGTGGGAATGTTTGTGTTGAAGTCTACAAGGCACCAGCTTCTGTTCCAGGCACTAGGACTATGTGAACAGGTGTCCCTTATAGGTGATGGTTGTGTAGCCTTCCTGGAATAGTTTCATGGCAACTGTTGTCTGAACACCAAGTGTCCTTCTGCTGTTCATTAGCCCTGAATTACAGGAGAGAAGGAAGTGCAAAGAGATGTGGAGAACCAGAGCTGCAAAAAGAATTAAAGCCATCAACTCTACTCAGATCTTGCTTCATACTCAAAGCCTTTAAAGACCTTGGATATCTTAAGAATCTGGTTTACCTCAGAGGAGGGCTTGTGCTGTCACCCTGCTCTTTGGCACTTTATTGGCCGTTGTCTGCTGGGTGTTTTGGGTACCATTCTCTCTTGTGTACCTTATGTAGAAAGCCTACTACCTCAATTGGAACGACAAGTTTTTCCAAATTGAAAAAGGTATTTAAACGTAGGGAAAACCTGTCTGAATAATCTTCTTTTTATCCAAATGCAGATTTTCCTAAGAAACAGTGCTAAGACATCTGTTTAAGGGTGTAGAGGAAGCTTATGGTGGAACAACCCCTAGAACGGCATTCTGATTACTAAATGTTCCTTTTTGTCCCAGATGGAGTTTTAGCGTGTAGCAAAGCAACCCAGATAATTAGACATGGAATCCAGATGCCCCCTGACCTGCTCAGCTGTCATTGTCCAATGTTTTACGTATAAAATCCTTGGACATGTTAGATCCTTTGTGGTGGGACAAGGAGAATCCAGGCAGTATCCATCAGGCCACACAGAGCTCAGTGTCTTTGTTCATTTGTCATGTTGAATCATTGAGCAGTGCAAATGTGATGGATTGGTCTGCATGCTGTGACCCCTCACTGTCAGCTGTACTAGGCAGATAGAGGGACTAGAGGACAAGGAAGCAGATTTTTGCTTTGCTGAATGTTGGGAACTGTAAGAGGACTTTATTCTTTGGCCCAATATATTATCCATATTGGTATTTGTTCTTTGTCTCTATGATCCATTGGCATATTACCAGGTCTTATTGCTTTTGCTTCCTCCTCCCTGTGCTGTTTCTTTTCTCTATGCATGCCTTGAAACTACCAAAGGTGCCCAAAGCTTTTACCTCTTTCCTTCCCAGGTAGGCTTAGGAGTAAGGGTTTTTTCTGCTGCTCTTTTGAGTCATCACTGGAATGATTAAGCAGGGAAAATATATTTAGTGTATACAAAGTAATGAGAAGTAACATCAAGGTAAGCTTTTGTTTTACCTTTCTAAATGAAGAGGGATTTTGGGGGGAGCTCTATTGTGTATTTCCAGCAGTTATCTAGAAAACAAAATGTTCTGCAGCGTTCTGCAGAGACCTTCTGCTAATGAGTTCTGTTGACACTCTGCTAGCCTATGCATAGCATCACACCCATATAGCTAGGCTGCTTCAAGGATCCAACATAATCTCTCTGCATAGCAGCTTTTTGCATTGTTTAGAAGTCACCAGCTCAGAGACTCTTGAGTGTAGATGTGACAGCGCTGTTGTGCTGTGTAGATATGCCCTGAAGCCTGGGCAACCCACATGAAAGCAGTTCTTGTCACTTTTGAAGATCCTAGCTTTCTTCTCACCTTCATGGCCCAAATCATGCTGTTTCTGCTCCCTTGTCTGCTTTGGGGACAGCATTCCCAGGAATGAGTGCCAATAACTGTAGATACACGCAGCTTAGTTTGGGTACTGACATCAGTCTCACTGAGAAGCAGAGTCAATTAGTCTGTGCCAAGCTCTGTTCCGCCACTGTGTAGATTGCTGCAGGCACCTGAGCTAACTCAGAAATAATTATACTTTCGTAGTTACTTGTGAGCACAGTGCAAATACTCGCTTTGCCTCACATGGTGCTGGCCTGTGAGGGGGTTCTGACCCTGCCTCCTTTTCCCTCTACCCGCCCATGTTTCCACTCTCTCTGGATTTCCAAGTGAGATGGTTAAAAAGTTTGACTTCAGTGAGTTGGGTGCTTAGTTTTTTATTTAAGTCAAATTACTTTCAGGCACCTTTTGAAGTTTAAAAGCTAGTGGTGTCTGAAATAAGCCACTACTTTTACAAATCCAAGGGTTTGATAGAAATCGGATGGCTTCAAGCTCAGCGTCACGCCTGGAGTCTGTGCAGGAGGAGAGGTAGAGGAGAAGCACAAGACGTGGAAATAGGCAGTCATGAAGATGTGAGTTCACCTCACTGAGCCAAAACCCACAGAGAGTAATAGCTGTAATCTGTGTTTGTACCTTCAAGTTCCATTGAATTTTCTGGAATTTATTATGTGCTAAGCTTTAAACCTCTCCTGATATGCTTTGTCTGTCTGAGATATTACAGATTCTGCAGATCTGGCTACTGCATACTTTTCCTAACCCCTTCCACATATTAGGATCCCACAGTACTTGTGCACTGTGCACACCAGGTAGCAGCAATACCTCCATGTCTGGAACATGGTTTGGCTCATTTTGGACTGGACAGCAGGTTCTGGAGAGCTAATTTTAGCCTTGCTCTGGACCCAGCAATACTATATTCAGCCATCTGCAACTTACAGTTCCCCCTCCACATGCCTACACAGGATAGAGAAATGCATGTATATGGGCTTGATGTCTGGGGAGACAAAGTCTATGTGTATGTGACCTCAGATAAAGCATCACCACGAAGCTACTGTTTCAGAAACTCTTGAAGCTAGTCCAAAGTGGTTTCAAATCCGTAGCTGGGGAGGCAATGCAATAAAAGAATTTTCCCATTTTATTCTTTGGAGAGTGACACATCCAACTAAAAAAAATGTGTAATTTAGTTCAGCTGGGGCACACTGTACACTAAGACTGAGAATTAGTCATTTCCCAAGATCTGCCTTTGAACTCTGACCATTTCTTACTTTTTTCCTTGTCTTTCTAAAAGAGCAGTTCTGCATGCAGCTAAAATCAAATGGTCTTGCTGAACATGGTACAAGTAGTTGATTGATATATAATGGAGTAAGGAGAAAATGAACTGAATGTTGTTCAGATTCTCCATATCTTTCCTCCTTTTTACACTGACACTTGTTCATGTTTGCAAGAACTTGTGCAAACAAAATTTTATTTGAAGTATGGCTGCAAGCACAAAAAGAAACAAGACAGACTGTTATCTAAATGCCATTTCTTGACAATGTAGGTGTTTGGTCTGTATCTTTTTGTATCACTAATGGTCTCGTAGCAACTGTTTCCGTCTGTTTTGAAACTGGTTCTCTTTTGTGTTCGACTGGAACTGCAGAAGTATGATCACGACCACTGAACATCTTGGATTTTGTCCAGTAATTGAAGCTGGTGATGAGATAACTCCACTAAAGAGCAGTAAAATGATACTTTGAGAGAGGTTTGTTCTGCAAGGTTTGTTAGTTATCTTTTTGAATGATTTTTGAGGAATTTTTCCTCCAGTGAGGGATTTATCTCAATTTATGCTGATAATAGGCTTAGGTGGTAATTTGGAGTCCAAATATCCAAATGCTGTTTCCCAGTTCAATTACAGTCTTTAATTCTTTGTTCTGTTTGTAATAATTACCTATTCATTTATTCCTTCATTGTCCCAGAAAGAAATCTGGTCTGAATATTTCAGTCTACCAAGTTTATAGTTATCCCAATATCTGATCTTCTGGGCACCCAGCAAAACTGCTGTGTGCTCTGCTCTTTTCTACTGGATGAGATCTCAAAGGTTGGGAAGGAAATGCTCAGATGGGGAGTTCTTACCTCTTGGCCCTTCCTAGGAGAGTTGCTAGGCTTCTAGGCATCCTGCAAAGCTCATCTTTTCTCCCTTCACCATGGCTGCTGAGGAGTGAGTAGGCAGAGGTGGATATGTTTATAGGCAGCCTTCTGCTTATTTCGTTATTTTAATTGATGGGACAGATTTCCTTGAGCTCTGGATTGGTGCTTCTCATTACATTTTAGAAATGGGAAGAAATAACTAAATGACAGGAGTATTCTTAGGAGTGGAATTCAGAGATGAGTCATGAGAAAAGAATATAATTTCTGGCACATATTTGAGGAATGGAAGCTCAGCTGTTTTGTATGGATATTCACAGTCTTTGGGCTACATAAGCTGGGGTTTTATTATAGCCTTCAATGAGACCTGGGTTCTTTCTACTTGTTGTCATGGCTGCTTGTGAATGCTGGGCCATAACTACTAGTTTGTTGTTGTAGGGTTACTAATGAGTTCTCCACTGATTGGCTTTAATAGTCTCTCATTTAACACCAGGCTGCACACACCAGATTTCATTTTAATAAAAAGTGCAGTGGAGCATTTGCTTTGGAATTAAAATACAAATGTGGAATTATACCACCTTTGCAAAGAAATACTTTTAGAGGGAAACAAAGTTGGGTTCAATTCTGTGCCTCAGATTCCTCAAATAGGGAAACAGCTGGCAAGGTTGCTCAGGGCATTGTTTGGACATGACACTTCCACTCTGGGGGAAGTAACATTCATCTGTAGCTTTACCTTGCCAAACAGATAAGAAATGCAGAAGAACCTTTGAAGAGTGCTTGGAAACTCTTTTCCCTGGAACAAGCAGGGCGAGTTCTGTTCTCACATGGCCACATTTCCCTAGTAGAAACAAGGAATTGCTGGGGCTTAGATACCTGAACAGTGAGTCAGTGAGCAGAGAAAGTTCCTGCAATTGGTTTGTACAAACAGATTGCTTCCCTGGAAACTCAAGACCATATGGGCTGTACATACCCCTAAAAAAGTGCAGTGTCCCTTCAGGGTATCGTGTCACCCTGATACCTGTCAGCAGCACCATGCCCGTAGCACCCTGGACCTGCTTTCCTCAGGTCATTGCCAAGGACAGTGCCCAGGCAACACTTTTCCTTGTTTCTCTGGTCTCTCTCAACCCACCCTCCTGCCCTCTCCTCTCTAATGATGGCAGCCATCGCCTTCCAGGTCAGACACAGGGGTCGTCATGTGTCATTTGCAGGTATTGCCGTGGAGCCAATCTGTGTTGTCTCCTGGTTGAGTGGGTCACACACCTTCACACAGTGCAGTAGGGGAGTTGAGGGCAGGAATGGACGATGGACCATTTGCATTGCTCTTTCTCCATTCACAGGTTTGTCCAGTTACCCTCATACTAAGAGACAGGAGCCCTGTCTCGCTCAGTTTGGCAGGGCTACATCTACCTGCTTGGCAGCCGGCTGGGAAGCTCCTTGAATCCTGCAGTGCTCCAGCTGTGGGAGGCACAGTGCTGGGACTTGCTTTTTAATGCTAGGGAGGTGGTGAGAGAAGGTATAAGTGGCATGTTCCCAAGGATGCAGAAATTGCCCTTTTCAGAAACTTGCAGGGTGAGGGAGCATATGTAACTTTTGACCTTTTGGAGCCTTTAGGCCCATGTCTTGTTAGCAGCTCATTATGTTCCCACTGGTTGGTGTGTCCTGCTGCCATCAGGCTGGTGCAGAGTGGCAGCACGTGGAGTGAGCGCTGCTGAACAGATTAGAGATCCCTGCTGCTGAAATCCGCTTGTTCCTGTCACTGCTCCAGCAGCAGCTGGAGGCTGGGGCTGGCCTGTGCCTCCTGCCTCTGTCAGGGTCTCTATGCCTCCCTGCATCCCTTGTTGTACATCATATCACTCTCTGTGCATACTGCCATCACTTTTTTCTGTCCCTGTCTTGCATCTCCTATTGCCTTTCATTTGCCCTGTGTGCATTGCAGTGGTGCAGTGCTGGTGGAAGGTGCTGGGTTCGTTGCCTTGGGGCTACTGGTTATCCGTGATGCCTGGTCAGGAGGTGAACAGTCATGTGCCACCGCATCTTGGAGGAAGTGCTGGCTTCCTCTGACTCCTTTTTTTGCTGTCACTGGAGACGAAGGCTGAGGGCAGTTTGTAACATGCTCTTGATCCAAACCTCCCCCATACAGGTGGGCCGCTAAGGGTGCCTGATGCAGAAAAGCAGTCTGTGTCTGGCTGTCCTCCTGGCTCTGCCCAGCTCTTCAGCAGTCCTGCTTGGGCAGTGGGAAGCACGGCTGTCCTGCAGCGGAAGGTCAAGCATCAAGCTAACTTGTATGCTGGTAGGATACTGGAGATCTCTGGCTTCTCGGTGGGAGTATATGATGGCACAGCAAAAGCGTTTGTTCCTCAGCAGGCACCACAGGATGTCTTAGTCCTGCATAGCTGGGCTTTGTCAGAGGGGGAGAGGAGGTCCTTGCTCTGTGTGGACAGTTGGGTGTTTCAGCCTCTTTGCAATTAAAATAGGATCACAGAGTCACAAAATGTTCTGAGTTGGAAGGGACCCACAAGGATCATTGAGTCCAGCTCTTAAGTGAATGGCCTGTACAGGGATTGAACCTGCAACCTTGCTGATATTAGCACCTTGCTCTAACCAACTGAGCTAATAGAAGGGTTCAAGTGAAGTGATGGGTTTTTGGCAAGGTTTATCTTTTGATTAAAGGACATACCCTTTCATAAACGCCTCCAAAATCCACCAGCTGGGAATGAATTTTGGTATGCACCATCAGTTTCCAGATGGGAAAATGTCCGTGTTCTGCTTCCAGCCCTCTGAGACATCATCTGCTCTGCAGCCAAGTCCAATTAATGCTAATACCGTGGCAACTTCACTTGCTGGTGACAATATGTTTTAACGTGTGCCTTCAGACTCTCTCCACTCCTCATGGAAAGTGAGTCAAAATCCTCCCTCTGTGGTGAAGCTTTGAAACCACAAACCCAGCTCTGGCTACAGTTTAGCACCAGCTATGCCGTTGCTGATCCTGTTCTGATCACAAAATGCAGTTAGGGTGCTGTGGGCTTTAAAGTGCCTCAGGGAATTTGAAAACCTGCTAGAGCAGTGGAGGGAAGGTGAGAAATACCCTTTTACCTTCACGAACTGGCTTGATGGGGCAGTGGATATTTTCTGGCTTGCACACCTGCACACTGATGGCCGGTCATATGTGGTTTCATCACTGGCTCCTATCAGGAAAGTGTACATTTTTTTCATTATTTTTCCTTTCTGATAGAAACGTAGTCTCTTTTTTTTTTCCTCCTCTCTCCTCCCCTCAGACTTCATGTTCTTAATATGTTTCAAGTTTTTAAAAATAGGAGCTGCCGTGTTGCTATGGCTCCTCATGCAACTCGGGAGCAGCTTTTTCTTCTCTTTGATGCAATTTGGGTTCATGATTCGGTTTGACAAGACAGCAGCGCTGCTTGCACCTAGTGCTCCCTCCTGGAAGTGGGGGGGAGCAGGCCACGACAGCCTTTGTGTTGTCAGAAATTCACTAAAAAAGGGGAAAAAGTTAAGTCAGGTGACCTTTCTTGGAAAAGAATGGAGGTATTAACCCTGGTGTGTCTGGGATGAGACTTTTTTGTTCTGCAGTTTTAACACTGTTCCTGTGGTTTAACTTTCAGTGGGGTGTTCTTTTCCCCTTTCTGTGCTACATGCTTGTGTGATGGAGCTGAACCGTGCCAAACAGCTGCCTGCTCCCCTGCAGAAGCACCTGCTGTTCAGTGGCTTTTGCCATCTAAGCTTTGTCCAAGGGATTGTGCGTGGTTAAGTGCTTTTCTGAATTGAGGCTTAGAGCACTCCTGACTAGATGCTGCTGATGAAATTCCTCTCAAAATAATTGCTTTAAGGGTTACTCAAGTCTTGCATCCACATTTTGGGAAAATGTGGATCTGCATATCTATGGGGAAGCTGAATACTTATCTGAAAGGGACCCAACCAAATTTTGCACGGGTAACAGGTTTTGAATACCTGTTACCTGTGCAGAATCCAGACCTCCCTCTGCAGTGCACAGACCTCTCCACTGGCCTATTTTCAAGTAGCAATAATTTTAAAAGTACATTTTGTTTTACTTTGCAAATTTTATTTACATTCAAAGTCCAAAGGTGAACATTTTTTTTAAAAATCGGAGCAAAAAAATCCCTGTTCATCCAATTTTGAGTTAAGAGAGTGTGAAATGAATGGATTTGTTCTGCTTTCAAATAATTAGCCAGCAGTGGGATTTCTGTTGGTGTGGACAAATAACTCAAAGCTACCTTCGCTTCAAACTTCAGAAACTGGTTTGCAGTGTCCTGCTTTGCTAAGGTTAGAAAATGTGATTTTGAATTGAATATAAACACTTGAGGGTGATGTATGTTACCTTAGCATAATTTTTTTTGTGTTGTGCATTCACTATGCACTATATTTCTTGAAGTATTTGAATGAAATATAATCTAGAAATGTGGTATTTAAAATGCTTGAATGTGAGTGAAATAATAACAAAGAAAATAGAAATAGCAGAGACCTGTCAGCTTGTTCAGTACACCCTGCTCTATCATTTCTGCAGCATGTTGTCTCCTGATTTAAGTAATAAAAATGTCCCTACTCAAGCCTGCAAGCACCTTAATATAAAATGAATATTAAAATCTAACCATAGTTGCCCTTGAAATAATCAATCAGACTGAATGCTGCCAGCCATCTTCATACAAAGAAAGCTCTTTTCCTCCCCTGTGGAGAGATTTCTGAGCTTGTTCTGTCACACCAAGCAGGTCTCTACACCTGTCTTGATTGAATAAAGATGGAAAAGTGATTAGACCTTCCCTTTGCAGTAGTGTACCATGAGAAATGGTGGAAAAGCACCTTTGGTGAACTTGATGTTGGTCTTTGTTAAGGATCTGGAGAGACAGCAGATAGTCAGATGAAGAGTTCACCCTCTTGATGGTATGGTCGTGGTCGAAGAGAGCTGCCACAATGGACTGAAAACCCGTGAATCTCTGTAGCCCGACAGTGGTTAAAAATGCACAAATGCTGACTCGATGCTGACTTTCTTTCTTGGTTTTTGATGCTGTATTAAAACGAGATGGAAATGAGTTTTCAGTGTCTTGCCCAGTGTTCTTCCCTATATTATTAGTGTCACAAATGAAATCATTTTTCAGCAAGATGGCTACCTTCAGCAGCAGTGTCAGCATCTTACATTTATTTATGACAGGCTGTAGCATCTTTTACCTGCAGTTCCAAAGCACTTTACAAAGTAGAAAGGGATGGCTTAATTCACCACAAAAATTCAGCCATCTCTGGGGTGAAATAGAGCAACTGTTTAACAGAATATAGTACGAAGTGGAGATGAATACTGCACCTCACTGGAGCTGCACGAGGAATTTCAGCTGGCAGAATGAATTTACTAGAGGTGGATTTTCGCCAAGACATTGGGGGTGTTTAATGAGCGCAAGATATTAGCGGCAGTGCCACACATGCCTCTCGTGTGCCTGTGTGAAGCAGGCAGCCAGCAGCTCCAGAAGTGGTTTCAGGAAGGAGGTTAGCAGCTTTTCTAGTGTGCGGACTTCAAGAGCAAATGGTATCTAATTTCAGTGACCTGCTTCATCCCAAGAGCATGACATGTTTTGAGCTGATTTATCTAGATTCTACATTGATTATCTGGTTATTTCCCCTGGAGACAGCCCTGGGCAGAGGGAGATGTCCAACAAGGCTGCTGTGTACCTGCCACTGGTTACAGACAAGTGATAACCAGAACTGGATGGAGAGCAAAAGGGTTGACTGCAATGAAGCTCTGAGAGGATTTAGCCACATGGGTAATAGATGTCATATATAACAGATGATCCTCCCAAAAGGGTACTTTTCATTGCTTTCTTCCCCCTTAAAATAATGTGTCGCTGACAGATTAGGCCCTGTGAGTGACGTGAGGTACCTCAAACAGATTGCTGCAAGCAATGCTTTCCACCTTCTTCACAAAGATGCTGATGTTGTCCTTCTGCATCAGAGTGGTGACGTATGGCAGGGTGAGAGCACACAAGAGCTGGTACTTAAGCCATGACAAAATGCTCTTCAGCGTCACCAGGGGACGGTGAAGACTTTGAGGTGCAAAATACAGATGCTTACAGCCTCTGAATAAATCTGAACATCTAGCAACTGCTCTTCAGT
Source organism: Cnemophilus loriae (assembly GCA_013397755.1). Lineage (NCBI taxonomy): Eukaryota > Metazoa > Chordata > Aves > Passeriformes > Corvidae > Cnemophilus > Cnemophilus loriae. Next base: position 418,410 of record VZTF01005785.1, on the reverse strand, counting down.
ATGCCTGGTATGTATTCATGTCAAAAAGCTGTTCTGCAGGGCAGTGTGGGATATTGGGCTTTCCAGCATTTGACTTGCCCAGATCCAGGAAGTGCAGCAGAACCATTATTTCAGAGTTCTGCATGCTCTGCTACCCTTGTCTCAGTTTCCTTTTCCCTTCCTTGCAGTCATGTAGCTGAGATACTGGGCGGCTTTACTTGCAGATCTATTTTGGTCTTAATGTAGCTTTGAGATGGAGAAGGTCTTGCTTTTTGCAAATGTGAGACTACAGGTCAGATGAATCACAGAATCACAAAATGGTTTGATTTGGAAGGGGACCTTGAAGATCATCTAGTTCCAAGCCCCCTGCCATGGGAGACCAGGTTGTTCAGAGTTCCATCTGACCTGGCTTTGAACAACCCCAGGGGTGAGGCATCCACAGCTTCTCTGGGCAACCTGTTCCAGTGCCTCACCACCCTCACAGTAAAGAATTTTTTCCTAATACATAATCTAAACCTACTCTCTTTCAGTTTGAACCCATTCCCCCTCGTCCTGTCAGTACATGCTCTTGTAAATAGTCTTGCCTCATCTTTCCTGTAAGTGCCCTTCAGGTACTGGAAGGACACAGTTAGGTTACCCCTAAGGCTTCTCTTTTCCAGACTGAACAATCCCAATTCTCTTAGCCTTTTCTCACAGAAGAGGTGCTCCAACAAGTGCCTTGGAGGTGGCACCAAACCACAGTTTGTCTGGTGGCTGTGGAAAGATGATAGTTCTGGAAAAGGCCCCAGTTTGACTGTCTAGAGTGAGAAGTTTACTTAATTTACTGATTTGTATTTTTTTCTCTGAGCAATTTTTCATGGAAGGCTCGAGTTTGAATTGATGAAGGCACAATCTTAGCAATGCTGTGAAATTGATTTGGAAGAGTTTATTATAGTTCCATGAAATTGCTTAACAAGAAAGTTTGGCAGAGTGAGGGAGCCAAATGAGAAAAGCATGGCGCTCCCAACAGTGGGTGGCACTGGGAGTACCGTGTAAGCCAGTATGGAGGGTATGTAGGCATTCAGGGGTAGGATTAGCCACAGGGGAGAGGAGAGCTGCCCAAGTGAGAGGCATCCACTGACTTGCATTGCAGATCAGGCTGGTTTGCATTGCTGCTGGTTTCCTCTCTTTTTGTCACCCACTTCTGGATCCTCACAAAGCCTGCAGAAGGGGTTCTGCCTCTTGGTGCTCAGCTGCGGCAGCTCAGAAACATTTGTCACAGCCATCAGTTGTCAGTGTGGAAGCAGGTCATCAGAGAAGGGCACTGACAGAAAGGGAGTGTGGGGATGTGGTGCAGATGGAGGACCACTTGGGGAAATATAAAGCATCACTGGGCTTGGTTTTAGAGCACTCACTGTGAAGGACATGCAGCTGGTTCTCTAAGTGGGAGGGCTGTGAATGACACTGACTTTTATGCCTCTGTGTGGTTCGGAGCTTGCCTTGCCTTTTCAGATGCCACAGGTCAGAGCAGCAGTAGTACCCAAAACCAGGCAGTTGCACGATTGCTGTGACTTTGGCTGTGGCCATTCTGCTGAAGCTGAGCAGTGGGAACTCCTATGGCAGGAAATCCCTGAACCTCCTCTTGTCACCTGAGAAGTCAAGGGAAAGCAGCCATATAAATTTGTCACATTTGTGACCGAGGTTCATACTTGAAGTTTCTTTAAGTATCAAAGAAAGCTGTGTGGTTGCACCTAGGGGTCTTATCTGGAGATGGCTGAGTGACAGACGGTCCTTGGTCCACTCCCCTCACCATCACAGAAGAAAGGAGGTGTTGGGCTGGTCGAGGAGACTAACACTGTTGTGCCTGTGGCTATTTACTTAATTACTACACCTCTAGGAGGCTGCTGCACAAGACCACGGGCCTCAGCACTCAGGGTATTGAGGGTGTTCTCAGCCTTGCAGTAGTCTGGTGAGGAGCCAGCTTGGCACCACCGGGGAGCTGTGGGACAAGTTTTTCTGTAGTGGCACATGCTGGTGGGACTGTGAAAGATGTGGACAAACAGAGAGAGGTCTGTTTTACAAGAATGGCTCTCTGGTAACAACTCACACCTTTACTGATGCAGACCTATGCCAAAAAGCTTGTTTTCCTAGTCAAGTCCTTATGCCTTGGTTTTGCAATGTCTCCTACATATTTCACCACTAAAAATGCTATTTCTTTATGTTCCTTCTTCAGGCCAGGAATCCTTTTTTTTCCTTCCTTTTGTCTTGTCAGCAGGCATGGGAATGGTGGGCTTGTTCTGGCCAGTGGGTGCAAGAGGAAATTTAGAATATATTCTTCTGCATTATTCAGAATCTGTTCTTCTGCAGTGCTTCAAAAGAAGGGTGTAAATGGTGGGTAGCCAAACAGAGGAACAGAGAGGATGGAACAAGTACTTAGATGTTTGAACTAACAATTTTTTTACTTCCTCCTCAACCCACTGATCCTAGTGGGTTTCCCACTGTTTGCCTGAGAGAGTGCTGAGAGGGGTTGGGAGTGGGACGCTTGTGATCTTGCCAGATCAACAGTAGTCCTTGCTAATTGACATTTTATCCTTCTTTTTCAGCATAATTTTGGGGCAGGCTGGGAGGTTTACACTGTAGAAAGAGAGAACAGGAGGTTGCAGGGGAGGCAATAGCCCGTAGGCAAAGCCTATTGCACTGGTGTTCCTGTGATTCCATGCTCGTGGTGTTTTGCAAACAGCCAGGGATGAACCTACTGCTCTTGTTATCAGTCATGCCCGCTTTGTGTGTCTCTGTGTCCTTCCATCACTCCCATCTTCCATCTTCTTATCCTTCCCTCAATAGGTGATTCTTTTCTATAGAAATATTAAATCTTAGCTTAAAACAGAAGAACCACCCCATTTTTCCTACCCACTTTCTTTCTTCTCTTTCATCTTTTCTTCCCATGGAAGTGTTTGAAGTAGCACAAGTTCCCGAGAAAGTCATTTTTTTCCCCCTCCCTTTGTGCTTTGGCTCTGTGTCCCTTTTTCATTATATCTTCCCTTTGTTATTTTGTACTGCCTGCCTCCTCTCTCCGTTTTCTCCCCATCTCTCAACCCTTCTTCAAGGCTTTTACTTCATTAATATGTTAATTTCTAGCCCAGGAATGCTTCTTGCAGCTCACTGTTCACCAGGGAGAGCCAGAGGAGAGAGCCAGGAGGGAGAGAGAGAGAAAAGGGAGAGAGAGGATAAGAAAAAGGAGTAAAGTCAGTAACTTACAACAGGACAGGACAGGGGGTGTTAGCAAAGGAGAATCTTGCACTGACTGGTGTCATGATGCCAGGGAGAAGAGGATTATCCACAGTTTGGACTGGTTTGGTCTTTGTCTATTGTTTTGACATTTTCAACCTCTGAAGCTTAATATTAGTAGACAAAAAAAACCCCTGAAAACTAAAGAAGCTCTGAACTATTTTTTTCAAGTAGTTCTTTTTCGGCAATTTCTAAGTTATATTTCCCTCTGCGTGGAATTTTTTTAAACATCAGCCCCTACTGCCACCCTAATATGGTCTCTTTGTTTCATTTGATGCAAACTTGTTGTCTGTATGGTCTTTGCATAAGGCTTTGGGCATATTTTTCAGGATGAACAAAACCATATCAGAAATTCTCTGAAGGGAGTTTTACCCCAAAAGAAGTTTTCAGGTGAGAAGTAAGGAACGTTTAAGCCGCTGTTCAGGTAAAGAGGTATGAATAAAGACTATAATACTCCAGAAGTTATATAGCAGTGAAAATGTCAGGGAACCTGAGGTTAGAAGGAGCATGACAACTGCTGTTAGAGACAGGTGTGATGAGTCAAAGTTTTCCTTTCTGCCTCCCACCAGTACAGTTACTGGGTGGAAGGTTGCAAAGAAAGAAGAGATGGAGGCAGGCACCTCTGCATCATGGACCAGATCTGGGAAGGATGCAGAAAGCCAACACTACTGCAATTTTGCCCTGAAACTAGGAAACCTCTAGCTATTGTATTTGCTGTTTTATATCTAATGAAGCGAGACCTCTGTCTGTGCTCGTAGTCCTAGGATCGTGATTGCCCAAGCAAATAATTAACAATGCAGCAATGAAAGCCAGTGCCGGGGAGCTGGCAGGGTGGGTGGCTGGAGGTGAGGAAGCAGTTCTGAGGAAGGACATGTGGTAGAGGAGGGAGACAGGAAAAGACAAGCTCTGACAGTGCTGCAAAACCGGTATGAGCTGGAAGCAAAATAACTGGGGAGGAAAACTCAGGGGGACTGCTGCAATGTTCTGTGAAGTCCAAGGCCCCCGAGCCAAGAGCCTTTCATATATTACGTACACACAACTGTGTCAGAAGAATATTATTTAGGTTGCAAAGGCAAGCACTTCAAACAGAAGAAAATGGCAGAACTAAGGCTGCAATCTTACTTTGGCATTCTTGTGTCTATGCAGTCTAAAGCAGTGGTTTCAGCACTATCTTTCAAGACAGGACCCCTGCCTGCTTCTGTATGCAGGATGGGTGACATTTCCTGACTGAGCAGTGATTCAGTGTTTTGTTTCCTTCGCCTTGCTTAATGTGTGTCTTTAAGCTTTGTATTGTGTCTGCTTTCACAGGCTGCTGAGAATTAAGGATTCTTTGTCTCAAGGTGTTATCTGTGGCATGTAAGGCCAATATCTCGGTACATCATGAAGTTCATGGATTTTCACCCTACTCCTACAAGATGAGAGGACACAAGCTACTTTATGTAAATCCATTGTACGGGCGGGGAACTGAGGTGCAGCAAGATTAAGGTCAAAAATGTCTATTAATTTTTCATGGCCCATCTGAGACACCTAGAATCTCATTATTCAAAATACTGATCATTACAGAATGCTTTCAGAGTTCAATGCAAATTTCTCTTTGCCTTCAACTCAGCAATTCTTCAACTGCCCCCTGCCAAGTCTTACCTAGGACTGAGTACCCTTTTTCATTGATTTTTTATTAATGTAGAAATGAAAATTTGGTGACATACAAGTTATATGGGCTGTTTGTTTGTACGCTGTATAATTGTTTGTTTTGCAGAAATCATTTTGAACCCAAGAGAAAAGCAAAACAGTCTCCAAACCGTTTCCCTTTTTTAATTTTAATTTGAATTATTTCTTTCAATATATTTGAGATGAAACACTGAATTTTGAATTCAAATTAGTTTATAACTTCAATATGTATCTTCCTTTCATTTGAAAAAAAGATGTTTGAAAATGTTCGGATTCAAAAGAAGACAGGCTGAATGTATATATATATATTCTTTCAACAAAGTCAAAACTTTATACTTACTGATTTGCCAAAATTGGGCTCTCAGTACAGTACTTATTTTTGTTTGGAATTGCCACCAGACCAAAAAAAGGGGCCAGAGGATTTGTCCAGCTTTTGTTAAGCATCCAGAAAATGGGGTGCACAGATCTAGAGACTGCTTGTAAAAAATCTGGTTTAAGAGATTTTACTGATCTCTTCTCCCTGGTATCCAGTGATAGGATGTGTGTGAATGGTTTGAAGCTGTGCCATGTGAGGTTTGGACTGGACATTAGGAAGGTTTTCTTCACTGAGAGGGTGGTCAAACACTGCAACAGGCTTCTTGGAGAGGTGGTCAATGCTCCAAGCCTGTCAGTGTTTAGGAGACATTTGGACTAGAGGATCGTTTTATGTCCCTTTCAACTGAAATTTTCTGTTCTAGTCTAGCCTATTCTATTTGTACCACCATGGCCTTGTGCAGAGGTTGGGACAAATCCAGCCTTGCAGTACACCTTTCAGCTGGCTTAGCAATATGATTTTCCTGTTTGTCCTAGCCATTCTCAACCTCTCACTTGATTACTGCCCGCTTTCCAAACAGCTAAGTTTGATTCCCAAATTAATTTATCTAGTGCAGTCAATGAGACTGGGGTCCCGCAAGAAAAATTGTTGATTCAGGACTGATTCTTAGTTGTTATGCAAAATAGGATGCATTCAAATTGGTTGAATAACTATAATGCTGATGTTTTCCCTGTTTTGCACTGTTTGACTTTGTGTAGTGAACAAGCCAGCACTTTGCCAAACTGCATGGTTTAGTGGTCACAAACTTGTTAGCTCTTCTCTCCCACTGCTGACCTCTTTTGTCTTGTCTCCACCAGCTTGCCTTGTCTGTTCTGCCCTTCTGGCTTCTTGTCCCAGTCTGGTTCTAACCTAGCAAAGTTAGAATCTACCTTATAGACAAATAATCTAAGCTCCAGAACCTGGATCTAGAAAAATCCAGCCTCTACTGCTGGATCGTGTCACTTATTTTCATCCATTTCCACTTACCTCACATTCTGACTCCTTGTCCAATCTGTCTTCTCCTCCCCTCAGCTCCAACAAGTCACAGTCTCTTTGTCCAAATAATCCAGGTGTCACACCTCCCAGTTCTCTTCTCCCATGTAGCATTTTAGCCCCATACTTCTCGCAGTGTCCCAAGTCAGTGTATCCTGATGACCTTCCTGGCTCTTTCCTACTGCTTTGACATTAGCCAGCCTCCTTTTCCGTGATCCGTATGTGCAGGGAGCAGGCACAGTCATGGGAAATACAAACCCAAGAGGTGAATTCCTCCTTCTTCTGCTTCCTCATCGAGTCACAGGCCTTACTTGAGCCTTAGACTGCAGAAGGCCCAGTGAGGAGAAGAGTTTGAAAAGGCTGGGTTTTTTTTTGAAAGCTCTAATAATTTTTCTTGAAGAACTGTAAATTGCAGTTTTTCCAAAGGCTTATGACCTGTCTAGGTTTTCACAAGTATGTGAAAAATCAGCATGAAATGAATGTTTGCTTTCCTCTCTCGTCAAAATTCATGTCCCTTGAAAGCAGAGAACTACTGGAGCTTTTTATGAAGGTCACTATCTTTTTCTTAATGTTGGTAAAATAGCTTTTTTCCTCTTGCCTGTTTTTGGAGAAGAATGGACCACTTTAACTTCAATCTTCGTCAAATATCAGACATGCCATGAACATCTGATATGGAAAATGTCACTGTTAAAGATAAAATTTGGCATAGCTAGAGGAATCTATAAGGAAGGCTTTACCTTGGGAAGAAGAGGACAGCTTGAAGAGATGGTGATACCAGCTCCGGCAATGCAAATCTCTCCTCTGTCTGTGGGCTTCCTGGAACATTTTTAGGAAGTCAAGGTAGATCTGCTTAATGGCTGAATATATTCTTGTAGGGTCTTAAACCTGGGTCTCAGTCAGCAAGCAGAGAAACTAATTGTTTTATTTCAGTTTGAATTGAAAATGATGTTTCTTAAAAAAAAGAAATGTCTACCCCAGGCTTTCAGCACCTTTAATGTTCATTTAAAAACGTATGTCACACAATGAGAGAAAATCGGTGCCAGTCCCCAGCATGGAGCTCAAACCAACCGTCCAAGCAGTTAGAAAAAACAAGTGAAAGAGTGGAAAAAAATCCAATCCTCCACAGGCTGTCCTTTTCTTTCTCCTCCTTCTCTCCCTCCCTCCTTGCTTCAGCCATGGATTTTCAGCTACAGGGCTGTATTTTGCAGTCCTACCTTCACCAAAACAGATTAACTCATGCAGCTCATGAATCATCCCCAAACATGGGAAGCCTCAGTGGGAAGAAAGCAGTGTCGGAGATACTGTTTTTTCTCAATTTTTTGTAAAATGTTTCTAGGAGCCAAGTGGCATGTTGAGTTTACAGGCTCCATATGAGAGCTCTGGCCGAGAGCTACAGGGGGTGGCACACTGGAAGAGGGGGCAAGTTTGGGGTCAGGATGCTGGGACAGATTTGGCAAAGATTTGGCCCAGCATCTTCTGACACTTGATGCATCCTCTCTTGGTCTCTTCTTGGAGGAAACACAGTGAAAAATACTACTTCTTTAGACTTCATGACAGGCATTCTGTGTTCTGGGAAGAGATTTCAGAATAGGTGGTGCAGCCTTGAACCTCACCACTAGCATTAGCTAAACACTCATAGAACTGAAGTATCATTTAGGTTGGAAAAGACCTCAGAGGCCAAGTCCACCAGTAAACCATGTCCATAAATGCCACATCTACACATCTTTTAAATACTTCCAGGGAGAATGGATATACCATTTCCCTGGGCAGCCTGTTCCAGTGCTTGACAACCCTTTCAGTGAAGAAATTTTTCCTTATAGCCAAGCAAAACCTTCCCTGGCACAACCTGAGGCCATTTTCTTCATCTTATCATGGTCACTTAACAGCAATGGTGTGGGACTTGTGAGATGAACAAGATGTCTCAGTCTGGTTCAGTGGTGATATTATCCCTCTCCTGAGGCTGTTCTCAGATAGTTCTTGTGAACTGTCCACTGCAGAAGGGGTGGGGGTTTGGGTGGGGCTGAATTACTAACTGCCTTCTCATGGCAGGTAAGTGGTACTTCCTGGCTGACATTCAGTAGACAGTGGAGGTAACTTCCCTGGCTGATGCCTTCTCAGGGATAAATAAAAATCTCCAGGGTTATGATTCCTTCTCACATGAGCCTGAAATGTGCTGAATATAAACTGAAGAAAAAGAGGAAACAGGAAAAAACACCAGCATTGCAAATGATGTGCAAGAGGGCTGGTGCCTGTGGCACTGCGTGTATTCAATTTCAGTGTGCTGTATTTACTTCTGTTTCCCTTCTGAAAAGACAACCTCCAGGCACTTCACTAAATGGATTGAAAGGTTTGTCTGGTTTTAATGATGCTTCTGAAAGAGCTTGTGTGTTATTCCTCCACTCAAATACTTCAGAGAGACTTTGCAATGCCTCTTGGTAAATCAGAACATCATGAATACCTTGGCATTTAGGGGGTAGGCAATTATCTGTTCTGGGACTGCTTTAGAAGGAGTGACTGGGGTTAATAAGCTAATGTTTTCTAGGAGAGGGTATCCTAATCTGGGAGAGTGTGGGAACAAGCAGTGGATTAATTAAGATGTGTGTAATGGCGTGGTATGAGCATTTAACTTTAGCAGTCATAGCAACTGGAAGCACAGTTTCAGCCTCAGGTGGGATCCTTTAGGAACACAGGATCTATTTGCCCCATGAGGTACGATTGCCTGTACACCTTTACAGCAAACCTTTCTTAGTGGAGACAGATTCAAGCTTTTGGTGGTTTGACCACGGCTGGGCGCCAGGTGCCCACCAAGCTGCTCTATCACTCCCCTTCCCAGCTGGACAGAGAAAAGAAAATAAAGCGGAAAACAACTTGTAGGTTGAGATAAAGCGGTTTACTAGAGCAAAAGCAAAATTTGGATGAGCAAAAGCAAAGAGAAAAAAATAGGTTTATTCTCTACTTCCCATCATCAAGTGATGTTCAGCCACTTCCTGGGAAGCAGGGCAAACATTGTAAATAATGAATGCCTCCCATTCCTCTTCCTTCCCTTAGCTTCTGTATCTGAGCTGATATAATGTGGTATGAAATACCCCTCGGTTCAATTTGAGTCAGCTGGCCTAGTTGTGTCCCTTGCCAGGATCTTGCCCACCCCCAGGCCACTGATGGGGGGAGAAACATTGAGGTACAGCACTGGTGCTGTGCCAGCGCTGCTCAGCAGTAGCCAAAACACTGGTGTGTTACCAACTCCTTTCTAGGTACCCATGCAAAGCACAGCACGGTGAGGGCTTCTGTGGGAAAACGAACTCCGTCTCAGCCAGACCTGATACAAAGCTCTACCCTTAATTATCATGGTAGAAATCTGTAATATCAGTGTGTTGAGTGCCACAGAAGAACTGGGCAGCAGAGGAAAACTAAATGGAGTCACCTGCATAGCTGAGACAAGATCTGGCTCTATGGCTTTTGCAGCAGAAAAGGGGAACTCAGTGATCTGGGTGTGAAAGGATGTAGTTCTGGTTCCTCAGCATGATAGTCATGAACCAGCATCCAGGGGAAAAAATTGGAGCAGGTTTATTTTTTCTGCTCACATTCCCGAGTAGCCTCGGCTACATGCCGGTGGAGATGGATGGGAGAGCTTGGGGGAGAAAAAATTGATTTGGTCCCACTGACTGGTATTATTTGTGCACACAAAATGCTTGTATTAGGGAAGAAGTCCTACTCGGTACTTCTGTGACCTCAAGGAATAACTGCTCTAGGGGTGGCAGATGTATTTCATTACCAGTATGATTACATCTATCCTTAGCCCAGCTGGGGCTGGCACTATAGCCTGCTGTGATGACACTGCTTAGATGCCACAGATTCAGCCTTCAAAGACTCATAGAATCATAGCATCACTAAGGTTGGAAAAGACCTCTAAAATCACTGAGTCCAACCATTAGCCTAAAACTGTCAGGTCCACCACTAAACTGTGACTCTAAGTGCCACATCTCCATCTACCTCCAGGGAGGGTGACACCACCACCTCTCTGGGCAGCCTGTTCCTTGGCTCAACTTGAGCCATTTCCTGTTGTTCTATTTCCTGTTACCTGAGAGAATAGACTGACACCCACCTGTCTATGACCTCCTTCCAGAGCAATAAGGTCCCCTCTGAGCCTCCTTTTCTCTAGGTTAGACACCCCCAGCTCCCTGGGGAGTGTTTAGCCTGGTGGCACTGTGGGGAAGGGGCTCCTCTGTGCTGCTGGGCCCTAGCTGGTCAGGAGCTGGAGCACCAGAGGCACAAGAGAGACCAAGGGCAGGGTCTCGGCATGGCCCAGAGAAGAGGAGCATGGGGGGATCCTACTCTGCCTGTTGACAAAAGTCAGAGGGTCCACAAAAACTCACAAAGTTTTATTAGTAAATTACACACTTGACATAGAAATTGGTATGTAAGTCCCTAACCTACCATATAAGCACATGACAGTGGGTTTTGAATAAAGGGGTAGAGTGAAAAGAAAGAGAGAAAGGAAGAAATTAATTAACGTGAGGGGTGTAAAAAGAGAGAGAGAGAGTAAGAACAAAAAAGAAAGGAAGAAAAAAAGGAAGAAAGAAAGAGAAAGGAAGGAAGAAAGAAAGACAGAAAGAAAGAAAGAGAGAAAGAAGGAAAGAAAGAAAGAAAGAGATCACTGTTCCTGGTTCCAATGTCATCTGGCTGATGGGATGTCAGTCCTGGTTCCAGCATGTTGATCTGGATGATGGGATGTCCAGGATCCTGGGGGTGCTGCCTGGGCTTGGTGGAGGTACCTTTTTGTAGATAGGTTTCCCTGCCCTGAAGACAGGTTTCTCACTTTCTGTGCAAATTGACTATCACACGCAGATCATTTCTCACACCTTTTTGGAAATGGGTCAGAGGGCTTTGGAAGGCTCAGGTGGTCTTGATCCCCCCTACAGTCCATAGCTGCTTCTTGGCCTCATTCCAGTGCTTACTCTGCACTGTGTTGTGTTATCTCCAGGAAGTACAACAAGGATGTTTGTCCTGGAAAAGTGCTGCCCTATTTCCTCATGGCCCCTTCTCCAGCCACTCTTGTTCTTTCCCACGCCATGTTATTACCAACAATCCTCGACTGGCTCCACAGCCAGGGGCTACAGGGACGCTGTGGAGGTTCAGGGCCAGCTGCTGTCCTGGGCACCCCTCTGGTGCAGGCAGTGGGGTGTGATGCAGGGACATTGGAATGTCCTGTGCAGAGCCCTGAGCCATCTCCTGAAGAGGGAGGGCTGTTGTGTGGGGACAGCTGTAGGTGAGGGCTTGCATTACAAACACTCAAAACAACTGCCTGTTCCATGCCAGCAAGCTGTCCTCCCAGCAAATGGCCCCCTTGATAGACTCCATTTCCCTCAAATCCCTCTTCACATCTTCTCCAGTTTGGTAAAAACATTCTTCCCCTGACTCCATGCCTGCGCCCCTGGCAATTCCAGCTCATCAGCTGGGGGTATGTGTGGTTGAAGGTCTGAGTGTTCTGTCCATGCAGAGTATTTTTTTATGATATAAAATTACTTCTGAAAGAGGGATTTAGAGAATTTCTTCTATATCAGTATACACGACATCTTCAAATTTAGGGCACCTTCCCAGGGAGACTTTGGTTGACATCCTTTATCTGAAGTCAGGCATTTAAGATTTGAGGACCCAGTGCTTTAACTACTGGGTTTAACTAGTGTGCTTTTCTGGAGAGGAATGGAAGATCTTGGTGACCGACTAGAGGAAGGCAGTGAAGAGAGCAGAGGATATATGCATCCAAAAGACTGTGAATAATGATGTAGGAGAATGGACATGAATTGTAAAAGGCTCTGTCTCCGAAGAGCATCGCCTTCTCTCGATCTCTGAAAAGTGTCTGAAAACACTTGCCATCTCACACCTTGTAAAATTTGAGCCTCGTGTGTGAGCACTAACTTGTAGAAATGATGGGTCAGCAGCCGAGCCCAAATTCCTAGTGTGCTTTATAGTACCATGTGGGCATAGAAAAACAGCCAGCACTGGAGTCCATTGCCTGATTTTCACTCGAGCGAAAGATAGTGATGCAGATAGCAGTAGTTACTCTATTTCTAAGAGGTATCATTTTAAAGAGCTTGTTAATACTCTCCTACCTCCTTCCCATCCCTTAGGCAACCAGCATGGGCAGCAAGTATAAATAAGTAAGGATATGCAAAGGGCGAAATTTCATTTCAGCTCAGAGCATGTTCTGTGATGCAATGAATAAGCACTTAGAGAGAAGGCTGGGGTGGAAATCTGAAGTCTCCTTCCCAGAACTGGAGATAATTGTTAAAGGCAGACAGAGTCGGGGTGTGGATGGAGCTGAGTGGGACTGCACGAGTGGGAGAAAAACATGCCTGACTGACTCTGGCAATGGTGGGGGGTGCCTATTCTGGCAGCAGGTGGGTGAGTGTGTGGGATGCAGTGAAAGTGTGGTGAAGATGCATGATTGAATTATTAGTTTGTTATGCACGTGGCTGAGGCAGTTGAGGGGAGGAAGGTGGTCAGTGGAGCAGACTTCTCCTGTTGGTCTGGTCGCGGTGCAAAGAAAACACTGAGGCCAGTATTTTGATTGGACTGTGGATCTAGAAGGACTCCCAGTGAGCAACAGCTCAGCACTGAATCCACCTTTTCAGCTCTCTGGGACATGACAGCATCCTAATTCTCTTTTGGGCTTTGCAGACCAGTTTTCAGCTATTGTAAATTGCTGCAGGGCAACAAATCCATTTACACCTGGGTAAAAGAAAATATAAATTTTGTGCCATCTTTCTTGTCTGTCCATCTGTCTTACTTTGCCACCCTTTCTGCTTTGTCTTTGTTAGCTCTCCATGGCTGTCACTTGAAGCTAAAATGAACTTTCTGGTTTCCCCCATTGGTTCTTCCTTTCAAATATGGTTAGCAGTGATCCTGGATTCCGGGCCATGTGTGACTGTGCAAAGAGGCTGCACTGTGCCTTGGGGAGAGGGGAAGGCAGGGCTAGCCAATTTATGATGAGAAGCACCTAGAAACCAGGGTATAAACCAGTCAGAAAGGAGCGGGGATAGCTCTGAGCATGCATGCTGGACCAAAGAGCTGGTGGTGACCAGACCCAGAGCTACACAGAGGGCAGTCTGGGGATTAGGGTCCTCTCCTTACCTGGAGAGGAGCCTCCTTTTGGCCCTTGCTGTGGGTGAGGCTGCTGTGCTGGACCATGGGAGCTAAAGGCTGTGCATCCTCAGTCTCTTGAATCACAGAGGTTGTAGTGGGAGAGCCTCTAGCACCAAGAGTGGGAAAGCTGGAAGCTTAGACAGGGAGTAATGAAGAGAGACAGATATGGTGAAGATGTGGGTGTTCCCACCCTACACGTGCTTCCTACAGGAATTGCGGCTCCTCTTCAGTTTGCAGTGAGAGGCTGTGTGCTTGCTCAGGGGTTGGAAATGGCTGGCATCAGGAACGTTGCCCTCATCCCTGGAGTTGGAGAGGTTGATGATTTCCAGGCTAGGACCAGTTTTGCTCTCAGTTAAGAACTTCTTCCTGCAGATCTCTTCTCTTTAGTGTATGGTTTGGATATCTGCTCCTCTTTCAAACTGTGGGAGGCTGATGGGGTGTGTGGTGTGTGTTTCTGCTGTGCGTATGTGAAGAAAACACCCCACCCAAATTGGCTTCTGAGCACCAAAAGGCTCTAGGGCAGGAAAAGCGATTGATATTAACCTTGTGCATTCCCTAACTGTTGGTTTTCTTTTACTGAATGAATATCACATGTCCTTCCTTCCTGCATCATCCCCCCACCCCTCCCCCTGCTCTGGGCTTTACATCAGCCTCCTTAATAAGCAGTGCTCTGTTTTTAGTCTTAAGTGAGTGCCGAGCCCTTTGCTGCAAGGCTTACTGTTGCCTAAAGCTCTCATCTGAAATATCAAACTGGTTCTTCAGGCATGCTGCACACCCCTGAAGAGCCAGCCCTACCTGAGCTACCCTGCATTGCGCACGGGGGCTCGCAGCCTTCTTGCACCCCACCTCCACTCGTTTTATTCCATATCATCAGCGATGACTGGGAGATAGGAGTAAAAAGCAAACTCTCCTGGTTTGTAGTTTATAATACATTTCTTCAGGTAGTCAGCTGCCATACTGGCAACTCTGGAAGAACCTCACAAAAAATCATGGGTAAGAGGACCCTGTTGTTAAAGGAAATTGGCAAGGATACACTTCTGCTAAGCTTCACTCAGGACTGCCATGAGCACAGTGGGAAAATGTCCCTATCAAGTGGCACTGATCTGAGAACACACCAAGAGGTTCATCCTTTCTCTCACCTGTGTGCCTCCCACTCCATGGTGATGCCTTTTGCAGGGTGCTCTCAAGGCAATGTTTCTTTCACATGTATTTCCCAGTCCGTCAGCTGCCTCCACCTTTATATTTGAGAGTTTGTTGATATTTCTTCCATCTCAGTGCTAATTTCGTGAGACTTCCTTGCTTGACCCTAGCATAGCTTCTTCAATATTCCAAGAACAAATAGTATTTCCTGAGGTGAAATATGTGAAAGGCAAAAGACTAAAAGGAGAAGACTTAAAAATACAGTGTCTAAGTAAAATATGGAAATAGCTGGAATATTATGGCAAATAGCTTAAAAAGAAACCAGAATGGATTAGCCAGCTTTCTGAATAGGACTAACCCCAGCTATTACACAGGGCTTGACAGGAGCAATAAAAGCTCATGTATCAATTCTGCAGAGACAGGAAGTTCATTTGGACAGTGATAGGAGGGAATTGCAGATGCTCTCATATCTCTGTTCCAGGTTGGGAATCCTCAGTCATCATTGTCATCGCTAATGATGAAACTGATGCACAGGGCAGGGCTCCAAGGTGGAGAAAAGCTCATCTTTAAACGACTCAGTGTGGCCCTGTGCTCACCACTCACTCTGAGCCTTTCATGCCTCTGTTTTCCACTGTATGTCCTGGTGCAAGGAAAGGAACCGCAGCTCCCTCTCCTAGGTCTTCATCAGCTTTCCTTCACTCTTACAGCTGTGCACCTGAGCTGCTTCTGCCATGGGTTCCTCTGCCTACACCTAGGGCTACCTCTTGACTGAAGGGGTGGGAGAGCAGATACAGTGGTGAGGGACTCCAGCAGGGAGCTGGCACCCATTGAGGCTCTGTGGAAAGGAGACTCTGAAAGCAAGGAAGTTCTCTTCAGTATCTAAACCATGGCTGCTTAGCTCGACTACCCATACACACTGGCTCTGAAGTGCTGAGCCAGAAAACTCAGAAATACTAATCCTTGCTTGTGACGTTTTTTATATTTCACTGTACTTTTATCACAGATCCAAAGGTTCCCCATGGCACAACACTCCACCTCTCCATCCAGCCATTCTGCAGTCACATTTTTTGCCCTTCACTCTTTCCTCTCTTGCTTGAACCTTCTTCCTACTCTTTACCCATCATCCCTAGCTGCAGGATGCTTTAGTGTTTTTGTTCAGTTGTTTTTTATTATGCTATTTGTTAGAGTAACTGAAAAGACCTATTGCTTTTTTTTTGAAGATAGAGTGTATCTCTGCGTATGTGTCATTTGGGTAAGAGTGGGTGACTGACATGAAACAATAGGTGACAAGTAAGCTAATGATCATAGTTTGATGTTTGGTTGCTTCATTGAAAAACGGATGTGAAAAGATTACATAAGCTGGCCCTCTTTTGAGTGGAGGGCTGTGCCAGGTGACCTGCAGATGTCCTTTCTAACCTGAATTTCTCTGTGACTCTTAAAATCCTGTTTGCAGTAGCGATATTTTCATCCTGAGGTGTGTTTTTATTTGCTTGTCTCATAGTGCATGGCATGGTGGGACTGGACAGTATCTGGAATATTATTGTCTAGGCACGGAGATCCAATCAAGTTTTTCTTCTTTCATGGCCTAAACAAATCTTACTTTGCAGGAGAGCAAAAAATGGCAATTTGAAGAGCTCATCTGTAGAAGTGTTTTGCCAATCAAGGGCTGCAATAACAAATGGGGTCAAAGCCTTTACAATTTCAGAGAGCTAAATGAGGGCTTGCAGCTGGAAGTGGAACTGCAAAGCTGAAACTGGACCTATATGTGAATTTTGCACTACAGTTCCATTTTTTTTGTATCAAAATGGCTCCCTTTGCAAATCTCTGTAGGCTGCACTAGGTCTTCTTAGTCTCTGAACTGCCCATCATAGCACCTCAGCTTCTTTCTAGAAACTTGTATTTCTCACATGACTTTTCCCCTGTCAAAATAAAATGAATTGAAGGGGGCATGATGGCAGCTTCAGTGTTCCTAATAATTTCGTGTTCTCATTCCAAGACACTGTGATTAGCCGCAAGACCCTTGATTCTGGCTTTCTATAAAGACTCCGAGAAGGATTTTCAGGGATATCAAACAGTTTGATTTTTTTAGACATTAAGAAAGCAGGGTTAAGAAACCCTTTTTTGAATGACTGGCTACTTGATGTACCATGGCAATTGACCCTCTGGAGGCTCTGCAAGCCTAGCTTGCCTCTGATGTCGCTTCTCAGCTACCCCTGTCAGAACTGCTCCGGAAGGACTGAGTCTGGGATTGACAGATGACATTTGCAAGTTGAGAGGCCAGGGATGCTCAGAACATCATTCCAGAGCCCACTCCACTGAGCTGTGTCCCTGCACAACCTCAGCCGTGTAAAATTCCTCTTTTGCAGTCACTGACTACTGGTCTTGGTGGCAATGTTTGTGCGTGGGATCCACGAGTCATGAGGTCCCTACTCCAGCTCTCAGTGTTCTCCTTGACCTGCCCAACAGACCCCAAAGAAACCTGTAGCTTTGCCACCCTCTCTCAAGCTGTTTTCTATCACTGTTATCATCTGTGGCTGTTTGGTAGCCAGCTGAGGCAGCATGTTTTGGAGTGGGTCAGCCTCCCCTCTTTCGCAGGAGCTATTGGAAGAGCTGACTGCAAACAGATTTTCACTGCCCCAACGTGGACTGATGTCAAACAGTGCCCAATGAGAGCTGACAAGCTGACAGACCCAATCCATCAGCGGAGGATGAGGGAGGGGGGAAGAGAACATCTCTTGCGCACGCCTTCAAGAGACACAGAGCAATTTCACAGATGGGCCGGCAAAGCTCTTGTAAGTGATACAAGACCATACTTAATAGCCTATCCATTTCTCTGGAGGCAGGTGCAGATGCAAGGGATACAGGATAAAAAGTTCAGTGCCAGGCACAAAGTAGCCAATAGGAGTCTGGCTTCCAAGGGCAGGCTCCTGTTTGGTACTGCCACTGACAGGTAAATAAGTGGGAGTGGGCTGGCTGGGAGCCCCTGCTGAGCTCAGAAGTAGAAGGTTTCTGAAACCAGACTTCGGGCCACAAGAAATAAATCTGTCCCCTTTTGACTTGTGCATCCAATGTTGCAGAGTATTCCTGAAGAGTAATTGCGACGGTGAAGTCAGAAAGAAAATACTTGATATTGGTTCCTTTTATTGGTGCACGGTTAGTTGTTGTACGCACAGTGGGCTCTGGGCTGTGCACTGTTCTCTCTTCACCTTTGTCTGAGGCTAAGATGCAGCTTTGCTACCCTTTGGGTAGGGGTCGTAGTGTTTTCTCATCTAGTGGGAGCCTCCATGCCTTTCTCCTGCCCATAGGGCATGGTACTTTGTCCAGGCTCCAAATCAGACCCCATCTCACAAAAATGACCCAAACTTGAACTCATCTGGGCCTGCTACCTTTCCCCAATAGCATTCCTTATATTGGCCTACAGAATGACTCCCAACACCTTACTTCAAGATTTCAAAGGGGCCCAGCCTGAATAGAAATTCCCCTTGTGAGGTCACCTGCTTGAAACTGGTCCCAAATGAACAGACTTGCCAGGGACTTCTCAATACAGATCATAGAATCATAGAATGGTTTGTATTGACAGGGATCTTAAAAATTATCTAGTTCTAACCCACCTCCTGTAAGCAGGGACACCTTCCATTAGACCAGGTTCTCAAAGCCCCATCCAGCCTGGCCTTGAACACTTCCAGGGATGGGGCATCTCACAACTTCTCTGGACAACCTGTTACAGTGCCTCACCTCTCTTACAGTGAAGAATTTCTTCCTTATATCTAATCTAAACCTACTTTCTTTCAGTTTGAAGACGCTCCCCCTTGTACTATCACTCCATGCCCTTGTAAAAAGTCCCTCTCCAGCTCTCTTGTAGACCCTTTAGGTACTGGAACATGCTATAGGGTCTCACTGGAGCCTTCTCTTCCCCAGTCTGAACAACCCCAACTCAGACTGTCTTCATAAGAGTGGTGCTCTTCCCTTCTGATCATCTTTGTGGCTCTCCTCTGGACTCATTCCAGCAGATCTATGCCCTCCTTGTGCTGGGGACCCCAGAGCTGGATGCAGCACTGCAGGTAGGGTCTCACCGGAGCAGAGTAGGGCAGAGGGGGAGAATCCACTCTCTCACCCTGCTGGCCACACTGCTTTTGATGCAGCCCAGGATATGGTTGGCTTTCTGTGCTGGAAATGCACATTGCCAGGTCATGTTGAGCTTCTTGTCAGATCTTGTCAGATCTGGAAATCAGCACTGAGTTGGGTTTGATTTATTGGTTGTTTCACAACCAAAGTCCATGTAAAAAACTAACCCCATGCTGACTCTTTTCTGCATTGACTCGTTTACTGCTTAAGCCCATAACAGGTCATTTTTATAATTTCCTTTTTCTTCCTCCAAAATGTAGACTGGTTTTAGGTCCCAACAGCAGTTGAAGTAAGAGTCTGACCCATTAGTGATTTTTCACTAATTTTCAGCCTGATGCTGAGATTATGAAGACATTATTGTGGTGTATTTCTATCAGACACGTAGGAAGTTATGAAACTCAGAAGAGTCAGTCAGATGTTCTTCCCTCACCAGGAAAGTTGAGAAAAATTCTGCTACTGTCTGTGCTTGTTTTCTTTATCCCAGATAATGTGACTAGATAATCTTAGAAGTGGTCTGGAGGCCTGGGTTTGGGCTCCAATCTCAGTAATAAGCAGAGCAGTGCAGATGAATCACTTGGTGGTCCAGCAAAGCTGTGATTGGGCTCAGGGCACAGGGGCAAAGATTATTTCTTCTGTTCCAGTATTGTCTGCAAGTTGGTTGCTTTAGTTCATCAGTGCAGATCATTTAAAGAGATGAGTGATCATTTAAAGAGATGAGTGATCAGAGCATAGAGCGCTTTGGGATCCCCAGCTCTGGAATATACGTGGGAAAAACAAGCTGCTGTTGCAATAAAAGTTAAGCTACTTCATTGGTGCTATACTATCAGTAGTAATCCAAACACATAACTTAAAAGCATACAAACCAGGCCCTTTCAGTTTGGTCCGTGTCCTTTTCCGTGATGAGGTGGAAACTGGCATCTCCTTTCTTTATAATTGCCTGATTTGCAACCTCTCTTTTCCTCTTCCCCCACCTTCACAGCAGCCTGTCCTCATACTACTGATTCATTGTGCAATCAGATGGGTGATAACAGATGCTTCAGGAGAAGGGAATCTTCCTCCACAATTTGCTTAGCCAGTTGTGTGGTTGGAGTAGGAGTCAATTCCTTCCTGCCGTCTGCAGCCGTCTGCAGCCTGAAACGACTCATCCATCCCTTACCATGCTAGGGGTACAACTATAAATACTAGCAAGGGCTCACAGAATTTGCCAACCCTTTTAAAGTTCTTTCTGCAAACTCTGTCTTTAACCACTTCTTATGGCATTGAAAAGCTTCTGATAAAATACAGTGTGCAAAGGGGTGTGAATGGTTGTTCATTCCACTGAGTTGCCTGCCCTCCAAGTGCTGCAGATGAGCGTTAGAAGGCAGTATTAAGTTATTTTTACTGTGTACTTCAATGCCATTAACAGAATCCCCTCCAATTTTTTGCTTGGCTGCAATATTGTGATATCTGAAAGGTTTTAGAGATAAGTTGGAACATGTGCTGTACTGAGTGGGACAGACACAGCTGAAAGGGACCTGGCCTTGTGCAAATGTGAGCCCGACAACAGCCTTTCTTTGCAGGGAAGTAACATTTCCATCTCGATTTCAGTGATTAGGAACGACATCCTCTTTCTACAGCCATCTGAGGTGTGAAAACAAATACATCTGCGTGGTCCAAATCGATCCAGATAGGTGGAAAGAAAACCAAGGGCTATCAGAAAAATTATCCCTCTTTGCCTCGCTGCTTTCCGCCTGCTCTGGTTGTTTCGTTTGCTGATTTGTATTTCCTCCCACTCTTCAGCTGGGCCAAATTTGGCTCTGTCTGTTGCAAGAGCAGAAGCAGTGTCAAGGCTGTTGGGAAAGGGGGAGAGGAGTGGGACTGGGGTTCTTGGGGTTAAGGTAGCCTCAGGGCTGGCAAGGTAACTCCCCTAGCACCTCCCAGGCCCCACTCCAAGTCCATTTCTAGGATCCTGACTGACTTTGGCAGTTGGCTGCCGATGGAAGAGGGTTTCCATGGCAATGTACCAGTGCTGCTTGCTCCCTCCTCAGCACTCTGCCTCCCATTCCCTCCCTCTCCCTCTCCTCACCCCCCTCCCCAGCCCTCCTGTTTCTGAAGCCTGTTGCCATGGAAGTCATAATCCACAAAGAATTTCAGATCCCCCCACACCCGTTGGGGTTTGGGTTTTTGGTTTGGTTTTTTTCTGCATGTTAAAAGTTTGCTTTTCAGTTTAATGTGTGGGTAGGGAAGGCTGCATCTGCCTTTTTGAAACCTTGTGCCTGGGCAAGAGGGAGGTCTTTATCTTGGAACTGGAGGTCCTCTTGGAGAGAGGGTGGTGTGAAGCTCTGGATGGGAGCTCCAGCTAATGGGCACCCCATCAGGGCTATGTCTTTGAGAAGTGCCTATGTGACATTGGAGTTTATGACCAGGATTTTGAAGGGACTGTGTCATTTGGCATCTGGAGTCTGAATCAATGATGTATAAGCACCCAAGACATGTTGGAGAAAAAGGAGGAGTGAGAGATTTCTGAAAGATGCCTCCTCTTGAGGCTGCTTTTTAGTGACTGCTGCCAACAGAAAAGGGTGCAGACAACTCATACGCTGCCACAATATGTGCATAGCAAGAGCTGTGGGAATGATGCAGCCGAAGGTACTGAATGAGACTGGAACTAGAGCCCACATTATTCCACCTGGTGCTCATGCTAATTCCCAAGCTTTCAGGGTACATCCACATCTATCAGGACTTGTGTATGAGATTTGTGGGTTATGTTTTAGTTTGTTAGCTTTAGGACCAATTAAAGGTGAAAATAGTTAAATTTCCGAGAGCTGGTAGAACTGCAGGGAGCTGTGGTATGGTAATAGATGTGGAGCTTGACCCTCTGATGCACTTTCCGTGGAAATGTTCTGGTCTCACTCCCAGGACACTTGTTTCCATCCATTCTGTGTTCAGACTTCCCACAGTGAACACTGTGGCCTGGAATGCTCAGATGGTTGCTGGAAAAACCATGTTCACAGTATTTCTAGGACCAAGGAGTGCTGTAAGTCTCCTGAGCAAAGAAATATTCTTGTCAGATTTCCCACTCTTACTTTCAGGAGGGAGAAGGAAAAAGGTTCAGATAATATATCCCAAATTTGGACCTTGTACTTATTTCAGACCTCCTGAGAGTCTTTTATTGGATGCAATGTTAGCATCATGCCTGAGGCTTCTTTAAAGTGACCTTTTCTCAGAGAAGAAGCGGAGAAGTAATTCAAGATCAAATGCAACTCTAGACTAAAACGGCACATTTATTTCACTGGAGATGAAGGAACATGGGCTGAAGTTGACTCTTCTCTTGCTCAGGAGACACTGAGGATGCATGCTCTGTTTCATTTTTACATAGATGACTACATTCAGGTGGCCTGCTGCTGTCTCCTTACCTACTCATTGAGGTTACCTCTCCCCATTGTCTGTGTGTACCAGGCATCTGAGTCACTTGCTGCTCACCTGACCTCAGACGCCATAATAGTCATGGAGTCTAACCTGGACGTGTGGAGTAGAGGATGGAGTATAACACTGAGTCTTTTCAAACTGTTGGAAAAACTATTGATTTACAAAACCATAAAGTCACAGTGCTAGGCCATTGTAGAGCCTCTTCTTTTGGATGAATCCCTGGAAGGTGATGGATTTCCAACTGCCACAGAATGTGGTCTGCCGCGCAGAAAGCAAAAAGCCTGATCTCTCAGCGATGCTTGCAAAAAGCCTGATCTGTCAGCAGAAGCCTACCTTTTTCCTTGGCAATATGCTTTTACTCTGTTCTAGACAAACATAATTTCTTCAGTCCCATGCCCTGGGTTTTTTGTCTACTTCCATCTTCAGCCTCTTTTCCAGCACTGCTGAGGAAGAAGCCTGAGAAGTTGCAGAGGCATGTTGGGCACCTATCAGGTGGACTCCATCTCTGTGTTTCACAGAGGCTTCTGAACATTTAGCAGCAATTGGAAAAGTTATTCAATCACTGCCAATCTGGTCTAGGAGTTGAGTTATTGACCAGAGTGCAAATACTTCCCTTCTTTTTGCACCTGTCAGGCCTCAGGGATGGATCCCAAAAGGTTTTCCAGAACACTATATAAGCATGTAGGAGTGCACTGATCATATCAGCAAACACAGTTGCCCTCCTCGTGCTTAGCAAGACCTTGTGTAGCCCCAGATCTCTCTCTCTCTTTTACCAAAAGGAAGAGGGAGACAGAGGCATGTAAGTTGATTTAACAGAGCCTGGACTACAAACTACATCACAAAACACTCTGCAAAGTTAATAATACAAGGCACAAGTCGGATATGATATAAATGATGTAAATGTGTGAACTCTGAGTAGGACTTTGGCAGTGTTCCCAGCCGTGTTCAAAATGTACCCATGATATTTCTATCTCCCTTATTGGGAACCCACTAGAGACAGGCATAAAAGACTTAGGTTGGGTTTATTATCCATATTTATCATTCTTTTCAGAATAGCATCTTCCTCCCACACTGATCCATCCTCACAGCACTACATATGCACCCAGCTCAAAGCAGGATTCTTCACACCCTGGCTTTTGGGGCAAGAGTTGAGAATGGTGAGATAGGCTTGAAGTGTGTGTTGGGAAACCCAAAATAGATGGTGCAAGGGAATATGGACTCTGTAGCTATACAGGTGGAATTAATGGAAGCAGTTTGCAAGCTGTCAGGACATGGGACTTTGGGGCAGAAAGGAGGCATGCCTGAATGTAGGAACCCATGTGAAAAACTGGAAGGAAATTATTGGTATTTATCTCTCTTTTATATTTTCTCAGTGTTTGAAAAAGGGATGATGTCAGTGAAAGAAGAGCACAGAGGTGTTACTGCTGTGACTGGGGTCGGTGTAAGCAGAGGCTAGGGGCTGAGGATTTGCAGGGTAATTTTTGAGCTGGGACCTGGGGTCCAGGGAGCACCCAGATGGGGACATCTTGACTTTCAGGGCCTTGTTGTCACAGTCAGAGCAGAGAAAGTGCCAGTTGTGCAGCTGAGCTGGCTGCAGTGAAGGCAGCGGTGTAACAGCAATGGCTGCGGTGGAAGTACTGATGAAAGTGGTGGAAGCCAACAGAGGGCCAAAGGGAAGGACGGCAGAGATGGCAGACGGGGGGGAGAAGCAGCCGCACAGGGAAGGTGCTGATGGTGAGGAGGCTACTAATTGCACCGAGTGTTGTTGGAGTGCTAACTACAAGTGAGGACAAGGATGACTAATTACAGACAGGATTGTGAAGAGGAAGAGGAGGCAGGCTTGAGGAGGAGTGGTGAGGTCTGTGATTATGGCACTTTGCAATGAAGAAGATGCTGATCAGTGCGTGACTACAAGGGTTTCAGCTCTGGTATTAACCAAAGCTGTGTTCTTCACATGTGCCAGCTTGTGGCTTTCTTGCTTCTCCTTCTATCTTACTCTTCATTTTATTTGCTACTGCAGCATTTTCCCTCTTTGCATGTAGTGTGGAGAGAAGGGTTTCATGTAGAAAGAAAAGAAATTAAGAAATCTTAATTTAGACACTACCCCACTGGTGATGCATCCTGTGCCCCTTGTCAGACAAATGATAGCTGGGAGGTCTTCTCAGAAAGAAAGAGGTTTTCCTAATGCTGCAAGGAAAAAAAAATCACAAGAAAGCTTGAAAGGAAGGAGGAAAATAAAAAAAATGAACCTTAATAGTTCTGAGACTTTCCTCAGCCCAAGGAAGGGTTAATGCTTTAAATGCAATGTAATTTCAGCGGCACTAAAGAACACGTTTCCATGGAAACATCAACCCACAGAGGGAGAGAAAGAGGGAGAAAGGAGAGGGAACAGCAGCAGAGGGAGAGTGACTCCTCTGGCAAAGGAAGAGCAACCTCCAGACCCTCCCTTCCCAGTTACAGACAGGAGTGATTATTTGTTTATATTCTGAATCGATTCCCCCTTGGAGATGTTGTAAGGAAGAAAGTGATAGGGTGCCAGCTTGGCCGAACCGCTACAGACCCAAGAAAATCCAGTCACACTTTTTGGAGTGAGTCTCCTTGCAGGCGTGACTCTGCTCCTGCCAACACTGTGAATTCGTCGCCCCTTATAAATGCGCGGATGCTTTCAACGCTTGATAAACTTGAATAACCCCGAAATTGCTAGTGGTTTCTACTTGGGTCAAAAAAGTTGAGTTAGTTTGCTGTTTCTGAGAATATAATAAAAGGATTTATTTCAGTCTTTCCAATTGGTTTAGCCTTGCCTGGCTTCTGTCAGTGAGATGGACCTTTCCGGCAGATTTGAGTGGTTTTCCACAAGCAAAAATGTTCTGAAAGCTCTATAGGAAAACTGACGTGTTCACCTGTTTGCTGGTCTTGCCTCCCAGGACAGAAACTGGAATGAGCTCTGGGTGAATAGCGAGATGCCCTGATGGCTGACTCCACACCAGCATACCAGCCACCTTCAGCACACCAAAGAGGTTGTTCACATGCACATCTGCTTGGCCAGTTTTTTTAAGCTGTGGTCCACAGCAAAATGAAAGATTTCAAGGGGATGTACAAAAATTATTAAGGAAAAATAAGGCTGCTGTCAGCGGGATTAAATTCACTGCATAGGGATGGTAGTTCAACTGGAATATTTTTTTACAGCTCTTCAAATTGATAGAGCTTGAAAGACATCATCCTGGGTGAAAAATCACTGGAGAGCCTCATTTGACTTCTGTTTTGTGACTGCTTCTCCTATCAATGATTGAATGACTATGCCTTAAGACAGATAGACAGATCTGAAGGACATCTCCTAACCTTTCAGTATTTGCCTTATTCTAGTGGTATGGCTTTCATCAGTGACCTGTTAGTTGGTGCCAAGACATAATTATGACCCATTGTCGGCTTTTCTGACAAATGTAATTTTCCATGCTTTTACTGCCCCATGTAAGCTAATTTTTAGTCCTTTCAAATGGGAGAAATACCTTGAAAATTAGTTTTGCTTTGGAGAAAAGTGATATGTTATCTGTACCTAATGAATAAGGAAGGATGTAAAGGTGTAGCAATAAAAAAATAATACTTTAAAAAAGTAATTGGCAGGAATTTAATAACTCTGTAAAGCTTTCCAGCTTGATCCAATTTTGGACTGAACATTCAGTTTTTATTTTATCCAGTGACTGTAACAATTTTGACCTTAAAGCTAATTTTCTATTAGCTATTTTCTGTTACTTAAAGGTTTGGTGAGTCAGTTCAGAAGTATATTTGTTTTTATCAAAGCTTTTCTGGCTAAAAAAACTTTTCTGGGAATAGACTGATTTCCTATGACATTTATAGATATTTCCAGCTTTAACCAGAGCATGCTCTTAAAACACTTTTCCTTATTTCTGTTTTATTTCCAGTGGGGCCAGAAGATATAGAGGTATATTCCCTAGCTACTTAGGACTGTGTCATCTTCCCAGAAAAAGGAAAAAAAGACAAAAAAAAAGAGATAAATTTAGAAGAAATCAGTATTTGTAAATCAAGTAATTTTGGTTTAAAAGGGAATATTTTGACACGGAAATCCTATATGCTGTCTCTTGTGATTAGGAGCATGGGAATTTTATATTCCTACTTCTCCTTCACAAAACTTGAACTAAATCTTCAGTGATATTCCTTCTCCTGTTGATGTGATGCTGTTTCTTATAGGATTCTTTCTGTGTGGCACATAACAGATGTGTTTTAATTGGAGCTCCTGTCCACAAAAGAAAGGGTGGGAGGTGTCACACAACAGACCAAACTGTGTGGGAGCATGATGGTACCAGAAGCTTCATCTTCTGTCCAAAGTTACTACAGTTTTCAGGTCTTATGTTTCTTTTTCTTTCCAACAAAACGTTGACGTCTTCATGAGAAAATGTTGTGGCCACATTCTTATCCTTCTATCCCATTTAAAAAGTGGTTTTGCCAGATAATTTTTCATGGCTCTGGCATTCGTGAAAATAGGTTAGTCAGGATGTCTGTGAGAAAAAATGGTCTTTGGTTGAGTTTTTAACATATTGCTGTGACCAGCATAGCACACGGGGCAAAATGAAGATTTATCTTGTTCTTTATCTTGAAGATTTATCTTGTTCTTTTCCCCATGAACAGGTTACCTCACCCTATTGTATTTTTGTGTATCCTACAAGTCACATACAGTCTGGCTTTGATACTGTCAGCAGCACCCTGGCAGAGGGAGTGTGAAATGCCATTGGGCCTGAATGGCATCTCTTTCCCCATTTGTACAAAAGGCAGTGACTGCATAGGATGAAAAGCAAATGGGAGATCAGGTCCTGGAAGACATTATGTACGTGGAGGAAAAATTTTTCGTGAAAACTCTGAAGCTCACTGAAGCAGCTGGACAAGCAGCCTTCCACCGTAGGTGTCATTGCTGTCATGCCTGCTCCAGGTTGGAGCTGACCTCATGTACTCTTTTGAGGGGTATTTCGGAGACCCTGCACAATGACTCCCCCACCCTGTCTGCTTCCTGATGGATACCTGTCTGTGAGGCAAAACCCTGCAGTGTGGTGATGAGTTTCCTCTTTCATTCTCAGGAGGGAGGCTGGGGGCTGCACACACTGTGGGAAGGGAGCTTCGCTTCTCGTTCTCAGGAATGGTCCTGTCTCATTAGGATCAAGCAATGTGTGTAGGAAAGCAGCCCTGCCATTGCTGTGGCTCCCTGCGTCCTCCAAGAATAGATACATCCTCAGTCCCCAGGAACTGTCATCTCAGAGTCTTTCTGAAATGAAAAATTCATGGTAGATAAATAGGAGAAATGGGAAACAAAGTGGAAGTACAATTTTTTTTTAAGATTAAGAGAAGGATTGATGGAAAGGATTCATCCTTCCACTGTACATAGGAGCTTTCACTTGGAAGTCTCAGCACACGTACACATTGTTTCCAAAGCAACTTTGCTAAATATGATGGAGAAACAGCAAGGACAGTTCAGTAGAAATTTGTCTTCCACCAGAAATGGTTATTTCAGAGGTCAAGATCAAACACCAAAAAAAATTCATCTTCCTAGAGGTGAGGGGCCAATCTCAGGAGGTTGAACTGTATCACTCCATTGATGTCAGATGAATATCACTGATTTATTGCAGCCCAGTAGCTGCCCTCTTGTCTTCTAAAAAGGTGTGGACAGCAGATAAAAGCAAAATTAATCTCTTATATCTCTGTTATCTTTTAGCCTGAGGGATATTTCCTAATCTAGATGATCTCCTAGCCTTTTTCCTTAATGAAAACAATCTTGAGCTCTGGGCATTTCTCTAAGGCTACTGATCAGATTGATTCCCAGAAGTAATTTAGGCTGTAATCTGGGCAGATTTTCCGGTGCAGGATGCCTGTACAATTTGGAATTTGGTAGCACTCTTTTCTACACTTTCTTTCTTGCGGTGCATCTCCCCGTATTCAGTGGTACCATTGACAGCGAAAGAGAAAGAAACCAATGCAGAAGAGTGAAATACCGTTCCTTTAAGATTTAATTTTCCTAGTCAATGGTTGCTTCTATTTTTTTTTTTCTAACTTGTTTCGGTTTTGTTCTTCATAATAGCCTCTCATTACATAAAATCAGCTGCACTCATGCCCTTTGCATGGAATCCTTTCACTCTAAATTGTACCTGACACCAGACAGATGTTACACAGATACAGCCAGATGTGCCTGCCTTTCACAACTCCACAAGCCACTGACAGCGCAGCAGCGTGAGGGACAGTGCAGGGCAGTGAGCGATGGGAGAACCTCTGAAAGGCTCAGCCGGCATCAGGATTTTCAGAAAAAACTCCATGGTGAAATTTGATCAAAGGCCCAGGCAGAGCCTGTTTTCACCTTTTTTTTGGGGTGAGCAATTGGGTTTGATATGCTGTGGAACCTGTCTTACCTCAAGAGACCTCATGCACACACAGCTGGGTCTGGATGGCTCTTGTGTGTGAGTTGGCTGTGCTCTGAGGCAGAGGCAGCCACAGAAATTTTGAACAATGGTATGGAGAAATAATATCTGTATTATTTTAAGCTTTCCATGGGTTTGGAGAATGGAGGTATAAGTCAGAAGTGAAAGGGATCAGTTGTGATTTTCTCACTTAAAAAATCAACACTATTTCAGTCTCTCAGATGAAGGTATTAACAGCATAGTTAGTACTGGTTAAGTCTTTTATCTGTTGATCACTTGCCCTTTGAAGGTCAAAATTCCCATTTGTAGATAAATATACTGGACTCCCTTTTCCCTGTCCTTTGAGTCGACCCATCCTTTCGTCTGTCCATCCTTGTCCAGGAGCAGGTGTGAGGAATGGGCAGCACCCTGATGCAGGGTTGGATTGATGTGCTCTGCCCTCGTTGTTTGCATCAGGCGAGGCTGGGTTGGTCTTGCTGCTGCGGGCACTTCTACTGAAATGCAGTAACATGCCTTTTTTTTTTTTTTTTTGCTCCTTCCTGGGTATGAAGTGGGTCTGTTCCCTGATCCCTCAGACTGGTGAATTTTTGACACTGTCTCTAGGGAGGAAAAAAAAGGCTATTTCACCATGCAGATTCTGTGGGGTAAAGGCCTTTCACTGCTTTCATCTCACTGCTGTTATGATTGGCCTCAGTGTTTCCCATTACAGTGAAATTCCAGAGAGGATGATGGTGGTCTGCATCCCCATCCCTTTATCCTGCATCACATTCCACCTGCCTTTTTACCCGGCAAAGGTAAAAAGTATCCCACAGCTTTTCTTTCCCTACCCTCCACCTACACCCTGCTTTTCCCTTGTGTGCTGGGCTGCTGAGATGACTCCCCAGTGCTGACTGTGGAGAGGCTGTTTTATTTATATGGTCTGTCTTATTCAGGGAAGCGATCGATGTAAGGATAATCACGCCATTTCAGACAGGCTGCTTGTCTCACTGAAGCATAACAAGCACTGACAGGACACAGGGGAGTGTGTGTGTTCGTGTGTGTGTGCTGCACACATGTGAGGCAGGGAGTGTGATGGAGTGAACCAATGCAATGTCCAAACTTGCCCATCTGGTCAGCAGGCTCAGGAACAGCTGATTACAAGCAAGGCACTGGAGGCAGAAGTAGGAGTGGCTAGTGCTGATTTCAAATACATCTCCTTCACATCTGTCTCTGGGGCAGAAAAAAATTTGGTTAGCACCCTTTCTGTGTTCCCTCAAGCCCTCTGTGCCTGCCACATTTGCCTCTCCAGGCTTTCTCCATCACTGGCTGAAACCATTTAAAATGCCATCATCTCTCTGCTGGTCCTAAATTGGCCATCTGATGTGGTTTTAATACTCTATTTCCTATGCCAACCAGCCTCTAAAACACTCTCCTTTAACTTGCAGGGCTGACAGCCTTACATCTAGGATGGGTGATGTTACCTCAGAGCCCAGGATGGAGACTTGGGTCCCCCTGGGTCTAATTTGCTTTGTGCCCAAGGGCACGTTGCTTTGTTCCTGCCTGCTTGTCCATACCACAGGGCTCTGATGTCAGCCTGTTTCCATAGGCTCTGTATGTTTTGCTCTCACCCGTCTGAGTTGAGGCATTGCGTCCGCTGCATTGCCACTGGGCTGGCAAAGGGCTCAACCCTTCTGTGCTTGCATCAAGTAGTTCCAGAAATTCCCACTTAAGCAGAATCTTTTGCTGAAAGGTGCTTCTAGCAAATTAAATTAAATTGTCTGTGTCTGCTCCCACCATGCCTCCTTTATCTTTCTTTAACTCTCTCCATCTTGGAGTCCCAAACATGCAGGGATTAAGATTTTTACAGGCACAGTTTCCTCCTGGTTTACCTCACCTGCATGCACAACCTGCTGCCCTCATGTTGTGCCCCTGTTACAGCTGGTGGCTCAGTTCAGACTTGTCAGGGAGTCTCTCAGCCCCTTGCTTGCCTGTTTAGGGACTGGAGTGTGTGTAGGCTGTAGGGAGGAAACAAATCTCGCTGGCCGGAGCAGGCGGCAGTGGTGCTGGTGTACCAGGGCAGCAGTGCTGCCGAAGGGGATGACTGCTGCTGCAGTAACGATGGAGGGCAGAGCCACTCGAGTGTGGCTGCCTTGCAGCGTGCTGCTGACTCGGCCTGCCGGGGAGTCCTTCAAGCCCTGATGCTTTGTCACATAGGCTCAGTGCACCCAAGCAAGCCCTGCAGCTCCCTGTGAGCTGCTCTCGCCTTGCATCCCTGTGTTAGGTGGCAGGATCCAGCAAGGTACAGGAGAGCAGGGCATGCTGGGGGGGATGCCACTTCTGCACTTCTCCTGCAAACTTTTGTAAACATATTGCTAATGGGTTGGAGAGAAAACACTCTGAAGAGTTATCTTCCAAATTTGGAGACTAATTTCAGTGATTAAGGTGTGAAGCAAGGGATTTTAGTGCTGCTTTAAGTGTAAATCTCAAGGCAGCTCCAAGGATTGGAGTTGTTGATGATCCCGCCTTGATTATTATTAGAGGTTCTAATCTTTCCAGTGAAAATGAACATAAATGACACTCTCTTGTCTCATATCTGTTGCTGATTTCTGTGAACTCTTCTTGTCAGGCTGTGCAAGGGAGATTCCCGTACTGGAATTGTTCTTGGGTGTGGGGAAAAAGAGGGTTGAGAACTGTTTAATATTGGTGTTTGTTTAATTAGATGTTAGCATTGTTTACTTATTGCTGACATATAAAGCTGCAACTCCCATCAGGCTAATGGCATCCTCATCTTCTCAGAGCCTTTCTTTATCTTTACTCTGGTGGCCAGTGCAGAGAAGTCATGAAGTTGTAATCTTGGTCCACTGGAAGATCCCTCCCACCACCAGAGCCTTAACTAGGTCTTGTAGGGTGCACATACCTGACAGTGGTCCTTGCCTGGCATTCCTCAGTACCAGAACAATTCACACAGCTGGGAAAAAAAATGCCACAAAAAGAGCACGTGTTGTCCTGACGTGGGATGTTTTATGCCATTACAAACTATTGCGTGGCTAAGATTTTCCAGGTGGAGGATGTTTTGGGGTTCTCTCAATGTTTGGGTTCCAAATGGCTTTGGTTTTTGGAAAATAACCAACAGTCTGCCTTTGAAAATTGTCCTGTTGCAGATGTTTCATGCTGGGCTCCCTTATGGCTTTGTTTCCAACACTGAACATGTCCCTTGAAGGTCACAACATGGAGCAAGTGTGGAGTTTCCTTTAGAAATAAACATAATTGCTGATTGCACTTGGCAATGGGGAGTTAGTAGATAAGTTTGGTTGATTAATGGAGTTAGAACAAAAAAGTTTGAAAAAGGAAGAAACTAAAATCATGACTTGCTTTTTTATTTGTTTGAAGAAGTTTCTCTGATACAATGCTTTCATTACATTAGCAGGGAGGTCTCTTTGTGCAGATAGCAGGAAAGCGTGAACCCACTGAAAGAACAGATTTTTTTTTTCTCTGATTTATTTTCTTGAAATTGGTTCAAATCAAGTTCAGAAGGGACAAATTGAAGCCGAATATTAGGAAATGTTTCCTGATGTCATGGTGTAATAGAGCGGAAGAACCTCTCATGTCTGTAATAGAAATGTTGTTTGTGTAATTTATAGAACTGTGCAAAGTAGGGGAGTGCAGAGTCCAGGGGCTAGCCCTGCAGGCAGCTTGATCACCTCTGCCTCTCACGGTGACGGAATGCTACTGGTGCCAGAGCAGATTTACAAAGGTAAAATCTACTTCGTGCAACAGGAATGTGAATTGAAGTGAAATATATGAACAGGGTAAACTGTCGGAGTGCCATGGAGATGTCGTATAAACCACTGAACTGTGAAATGTGTATTTACCTCCTCTTCCCTACAGTGTATTTCTAGATGGTCTGACAGTTAAGAAAACAATAGATCTGATTCTTATTTACAGCAACACCACTTTAACATACTTTCACAATGCAGCAAGGCCTTGAAATGAGTGTACCTGTAATCTCAGTCCACTTAAAACTCTTCTCTATTGCCGGAGCTGAGTGAGGAGGCTTTAGGATAAATGAGATTGAAGCCGGACTGTTTAACTGTCCATTTGTACAGCTGACATGAGATCCCCCGACAGGGAGTGCCTTCTGCAGAAGTGATGGGGCCTTTCCAGACAAAGAGAATCACTGATGTTGGCTGCAAGGCTGATCATCCTTTAGTTTGATCTTACTGGGTATAAGGCTTGACTCTGTCCCGAGGAAAAAGGACTTCACTGGGCTCTTTCAACATCCTTATCCCTATTCCTAAGATACCTCACAGGATCACTCTGGGCCCCATGAGGTGTTTTGGCTCTGATAGGGATACGGCTTCTTGCAGGTGTGCTGCTCCTTCCTCTGGTCTCCACTGCTTCCCTAGTCATTGCCTCAATATTTGGGCTGGGGGGAGGCTGTCTCCACTGCTTCACCTGTAGGCCACCGCTGTCCTCAAATGGCATGCAAAATCTCCTTTGGAGAGTGAGTGAAGTGTAGGCCGTGGAGTGTGTTTACACAGCTGATTGCTGTGGATCCCTCTGCCCTCTGAGACAGGGGAAAACCAGCAACTGTGGGCATACATGTGTGTGTGACTCTTAGACGTACTTTCAGGAATTCATTGAGAGCCAGCACAGTATATCACTCCCCTATCTCAGTCACAAAATGGGTCAATTGCCTTGCCTTTGCCTGATTGTCCCAATTTCTGGAGTAATTGTCCTGTTTTTCTAACTCACTTCCTTTTAGATTTTCCATTGTTTGCACTGTGCTCCTACCCTCTTGATGTGAGCTGAAGAGGGGAGACAGGCTCTTGTTTTGGGTTTGGTTTCCAAGCATTAATGTTTTCCTTGCTCTCTTCTCTCTCTTGCAGGTACCTGATCAATGTCACCTTTGAAGGCAGGAATTTGTCGTTCAGTGAGGACGGATACCAGATGCATCCCAAGCTGGTGATCATCCTTTTGACCAAGGAGAGGAAATGGGAGAGGGTAGGTTATGTTTGGTAATTCTCAAACTGTGTCAGGGAAGAAGAAGGGGGAAGGCTCCAGGCAAATAATCCCCCCCACTTTTCTGTACTTCTTATCAAGGGCTGGCAATCTGCTTCTTGTATCCTGGACCACTGGTATCTCCAATGCCCAGGCTGCTGTCTTCTCCATGCAGGATGTCATTACAGTCTTCCATTAGCATGCATAAAAAATTCATCAGCTTCCTTTTTGTAACCTCTGAACATAAGCTTTCCGGCCTTTCAGGGAAGAGACCTCCTCTGTGCCGTGAGCTTCAATGGCTGAGACAGAAAATATTTCTCTGTATAGCTTGGTGGCAGTGAAGTTCTGCATGCTGAGTGACTGTGGTCAAGCTACAGCCACCCTTAGTAATTTATGCCAGTGTTAACTGAGCCTGATATATCTGGCCAGTGTCCCTTGCAATGGGATGGTGGATTAAGTAGGATGTGAATGTGAGATCATATTGAGTTGTTCAAAGATCCAAATTTGCATATTTTGGAATAATTTGCATGTAACCCAAAGCACTATTTTAGAAATGGTGTGAATTTCTGAGTTAGTGGGGAGTTTTGGTTCGTTTCACCTCCCACGTAAATGTCAGTGGTCCAGGCTCAGAACAAGTATTCCCAAAGGGTTTCAGTTGAAGCAGAGGGGGTAGTTTAAGGGCTAAGATAATGAGATATAAGAAAGTTATGGGCATGAGAAGTCAGAGCAAAGGAAGGAGAATTCATCAGAACACTTGATAGGTATGAAGCAGAAGTTGGTCTGGATGCAATCATGTGCATGGCTTAGAAAAATGCCCTTTTGTCCTACCATGCACAGAAAACTTTCTCTCCTTGACGTCTTGTTCCCTGCATGGACTTGCAAGTGACCTGCTTGGTGAAAGTGAAGAAGAAATTAAAGGGGAAATGAGAATGGAATGGGGAGCTGTCAGGAGAAGTGTATTCAAAAGAGAGCTGTAGGATCAACTTGTGAATGAGACAGAAGAGCAATCACATTAGTGCCTTGCAGGCACTAGGGTCTCCCAGTAGTTGCAGGAGTCTCGGAAGAAGGTGAAAGATCCCAGCTTGTGCTTGGTCTCCAGGAGGACCTGTCTACCTCATGGTCTTGTCACTATGCAGACCAGATGAGGGTGTACGGTCTGGGAGAGTCAGAGGAGGTCTCAGCGGGCCAGGAGTTTGAGGAAACAAATGGCATGGCATAGCATGTGTGGGCAACTCTTGGGCATAGCTGAAGGCAGGCTGTCTAGACACTGCACAGGGTGTGGACATGCAAAGCTCAGGCTGTAGAGACCTCACGTCAGGCTCAGTCCATCGCTCAACTTCATTAAAGCTTACCAGGAAAAGTCCAGGAGGATTTGTTCCTAGCTGGCACCAAATTTGTTCTCATGGGGGAAAATTCTATCGTCAGAGAAGGAAAATGAGGCGGTAGCAGCATGAATCCTCCCAGGGGTTATTAGCAGGGCTGGCTGTGGGAATCTGTTGCTGGAATTCTTTGCAGTCTCTGGGGAGGCACAGCTAAATACAGTCCTGTTTTTATCTTGCCTGTCACATGCTTCAAATGTTGCACCCTCAGTGAAGGCTTGGTGTCTTCAATCAGTGGTAAGAAGGGTTGTTCAGTATCTGAGAGTGTATTTGTGGTCTCTCAGATGAAGCAGACAATTAGTGGAAGGGATCCTGGTGATTAGGGGTGTTTGGATTAGACCTGGGACCTGCTTGAGCCTTGCTGTCCGTGGGAATTACTTGGCATCCATTAAACCAAAACAATCCTTCATTTCATAGGAGCTGGGGCTGGACTGAAATGAGGCTATGATGAACTATGGTATTAGTGGTAAGAAAAGCACATAGTGCTTCCTGGACACAAATGTTTTATCTTGAAGTGGGTGTCTTGCTCAGAGAGATCAGATTACTAGAATCAAACTCTGAACTGGTTGAATTTTATGCTGGCAAGTTTTTCCTGGAAGACACCGAAGTCATCTCCAGCATGTTCTGATCACAGACCAAAACGTTTCATACCTGGAACATCATACTCTTTTTATTAATCTTTTTTTCTGTTCAGCAGAAATGCAAACATGAAAATATAAGTGTGAAACAGAGATCTTTGTGACAAAGATCATAGTTTTGTTCCATGTTTGCAGAGAGTCAGGCAAAACAAACTGTTGGCCCTTAACTGCTCCCAGGCAATGCCACAATACGAGCCACAATACAAGAAATTATTAATATATTTTTAGCACATAATTTCAATACCTTTATAAGTGCATTGCTTTGGAACATCATCCAAATTCTCATTTATTTTATGTAAATAGCAAGGACCTTCATCCTGGCAACTTTTAGGCAAACACTCAGGCAGTAGGAGACATGAGATGAAAGGCTGCATGGGAAACACTGGTTTGGTCCAGTTGCATTCACTATAACTCAGTCTTTAACTACACACTTTTATCCATAATCAGGTGCTATGCCTGGAAGGAACATCAAGAGGTCATCTAGTCCCTCCCTGTGCCCCAGAGAGGGTTTTACTAGACTGAAATTATTCCTGACAGATGTTTGTCTCACCTGTTCTGAGAGACCTTCAATGCTAGAAACCCCATGAAATCCTGAGTCAATCTCTTCCATGGCTTCTTTCTCCTTACCCTGCTAAGTTTTACTAATGTCTAACCTAGATTTCCCTGGCTGCAATTTAAGCCCATTAATACTCTGTGTCTGCATAATGGACATAGGGAATTGTTTCTCTACCACTTCTTATCATCCCCATGTGGGTTTTAAGGCTTCTATCATGCTGTCTCCCAGTCATCTCTGGTGTAGGTTAAACAAGAATTTGTTCAGTCCCTCTTGGTAGGTCATGTTTTCTAGTCTTCTGATCATTTCTGTTAGCCTCCTCTGGATTTAGTAACACAGTTTGCAGCTCTGTACAGCTTGGTGCATTTGATTCTTGAAAGATGGCAAATGGATTTTGAGGGTATGTCTCATGGAGTAGAGATATATAAAAAGATGTGTTTTAAAAGAGGTGTGAAGTCTTCCATTTTCTGAGCAGCAAAGATCCAGACAGTGACTGAACTGCTTCAGGATTTCAGGTCTGTGAAATCTTCTGCGATTTTGACTTTTTGTCCCAATTTGGGAATAAATATCTTCACAACCTCACCAGTTATTTCAGAACAGGAATTAATTTTCCAGAGGAGCTGCAGCTGCCCCCAGACTCGGATGATGATAAATCTCCTCATGAGTGCTTCAGGCAAACTGAAGTCTTGTAGGGCTGACAATCATGAAAGAACAAGAAGAGAAACCACTTTCTACAAGGGGGCAGTAACTGGAGCTCTCCTGCTTGTCTTAACCATGAGTAATGATTCATCGTGATAAGCAAATGTGCTGAATTTCATTCACTTCTCTGTACTCTGCTACTTGGGGGCAGAAGGCTGCACGCCTTTCTTCACTACCTTTTCATCAGCTGGTTAGTAAAGCTCTTTGTTTCACTAGCCAGATAGTGTAGGTGTGCCTTGGGTGCCTAGATTACCCTGTTGTATTTATCATAGAGGTGCAGGTATGCAGATGGAGGTGGTGAAGGAGGTCTACTCTTATGCCCCATGAAGGGCCATGCCTCAGTGAAGTGATGAATGGGGGCCAGATGTCTTGCAAAGTGAGCCAGAGGCTCAGTATTACGCTAGGTTTTGTGTCAGTGGATTGTGATATTTTGTGTGGGAAGAGTTTTCACCCAGTACTTTTCTTCACTATTTGCCTTTCTCTTCCTCTCTCCCATGATCCTGCATATGATGAGGACTTAATTCTGGGTTCATGATCCCTTTGTGAGAGCTAGCGAGTGCTGCTATCTCCAGCTCTTCTCACATCCTCCTTCTCTACTGAGTCTTATCCCACTAGCTCCTCACAAGCAGTCCTGTCCCATTAGCTCCCCGATCCTCCCACCTGCTTCCTCACTTTCCCTCAGCAAACCTGAGGACAACACAAATGTTATTAATTTGAGGCCTTCTTTTGGATTCTTTCTCTACTTTAATTACTAGTGAGTTTTGCATCAATTCTATCACTGGTTTGTGCTCAGCCTCTCCATTTTGCTGATGCTTCTCTGCCTCTTCTCTTAGGTATGTCGCTGGAGATTCAGAGCACCTTTCCATGAGGCTCATGACACCAACTTCTTGTGCCACCCCACAGAGCCCTTTGATTCGCAACCTCCCTCCATCTCTTACCAAGGACGCCCCATTAACTCTTCTTCCTGTCTGCACAAGCAAAGCCCCAGGTGATGGTTTTGGTCAGAGTGCCACTACAAGCCATCTTAGGGCACAGAGAGGAAACTCATGTTGGAAGATTCATTCTCCCTGCTGCATGTGCTAATCCTCTGCCCCTATCAACCTTCAGCTCAGCAGATAAAATGTTTGCCTGCTGCTGGTGCTATAATTATCAGCATTTGACTTTTGAACTCTTCAGCTCTAGCAGGGTCTGTTCTGCTTCCTCTAGCCATCGGTGTGACCATGATTACAAATTCACGGGCAGGCTGTTCCTAGCCTGTACTCTTACACCATTGCACACATTAGTGCTCCCTGGGAATGGGGCCATTTGCTGTGACATCCTGTCAGCTGCTTCAGTGACTGTGGACTTCCAGGACTTCCTAATGCTGCAAGAGAGTGGAAAATAGTGCCACTACTCTCTGCCACATGGGCTTTCCAGAGATATGTTCAGCCTTGATCATAGTCTGCATAAGATGAGTTTGTGAACTACTGTGACCCTGTCTCCAGCTTGGGACAGAGCACCATTATGCCCATCCATGCCTGGGAAGGGTTCCCCTGGGATATGGGAGGGAGATATAGAAAGGAAAGAAGGATTTAGAAGAGGAAAATGAAAAATAAGGATTTCCCTTATGAGGAAAGAGAGCAAGATAAATCTTTGGACACCTA
The DNA here is from genome assembly GCA_013397755.1 of Cnemophilus loriae. Classification (NCBI taxonomy): domain Eukaryota; kingdom Metazoa; phylum Chordata; class Aves; order Passeriformes; family Corvidae; genus Cnemophilus; species Cnemophilus loriae. Next base: position 380,030 of record VZTF01005785.1, on the reverse strand, counting down.
AAATGATTGCTGAAAAAAGGATGTAATGGTCAGCTGCTTTTCATGCCCCAGTAGGGAGAAAGAAGAAGTTGTCTTGCTAAATTTTCAAGCAGAAAGATTTCAGTTGGATATGTAGAGAGATGTCTAATTATTGTCATGGTGAGACATGGTGAGGCTCATTTGCTGGTAGAGGTTCATTTGCTGGAGGACATAGAGAAAAATATCCAACAACGCAGGATCTCAATCTATCTTGTCCTGCCTCCGAGCTGGTGGATGCAGTAAGTGATCTCTTGGGGTTCTCTGCCAGCCTACATTTCTGTGATTAGATGAGCAAGACGAACCTGAAGAGTGTCTCACAAGAAGCCACTGATTTCATAGGAAAGAAAACCTGGGTTATGGACAAGCTGATCAGCAGAAACTTCAAGCCTGATCCAGTGAGGACAATTTCCTCAAGCTTCTACCACGAACCTTTTGTACGAGCAGGCAGTTGGCATGTGAAGGCTATTGTGGATGGCTGTGAACAAAAGCTCTTGCGGAGGCACTTGTCACCTCCTGAAATCAGCACCTTTGGGGAGTTGATGAACGCCACAGAGACACTGAAGAGGCTGTAGCATTTGATGATGATGCAGCCTTCAGGCCTGATCTCGAGTCTTACTGTGCACTAAAAGAAATATTCACCGTCATCTCTTTGTGTGCTTCAGTGTCCCAGTGGCAGAAACAACAGGGGAGAGGAGGAAGAGGACTGAAAATACTGATCAGCATTCTTGGCTTTTAGTAACGGTCCATGCGGTACTGACCACTGCGTGAAGAATCAATATGAATCATATTTTCCTATCTGTTATATTGCTTAGCAGAAGGAAGGACTTAGATTTTTTTAATTTCACTTTCTCAGAGATTAAAAGCCTCCTTAAAGAGGGCTTTTTAAAAATAGGAGAGGAACAAGAATGTAGGGTTGTGAGGTGATAACTGCAGCTGTACAAATCCAAGTCTTCTCTGAAGGCTCTCCCCTGCCTTTGGAAAGATGACTAGATTGTCTGAGACAGTTTCTTCCTCATGTTGCCTGGTGCCCATCAAAGCAAGCCTTTCTGATCACTTACACTTGCATGCACATGTATGCTTGCCCTCATGGGGTAGAAGTTACTGCCTTTGGTCAGGTTCTGCTCTGTGTGTGGAGTTCTGGCATCTTATCTGTGTGTCCAGGGAGGAAATGATTTTTTATTCCACTGACTCCTTTTACAATTAGACAAGATTGGAGTGTTTTTGCCAATCAGTCTTGTTTTGCTAATTCTGTGTACATGGGGATTTATGACTCATTGTCCCTGGGGAGAAGTGGCATAGAAGTTTGTTTAAACCTACTCAGAGTAAGTGGCTGATTCTGTTCCCATAGAACCAGTTTTTAGAAGGTTATAGCCTCTCTCAGGGCAGAGGGACTGTTCTGGATTCAAGCACATATGGCTGAAATTAGAATGGGAGTCTGTACGTGCATTTTCCCCCTTATTTTCAAAGTGTTGTTTCTGGACATGTCTCTAAGAGACCATAATTTGCTGAATGCCTTACTTCTCATTAGACAGCAGACTTGCATCAAAGAATACATATTTTATGGATATCCCACTCCCAAGTGAGTGTCCCTTAGATACCTGATCTAGGTCACATCTGATGGGTCTGTTTATGACCCTGATTCAATCAGACAACCAGATGGCTTTATTTGTGCACCTATGCTGCACCCACTGCCAGGATTTGGCCTGGCTTCTCACAGTGGTCCAGGATCTAACTGTATGTATTTGTGGCTAATTATGGCCATGTTAATCTTACACTGACTCCTAAGGAGAAAGGCAGATTCAAGTGCCACACAAAGCCTTCCTTATCAGAGGAAAAATAGAACAATCTTTCTGAAAAAGCCTTCTACGTAAGTCTTGTGGACATGCTGGTCAGTCTGTATCTTTGCTGCATTACTGCATCCTGCAATAATAAGCTAGTCTAGCTCTGACCAACGAGAACATATTGGGTGTCTCTTCCTAACCACTGTGTTATGTCATTATAAGCTGTTTGCTCTCTCTGCCTCTTGCTGAAGCAGTTCCTGATTTTGTTTGCTTGAATTTTGGAGTGTATTTGTATGATTCATGAGCCTGCAGAAAAATATTCTGGCTCTTCTCCACCAGATCCTACTCCCTTGCTACTGGAGGGAATTCTTACATTGAAACAATGACAGCTTCTTGGAGAGACCTTGTCCTCTTATGCAAATCAGATATTGGAATATCTGGAGATCTTTATTAAGCCCAGGCTGTAGTTAGAATGCCTCCTACCATTTCTGTGCTTGTGTAGCTGATGAGGGTGATAGCAGCTATCTGACCTTTAGTGGGGTTGCCAACCTAACTCCTTGGACGGGGGATCCCGGAGGATTGCGCTCAGTGTACTAATGTGATAACAACATCCAGCCACAAGAGAAGACTGCCCTCACCTTCGTTGTATTCCGGATGAGAACTCTTGTCTGGAGCTTTCTTTCAGCTGACTTGCTCATGCCACACAGTGAGAGGTGCCACTGTAACCCTTTGCCATGTGTATATGCAGTCACCTCTTGCACGTTATCATTGCTGTCCCCAGCACCCAGTTATGGACTTGGGACTCTGCTCTGCAGGGAGCTGAGTGAACACTAACCAAAAAGGTGGCTCCTACCCCAAAGTGGTTGGTTACACTTTAATTAGAAGACAAAAGGTAGCAGATGGGTACAGATGGACCAACGGGGGAGTACAAGGGAACAATCAGACAACATTAGTCAGCATGGTAGGCAGCAGGCTTTACACACCAACTGCCTAACTCTTGTGAAGGCTTTGATAGGCAGCAGAGAATTATAACTGGCTTTGTGCAGGCTTATGGGAGCCTCATCGAGAGTGTGAAGGGCAGACAGGGAAATGCAGTAAAGGTGCTTGGAGAGCTGCAGCTGAGAAGGTGCAACAGCTCAAAAATACCCAATGCTGCTGGAAAATTTCCAGTCTTCTTAATATCTGAGGGGATAATCCTAACTTTACAGAGAACAAAAAAACCTCTGGTAAGGCCACATCTTGCAGTGCCGCACAAACTCCCAGTACAGGGCTGATGTGCTGGTGCCAGAGCCACATTGCTTCTGGTTGAAACCCCTCCTTCTCGCCAGCAGCTTAGAGATTTCCATGGCATGTCAGATGCTGCTGTGTATCTGTGTTCCTTTAATCATAAGCATTTCATTGATTGTGGGAATATTTCATCTCAGCATGTTGAAAATAATCATCCGTATCTTAATGCAGGAGATATCTGGTTTGCTCTGGGGAGATGAGCTTTCAGGCATAGGTATAGTAATTACATATTCCTATCACAGCACAGTATCGGGGATCCATCCTATCATCATCCCTGATCAGTCCACAACATCCTCAAATAAACCCAAAACCCCCCAAAAAACCCCAAACCAAGAAGGGTGGTTTGATTTGGTCCCTAATTTCAATCTGAACACAAGAATGACTTTTCCCTCAAATTCCATGTACAAGTGAACTGAGTGAAGTGGCTGAGGTCACTTGGCTTGTTCAGCCTGGAGAAGAGGAGACTGAGCAGAGACCTTGTAGCAGTCTCACAGCTTCACAGCTTCACAGAATCACAGAACACTGTGAGTTGGAAGGGACCCACAAGGATCATCAAGTCCAACTCTTCCTCATGAGGGGAAGCAGTCATGCAGACACTGATCTCTTTTCTCTGTGACCAGTGACAGGATGCAAAGAAATGGCATGAAGCTGTGCCAGAGGAGGTTTAAGCTACATCTTAGGAAAAGGTTCTTCACCCAATGGGTGGTTGGGCACTGGAAGAGGCTCCCCAGGGAAGTGGTCACAGCACCCAGGCTGCCATAGTTCAAGAAGTGTTTGGACAATGCTCTCAGGCACATAGTGTGATTCTTGGGATGGTCCTGTCCAGGGCCAGAAGCTGGACTTCAGTGATCCTTGAGGTCCTTTCCAGCTGAGGATATTCTAAGATTCTATGATTCTGTGACTATTTATTAGCCCAACAATAATTACTTCATCTGCACTCCACTCAGGAGTGACGTGAGCAGGTTATGTATCCTTCAGTACTGGATAGGTACACAGCATAGCCACTTTCACTTTCCCTTGCTTTGTGCCCAGTCATCTACTAGAACTCACTTCAGGGAGTCTGTAGCAGTGAGGAACCACACAGGTGCCATTGGAAGAGGAAGTTTATTTCCTGTTGCTTCTGGTGGCCAGACTGTGCCATGAAAAGGCAGCTGACGGAAGCATGGGAATTTAGGCAGCTTTGAGATTTGAAATGCATGAAGAGGGCACAGAAAGCTAGCAGCCAACCAAACTGAGTCTGGAGAAACCACTAGCAGAGCTTCAGCTGAAGGAGACTCACAGTGAGTGAACGTGCCCCCAGTGCCTGAGGGTGTGTTTTCACCTGTTCAGTTGCATTTGCTTGAGACTGTCTCATGTCAACATCTTTGCTTGGCCTGTGAATCCTTTTCTTTTTCTATTTTTATATTATCTGAATGTTTTTAACGGAGGCTCTGTTTTCCTTCCATGGGGCTTGAGAGGAGGGAAGCGCTGCATATTCATAGGACCCTATGTTTTTCTTTCTTTTGCCTTTTTCTTTCTCTTCCTCCTCCTCCTCTTCTCTATTTGTTTTTGGTAAGACTTTGGCAGTTTGCTTTTCCTGCAGTAAAAGTCTGGCCACATTTGCTTCTGAATGAATTTGAAATAAGGTTTTCCTAGCATGAAATGGTTCAGACTTGTTTTTCCGGTAAGAAATAGGTTGTTCATTGTGTCCTTGGCTTGGTTTGTTTCTCTCCTCTGGTGTTGGTTCTGGCCAGTGTTCCCGTGCTTGTTCTCACATGCTCCTTGTTTTGTGTTTGAACCCTGGTTGCATGTGGTTGACTTGGCTTGATGCTGAACTGCATCTTGACAGTACTTTTTACTAGGCCGGGACAGTCTTTTCCCATGTGGTCTTCTCTGCACTGTTACATGTGAACTTGTCTGCTGTTTTCCAAAGGTATTTCAGTGTTAAAACTGTGGTTATCACTGGAGCTACTCTGTGCTTGAGTTACTCTCTCTGCTCACAAGCTCTGGTATGAGCTCAGTGTCATCGATTTGAGCATACAATATGTTCAGCATCGTTTGTTTTCCCTGTGCCTGAACTGTGTTTTCCCCGAGTCTGTAATTTTTTCAGACTGCCTTTGGTAACGTTAGATCCCAGCACTGACTCCTTTCGTTGCCTTGCAGTGGTGTCTGAGTTTCTGTCACCATCCTTTGGCCTTTCTTCCTTGTGAAAGGACCTGGCATTTACTGACCTGGGTTTAATTCTAAAATGTGCTGGGAGCTGTGCTGTCTTCTGCTGACTCAGCATTTTTATAGTCTTATTTAATTTCCTTCTGCTGGGCTAGCTGCATGCTGTAATGTCTCCCACCATGCCAAGCCTGAAAGGCTGTTTGACAGCCGTTTTCTTGTTCCCGTTTAAGGTTTCAAATTGGCCTGCATTTTGTGTGACAGTTTCTGGTGCTTGTTTCCCTTAGGTTTATTTCCTCAGTTCCCCATGTACGACAATGGCTTACATTTCTATTGTTCCTTCCTTCGAGAAGGATCCTAAGCGATTTGCAAAATTAGCATAGAGGCAACATTTCACTGTGAGTAACATTCAGCAGCTCGTGTGGTGGAATGGGGTTAGGCTGTTTAATGATGCAAAATAGTGCTGCACAGCCATGTAAGGCAAGGAACAGGAGTCTCAAACAGAAGGAGGCGAGGAGTTTTTAATTAGACTCTGGCCAGCTTTGTCCACAAAGTCTGTTTTTGGGGAAAATGACATGGATCATTAAATAAGAGGAGTGATAAGGCCTGTGTACTTCCCTTTCCAGATGATAATGCCTGAGCCTTAGAAATATGGTGGGAGGAACAAATGAGTCTGTGAAAAAACATAGTTCAAGATCAATGAAAATATCAATTAATTTTGGCCAGATATGGAGGATTTATTTCAGAAGTTTTATTGCTGTAAATGAAAACTGACATCTTGGTGTTTTCGTGTAGACTCACAAAAGCCTTTAGATACCATTCACAAAGGTGATGTGGAGGAGAAAATGGCAACATCTTTCCCCAGAACCCAGAGCCTCATTAGGCAAACACTGAGGACAGACTACTAGGCAGTGGGAAAACTGTATTCAAAAAATTTCTCCCTGACTCAGAATGGAGGCTTAAACTGCGATCTCTGTCACCGCTCATGAGAAAGGTCTAGCCTTTGGGACTGGGATTTTATTTTTTATTTTATTTTTTTAATTGATACTTCCTTGCTAGTGAGTACTTGAACTGTCTCTGCAGATGTGTGTTTCGATCCAAGTTTCCATCACTTTTATTATTCACGTCTGGTAAAGAACATGATTTTTTTGCATGTGTTGAATGACTGAGTTTGATTAGTGGAAAATTCTAAAAAGCAAACAAACCTGGGTTTAGATGGAAGAAATACCTGGGTTTAGATTGAAGTAATACCTTTAATTTTTTTTTTATTTATTTTTTTTTTATTACTCATACCTTGCTTTGAAAAATCTTTTTTTGCACAACTTCATCAGAACACCATTTTGGTCAGCGGTGGAGCATGCAGCGTGGGCCCTTGTGTGACTGGAGAAACTGCACAGTGCAATGTCAGTGTTAACAGGTGTTGCACATCTTTTTGTTCTCCCTGTAGATCCATCCTGTTTTATGTAATCATGTGGTTTTTGAGAGGAAATAGTCTTTGCTGGCAAATCAACTTATATTGGGTGCAGCACCGGACAGCAGAGGTGTGCTGCAAGTTTTCCAGTCTAAACAGTGTCAGGCAACAGTCTCACCATCCAAGCTGGGAGATGTGGAAATAACAGAAAGAGTCCATTCTGCAGTCTGCTGCCGGAGATCAGCTCCGGCACGCCGAGTTTAACTGTTTGCTCTAAGCATCATCTGGGTGTTTTAAGAATTCAGGATTGCTCAGGTCACTTCTTTCAGGCGAGTGCTTTACTTTTGTTCTTTTTTAGAAGTGGGAGCTATTTGCTTTCCTTCTTAGATGTGTGCTCATTTTCACCGAGGCCAGAGTTCTTTGTATTGCTGCATTAAATTATGTTTGCTTTATAAAAACTGCTGGGATTATGGCAGCATCTCATTTCTGTAGCTTTTTTCGCCTTTGACAGGGGCTACCTGTGGACAGCTGCTTTCCTTGAGCTTGTCCTGTGTGTATAGACCAGCCTGCATTTTTAGTTTCCAGCAGGTTCATGCCCTGTTCTTTTTCTTACAGGTGACTGCTGTTTGAGGTCTTGGTTTTTGGAAAGGTTGAGGAACAGACCCATAGAGAACTCCCTGTGCCTCTGTTTGAACATTTGTTCTATCTATGCTCTGTCTCCTATTTGGGTCCAGAATCAGTTCTGCGTGTGTATATATTTTCCTGCTCATTGCCCAGGCACCTTGCTCCAGCCTGGGACTAATGGAGACACTGTCTTACAAATAAAGATTAAAAGAGTACAGTCTAGTGAAATCGGCACTAGGAACTTTCACCATTAAGAAGTCCCCTGTCTCAAATAAACACTCCGAAGGATTCCCAGGGTTTATTGTGCAATATTGCTTGAACTTTACTTAAAACATGTGTTCTCTGGCTCACCTGTGTCTCACTGGACCCTTACCCCGTTCCAGAGGGTAGATTTTCCCCAAATTTATATTTTTGCTAGATAGGAAGTGTGATAATTTTCTGCGAGTGTTTGAAGGGAATAATCAATAAGAAAAGGAAGGACTTCTTTAAGACAATCCAAGTGAATGTAATTAAAGAGTAATGGAGAGGCAGGGGGTAGAGCAAAAGTGCATTTAAATGTAATATCAGGAAAGAGCAGGTTCTTTTAGAAGATGCAGAACAGTAGTCTGATGGACGTGCTGGGAGCCTGGTTGCAGTAGCTGTTGACTATGGGACAGAACAGACCACATGGGAGGGAGATGGAGAGGAACTGACAGCAGAGACATCCACCAAATTTTTTATTTTCATTTCTCCATGTCTGTCAGTGTGTTGCTCTAGAGGGAGAGCAGCACAAATCCCCCCCTCAGGAGAAATCCTCCCTCTCCCAGATATGCTCTTCCCCCAGCCTGCCTTCCTATGGGCAGGAACGTAGAAGAAATTTCCTTTGCTTGACGGGAGCAGGCCCAGTTGGTGCCGTGGCAGAGAGAGGGCTGAGAAGCCCCTGATGCCCTGAGGAGGCTGGCAGGTCTCTGCACTGCCTGCTTTGTGCCTGCACGGGTGGAATTTTCCAGGATCATCCCCCTCTGCCACCACCACCACTTTGCAAATTCCAAGAAACGCAACTCATGAAAATGCATTCTTAGCACACAGCTGACATGGTCAACATCTGCTTTCCAAAGAGAGTGCTGTGAGAGATTTCAAATTGCTGCACTGTGGAAAAAAATTACTTGGGGTAATTATAGATACCTAACAATACTATTTAATTTCTTCTGCCATATCTTTCCTACATAGTGTATCTGGTAATGCTTCAGAGAGCTGAATAATTCTGACAGAGGGCAGTGAAAGGGGTAGGTAAGGGAGGAAAAAAGTTCCCTGTGATTTCAGTTGGGATCTCAAATGAAGGTAATGTGAGCAAAAGATTAGGTGTTTTCAAGTCTTGCTTCAGAAAGGGGACCTTTGCCTTTTTTGTGCAGTGCCTGCAGAAGTAGGTAGAGGATGTGGATGATGAAGGCAGCTGAGGAAAACAGGACCTCCAAGCACAGTCTCAAAGGACAGGGGGAGCTTAGCACAAAGCCTCACTGGTAGCTGGGGTGCTGCGTGACACCACTGCTTCTGAGCAGGCTCAGAGCTTCAGATCCCCGGAAAAAGGGAGGCGAAATTTATGAGGTTAGACCTGTGACCAGTCGTGAGACTGACTCTTTTAGGAGGCAATTCAAAGTGCCTAGAAGTCAGACTCCTGCTCAAAAGCACCTGTGCTTCCTCTGGTACGGAGGGAGCCTGAAAAGACCAACCTCAAACAGGCTCAAGTCGGACAAATGTGGGTCCTGGCAACGTCTCTTCTCTGCTTCGCAAGTGCTGTCGCTCTGTTGGCCCTACATTCCAGAGGTCCTGGATAAGCTGTGTGTGTCCACAGTAAAGACCTGTCCTGGCAGCACAGGGCCAGCTGCCGTGATGACCTATCCCCCAAGAAGTGTTCGCATTCCCTGAGGGCTGCTGCAGTGGAGAGGGCACGGCAGCGGAGACTTCAGAAGAGGCCCGAGGGCCAAATAGGTGGAAGGTCAGAAGACGGTTTAGGAGAAGCCCTTAGAGACTAAGTGGCGCATGTAAAGGGCACAGTGAGAATGATGGAGAGCAGAAGTGGGGAGCAGTGGGCAAAAACAGAATTTGGGGATATTAGATGTTGGTTCTAGCATCAGAATGGAGGCACCCAGAAGAGGGGGATCTTGGGGGCTATTGAACCTTGCTGTAGAGCCAGCAGCAGGAGAAGGATGTTATGGAAGGTTGCTATTTGACTTGGCTTGCTGTGCATCCAGGGTCAAAGTTGATAAAAAAGGATGCAAGGTGAAGATGAAGCCCACGTCTCAATCCCTTGGGATATTATATGCTTTCTGCCCTTGTGCTGGGTGCTCTGTGCCACCTCAGTTGCTGTCCCTGAGACAAGTACAGATGTGCAAAGTTGAAGTGAAAGGCAGTGGAGGTTTTCTGAAGGGATGATGGAAGGTTAGGCAGAGACTTAAAGCGGAGGACTTCTCAATTAGTATGGCTTCTAGTGATAAATTATCCCATGAAGGCAAAGTCTTAAGTATAATTTCATGCAGAGAAGTGTGCCAAAAGGGATATAATGAAGATATTGATATTATGGAAGTGTGACTACTGTCCTGGAAGAAGCACTGGTTTGTCTGTCCTGCTCACTGGGGCTTTGTCGCAGGGATATGTAACCTGAAGAGCTGTTGACGCTGATTTGTTACAATGCTTAAGTGTAGGCTCTGGGAAAGAGGCCTACATGTGCAAACATGTATTTGAGTTGCTCTGGCCTAAAGCAACTTGTGTTGAATTAACTTGCAGGAAAACTTCTGAAAGTTTTTTTTGGTGGAAAATTAGTATTTCAATTAATTTTTTTTTTAATTTGAAGTGCTTGTTTTTGTTCAGACACCCTAACTTTTCTGGGAATTCTGCAAGATTGGAAAGGGACACTCTAGAGCCTTTTATGGCTACAAACGGGCACATTCTTTTTTGTTTGCTTTGTTTTTTGTCTCAAATTTTTGACTACTATTTTGAAATATTCAGCAACAGAAGCAATGTCTGGACCTCCTCTCATTTCTATTCAAATGGATATTTTTGTGTGCTTCAGGAAGCCAGAAACATGAACCAGATGATTCTGGTATTAAAAAAAGAACATACTCTTAGCCACTGTACCTCCTTCAGAGGAAATTATCATCTCTCTCTGCTCCAGAAAGTTCTGCAATGATAAATGCAAAGTTGTGCAGATGCTGATGGAATAACCAAACCTTGGTTTCTGAGGAAAAAGCTAGGGATGGAAATCAGTTCAAGGTTGAGATCCTGAAAGTGTTCAAGGACAGTTGGATGGGGCTTTGAGAAACCTGGTCTAGTGAAAGGTGCCTCTGCCCATGGCAGGGGGGTTGGGACTGGATGATCTTCAAGGTCTCTTCCAACTCAAGCCATTCTGCGATTCTGTGATCCTGGACAAATCTGAAGCTGCGATCCCTGCTGGGGGCTTATGAAGGGTATGGTGAACACAGGCACAGCTGCGTGGCAGGAAGTATACAGAGATTGCTGGAAGGAGAAATGAGAATGACTGATAAATATTTAGACAGCATCACAACTTTGCAAGAGGGTTCCTAAAAATTAAAGCAAAACAAGATGTCTTCTGTTCTTCTCGAAAGGCCTCTCTCACAGACCACCCGGACACCATCCTCTATAGTGACATGCAAGCTTGTGTCTTTTTCTTGCTGCCTTCTGCTGTCTCCCACTTCTGTTGCTGCAAACCAGAATATTCTGAGTTATACTGTGTCTGTAAAAATGGTACTGCAGTTCCTGACCCAGCGCCTCTTTCTGGGGCACAAGCGCAATCTCTGTCCTCTGATGGGTTGGGACAGCAGTTCTTGCCTGGTTCTTCATGTGAGATGCACATGCTTAGGAAGGCTTTTCATGTTCTCCCAACATTGTCCCTCCAGACAGTGCTGGACAGGATTGTGGTGGAAAGCTCAGCAAAATCAGAAAAGGCAGATAGCTAAGAAAAGGAGGAAGACGTAGGAAGGGTTAAAATAAATGACTCTCATGAGATCTGTGTTGAAAGAAAATTGACTGCATCCTTGATTACAAACGTGTATCTTGAGGAAGAGACTAAGCCAAGGTTATTTTTGCTTGAAATTTTGCAGTTACTGGTCATCTATTTCTGCAGCGCTTTGCAGAGAAGTGAACTGAATACTGACTGCCATGTGGCCAGTCAGCTATCTACCTGCAGCATAGCACTGACAGCACTGGAAACTGGAACTGACTTCAAGGATTTTCTGACATCACCAGGGCCTCTGTAGAAAGAGAAGGAGACAGGTTGCCAGCCTTCTGTGAGAAGCTCTAAGAGATAATGCAAACACCTATCTTCCCGAGTAGATGACCTCTCCCTTTCTCTGCCTGCCTGTAAGTGGGTTTCCTTGCAGGTGAAGGTAGCTTCAGAGTTGCCTGTGCAGAAGTAGATCTGAAAAATCTCTGATTTTCTTCACCTGTTTCAGCTTAGGTTTGGGAAAAAGGAAGCTGTGAAGGTTGTAATTACCATGATCCAATTGCTGAGTCAGACATATGCTTTTCATTAACACCTCCGTTCTGTTCACTTCTGCTTCAGGGTCGTTTGAGGTAATTGCTTATCTGTACGAGGGTGGTTGGTCTGGGGGATAAGACCTCCATGTGAGTGTCAGTGGCATCTCATTTTGGTAGCTTTCAAGGCTCAGACTTGACTGGAAGAGGCCACAAGAGCTCGGAAAAGCACTAGACAGTGTTCCAATTTGCCCATGAAATGAGACTGGATGGCTGGTCTCCCGGTACCGGGGTGTCCCGTCTATTTTGTGTTGGACATGCAGACAAGAAATAGCACCACAGCTGTTTAGAAACATCTTTATTTTAATTTTACTTGTTGTGTTTTGTTCCCTTCTTACTGCAGTCTTTATCTCTCTTGCTACTGGGTGTACAGGAGCCTGTGCCAAAGTCATGGTGATGTTAGACATATTTCACTGAATAGTGCTCATACACTGACCCTACAGTACATATCTTTTTCAGGGGTGGATCTACCTTGTTTTGTGTTTGTGGTACAGCTGAAGGTACTGAATCTGTTCTTCAGAGCTCTCTGTGGCTTTGCATCCTCAGTATTTTATAGGTTTGTCTTTCAGCCTGGATTGAAATCAGGTTTGTGCATGTAGCTTACAGGTGCTGTGATTTTCACACAGGGTGCTAGACACTGATACTTTCTTCAGTGCTCTTGGTAATACCCAGGCAAAAGGCTGTTGACCTTTAAGACAAGTTACACTGCCTGCCTGCTTGCTGAGGGTGTTTCTGAGATGTTTTTCTTCTTTATGGGCTATGGAGGTCTCTAATGTCATTTTTCTGACCTTGTGTTAATTGGAAGTGTTTCCATGGATGTTTTTCAATTTTATTGCTATTGCACTTGGACAGATTGAAATAATACACAATACAGAATGGGAAATAAATAAACCTAATGATCTTAGGAGGTTTGGCAGATCTTACATCTGTGGTGCCTGGAGCATCCTTGTTGGCTAATAAACTGCTTGTCCTTCTTTTTCTGGCTTCCCTTCTGGAGAAAGTGTTCTCACAGGGTCTCTCTATTGCACACAGTGAGTCCCAGGATTGCTAAGGAATGGGAGGGAGAGCAGGGGACAAGGGCAACACACTTCAACTGGAGGAGATGCAGGGTAGTAGGGAACTGTGAAATGTGGAATGTAAGAAGTGACATACCAAAGTGGAAGTTCACTCCTTTGTTAATCAAGAATTCAAAAGCAGAGGAATCAATCAGACAAAGTGGCCTTTTCCTGGGTTGGAACAATTCCTTAGCTAATTTCCTTAGGAAGATGACTGATGGGTTGTGGTCAGCCTGCCACAAGAAGTCCCAGGAAATAGGACTTGGTCAATGAAGAAGGAGCAGCCCAGCAGCCTGGCGAGCTCCTCAGGCCCTTGCACTGCAACAGTGCATGAGTTGAAGCTTTCTCTTTCTGTTGGTGCATCTGCAGAAAAAGAAACCTTCTGGCTTGTGGATGGACTGACCTACAGAGACTGCTTTGATCAGCACTTGTTGAGAGGGGAGCCTCGTGCTGTGGAGGCAGTACTTTTCTTTCTGTTTATGTTATGGTCATTTGGACTACTTGCAGTTGTGTGGCCATGGCTATGAAAGAAGAGTTCAGACCAAAGCTCACAATGATGTCCCTTACCTCTTGCAGTTTGCCACATTCAGAGGAAACCCCTAAAGGGTTTTGCTACAGTTCGCTAAAACTGTCTGTGATGTTCTCTTTTCTCAATCCCTCTGAAGAAGACATAATTTTATTTGCTTTGATTTCCATCCTCAGTCTTTTGACAACACAGTTTACAAAGGGGCATATTTCTGGGATAAATTGTTTCAATATTTATTGTCCCACAATGAGAATTTCCTCTGTACTGCCATTCCCAACAAATTAGTTTACTTGAGAAACGGAAAATTTTGACAGCTTGTAGTTCTCTGTCCTGAAGCCATGCTAAGTACCAATGATCTTCTGACCTGTGGCTGTGGGCAAATGTTCTTTTCTTATTACCTGTTTTACAGCAACAGTTTTTAATGCAACACTGTAAGGTGCAGTTGCCTCTGCAAGGGTGATGCTTGATTGTTCTAGGTCCTTCTTGTAATACCCCTGCAGCCTGTGATGGATGGCATGTGCTAAAGACTAATTCATTCTTAAATCTGTGCACAAACTCCCCAAGAGAAGCCAAGGGAGGAGAGGTGGAGCTGTCCTTGTGACAATTTTCCCTCCCTCCCTTGAACACAGGAGCCAATTTTCCCGGCTGCTGAGGAAGATGTATTTTGAGAAATGGTAGCTGAAATTAAACTGTGGCAAGAGAAAGGGGTGGTAGAGAGAAATACTTTTGGAAAGAACATGTTAAATCCTAAATGTCTCCTTCAGTCCAACGCCTCTGCCACTTAACTTCGTGGTGAAGACAGATCAAGGGGCTTTCACTGGTAATCAGAAATAGTGGGATTTCTTTCAGCAGCTGCTGCGAAACCTCTGCTCTATGCTACAGGTTTTTCTGTCCATCGCTAGAAGCGTAACATCTCCACAGCAGGTTGTGTTTCAGTGTGGGCAGTAAATGATGTGGGAGACTTTAGAGTAGCTCGAGACATAATGTCCCATTTTCTCAGCAGCAAGGCAGGACTGCTTCTGCTTCTGCTTTCTGGAGAGCAGAGTGAATTGCATCTTCAGGCTGTCCTTCCAGGCTCCTCCACAGATGCTGAGAACTGTTAAAAATGCCACTGGACTTATTTAAGTGTCCAGTGATTTGGACTTCATGTATAAGGCTTTGTCCCTTGGATATTTTAAGTGTGTGGTCCCCTGGGGCCCAGGAAAGGAAGTAAAACTGTTCTAGAGACAAGCATTTTTCTGGCATAATTCAAAAGTTCAAAGCTGTGTTCTTTCAGAGTTTCCCATAGGCCAGGACAGTCAGCAGAGGCAGATTTACTTGTGGAATGGCTTAAACATAATTAGATGAGCTAGATTCCCCATCAGTGTTATGTCTTCAGGGAAAATAGTCTAAGTTTTTAGTTTTGGGGTGATGTTTTTTTCTATCCTCTTTATTGTCTTGTTTTGGCTGCATTCTGGGGCTTCTGTTCAATGGCCAAAGATCTCAGGCAACTAAAATGCCAGGTGTGGAAGTCTGATGCAGCAATGTTGTGTTCTGCTTGACACTTATCATCCAGGCTAGCTTCTGGCTTTTGTCTGCTTCTGCACCCAATACACCAAATGTAAGCCTAGAAACAAACCTCAACATGGCTGTGAACGGGCAGTGGTTGGTACTGGGTGGGAATCTTGACCATTGTCCCAGTGTTTCCAGGAGATGATGCTTCTGTGAGGTGCTGTAGGGCAGACAAAACTTTGCATGTTACTCTTTGAGGGGCACAGGTGAGTGGTGTTTGATGTCTGCAGAAAGCTGTAGATTTGTATATAGATAGTTAGGCTTAATGAGGTAGATGTAGAAGATATATGGTAGATATGTAGTGGTCCTGTGTGTATTTCTGTGTGTGAAGTAGGAGATATTGGTCCTTGCAGTGTGTGTGTGGAGCACTGCTTTGTTATATGTGTGTGCAGGGCCTAAAGTCACCATCACTTTTTTCAGTCTTGATTGACCACAAGAGTTTTTACCACTCCTATAAATGCAAGTTTCTTTGTCTTCGCTTCTTTCTAATCGTTGCCATTTCAGCTTTGGAAATGGTTTCTAAACCTGGGAATATTCAGTCCTTTCTTCAGCATCAAGCCATGTTCCCTGTTGTTGTGCTATGACAGCAAGTTCCATAACCTCATGCTCTAGTTTGTGGGGAAGTATTTCCTAGGTCCCAAAAGCATGTATGTGTGATCCTAAATGAAAGACACTAATAAAAATAAATTTGTAGCCACTTTTTAAAGTGGATCCAAATTCAAAACATAAGACTTTCTTTCTTTTCCAGATTGTAAGCAATTTGATCTGGTGTGGTCTTCTATAATTGTATCTAGTCCACTACAATCTCCTAGTTTAGAAAGCTCTGGCATTTGGGGATCATGGTGATCCAAAATATTCTTATTCTGTATGTGCTTGACCCAACATTTCTTCAAAATTTCAAAATTGTAACAAAAATCTTGAAAAAAAAAGCATTTAGAATTTGACTTTACTAAATATTTTTCAAGTTACATTACTGTGAAGAAAAAAATACCTCTTTTTAATAAAGACACACATTTTAGTGCTAGTGTAATTCTGTGGTTGGTCAAATTTTAGCTTCATGCTTGTTGAATGGCTTGAGTGACGTTTCACATCCAAGGAAATCTAGTTCACAAATAGAAACGTTTTGAGTGATTGTGAGTGAATGTTCCTTGAGATTGCAGCTGTTCCTTGAGATTTCTTCTCATTTTCTCTTTTTGAAAGCACATCAGCTGTGGATCTCCTGAGAGAGCTGCACCTAGATATGCGATTTTCTGGAGAGTTGTGCTTCATATCCAAAACAATGGTGAAGATTAAATGCTGGCTATAGCCAACATTCATGGTGACTTGCAGCGGATGCATGGGCTTGTGGTGTTAGGAGCCAGTCTTCTATCACATCCCCATGTGAGAATATGTTTTGATAGATGGGGTGGGAGTTTAAATGTTGGCAGCTCATTCGGGATAAAGGCTGTCTGTGCCTTTCCCTAAATGGCCATTGACACAAAGGAGCATTGGACGTTTCGTAGTCCACTGAGCTATGCCACAGTCTATGGCAGCTCTTCGTAAAGCTGTGAAGTCCATTGAGGTCTGGGGCAGTGCAGTGGTCAGGATATGGTAAGAGTGCTGCTGGGGCAATGATGTGTCCTTGGCTTGACCTGACTCCAATCCAAGGTCTTCTCTGCAGTCCTGGAGCTGGCCTCAGAGGGTATGGCCGCACCCTCAGGAAAACGGGAATTGCTCTGGCAGGAGAAGGGTGATACTACATGGGTGATACTATAGGGCATCAAGGAGGCCTTTTCTGCACCATGCATGATTTCCTTCGGCAAGGGGAAGGCTCTTCCCTTTTCTCTCTCTCTCCTTACTTCCTTCACCCCCCCCTCCACCTCCAGCTTTCTCTTTCCTTCTCACTGGCTGGGTCGCTAAGAGCAGCCCAGTTGGGACTGAGGTAGAACTGCAGACTGGCCTCTTGTGCAGTTCTCCTAAATGCCTTTTCAAGCAAGCTCAATAATTGATGACCATCCGAGTCCTTGTCTGCACTGAAGAGTGCACATGGTATTTAGTACATGAAAAAGCTATTTTGCCCATCAGAGCTCATCGCTGGAACAGCACTGTTTCCCCAGGACACCAGTTAATTGATCTCTCAGTAGTTATAGAGAAACTTCCTTTCTCCAGTTGTCTCAGCTGCTTCACTTCTTCCAGCATAGAACTTGTGGCTGCTGTTGACTTCCACTTGGCACACCAGAGCACAGTTCAGTTGCCTTCTTCCTCCAGTGGGTTATATCCTGATCACTCCTGTCCAGCCTGTTCTCTGCTGTAACTGGAACAAGTGTAGCAGACCTCAGATCATCTCCTGGGTTTCCGCAGCTTGGGTTATCACACTGAAACATTTCACAACTGTTGCCTGCCCAGGATTAACTACTTTTGTTGAGGGGAAAGATGAACTGACACAGCTGTGAGTGCAGGAGAGAGCAGGAGGTCAGGGTTGAAATGCGTCAGAAGAGATGGAGAAGGAGGAGGAAGAGTGAGTGTTGTGGTTTAATGCCAGCCAACAATTATGTACCAAGCAGTCCCTTGGTAACCTCTGCCAGTGAGATGAGGAGGAGAATCAGAAGAAGGTAAGACTGATATATTGAGATAAAAACAGTTTAATAATTGAAATAAAATAAAATATAATAATAATAGTAATGAGAAGGAAGACAACAAAGAGAGGAATAAAACTCGAGAGAAACAAGTGATGTACAATACAATTTCTCAGTGCCTGCTGACCAGTGCCCAACCCATCCCTGAGCAGCAACTAGTGACTGCCAAACAACTCCTCCCAGTTTATATACCAGGCAGGACATTCTATGGTATGGAATATCCTTTTGGCTTGTTCAGATCAGCTGTCCTGGCCATGCTCTCCCCAGTCTTCTTGTGCACCTGCTCGCTGGCAGAGCATGGGAAACTGAAAAGTCCTTGACTTCAAGTAAGCACTACTTCGCAACAACTAAAACATCAGTGTGTTATCAACAGTATTCTCATACTAAATCAAAACCACAGCACCGTATCAGCTAATAGCAAGAATATTAAATCTATCCCAGCTGAAACCAGGACAGTGGGTGAGAACTGTCATATCAGGGAAGGTGCAAGCCATCAGCTTAACATCACTCCCTGCTGAGCACACAGGTTGGATAGTGTAAGCAGGACAGAGTAGCTGGGGATGCTGCTGAGCAGGACAGAGGCATACTGACAAAACTGAGTGTGGAGTGGGAGGAAGGACTGAAATAGCTGAGGTGCTGCAGGTAGGGTCATAGATACACTGACTAAACTGCTTATTGCTGCCAGGGTCTGAGATGACAGGATGCGCTGCGAGCCAGGGCTGCAGGACGGGAGGTCTGGTGCATGTCAATACCAGTCTCTACTCTGCTGTCAGCCTGACAAGGGAGGCTTGCACAAGGGCATGGGTGTGTGTTTCCCAGAACAAAGTAACAACCTCCTGTCTCCTGTTGCAGCAACACATTACATGCCCAACCTGCTCCATTTTCAAAGCAAATTTACAGAAAGGGCGTTTGCTGAAGGCACTGCATTGAATCTGTATGTGTAGAGCTGACCCAGCTGGTATTTTCCAGATACTGGAGATACTGGAGAGACATCAATGCTTGTCTTTAAAAAGATCAAAAGGAGTAGAAGGGAAAGGAGCTCAGGAATTGTAGATTTATGGAATCACTGTTGCTTAACCTTGATTCTCAGAAAGCATATGAAATGAATTATCAACAAAACTCATTGTCAGCACCTGAACAATGACATGGAGACCTGTAGAAGTCCACCAGGATTTGTTAAGAACAAGTCGTGTCAGACCAATCTAGTCTCTTTCTGTAACAGGGTAACAGGCATCATAGACAGAGGTGAAACTTAAGGTGTCATCTACTTGGATCCCCAGTAAGGTTTTTTCATCTCTTTTATCACACTTTGCTAGCAATCTAGAGGAACAAGGTCTTGAGGAGAGTGAATAACAAATGCATTCAAAATGAATAAGAATGTCAAAAGGGAAGGGAGAATGGACTGGGGTTCTGTGAGGGTCTGTCCTATGCTGAGTTGAGTTCAATGTTTTCTTTAATAGCCTTGGTGGGTGATGTAGCAATTGCATATTAAATTTGAAGATGACAGAAAGCTGGGGGGACTGTGAATTTGTTGGAGAACGGGGTTAGAATTCATAATGCTCTTGACAAACTGGAGGTACACTGAAAAAGTGTGATGTAATTCAATAGAGACAAGTGCAAACTATTGTACCTTGGCAGGAATAATAGACTACATAAATACGGTGCAGAGAAAGATCAACTAGATCACAGTTCTGCAGAAAAGGATTGTGGGAAAGGATAAAAGAGGATCACAAGCTGAACATGGTTGTGTATTGTTGAGAAAGAGGCAAATGCTGTACTTGGACATATAAATAGGAGTTCAGCCTGCAAGGCATATGATGTAATCTCTGTACTCTGCTGGGTGATGGTAAGGCTGAAAATCTCTCTGCAGTTCTGTGGATAGCACTTCATGAAAGGTCTCGACAAACTAGAATGACACTGGAGGAAGCAGTGAGAGTAATCAGGGATGTAGAAAATCAGTCTTATGAACAATGATTTAATGAATTGGCGTTGTTTAGTTGTAATTTGGAGAACTGAGGAGAAAGCGGGAGAGACTGGACAACAGGCAATGGAGTGAATCTCAGAGCTTCCTCATTTGCAGCAATCCCTTTGGAAGCACTAAGTGACAGCATCAGTGACTGTGCCAGCACGTTTACCTGGTCCCCAATGGAGGAAGCATTTCTGTGATGTGGTTTCTACGGTTAGAGGTTCAGGTGGTTCCTGTGTATTTGAACAATTCCTTTGGACCGTGGTCAACACAGTGGCACTGGAGGCTGTCACAGGAAAGAAGGGGGGCAAGGGAGCAGGGCTTATGAAGAATGTCTCCCACTTTAAACAAGTGGGTGCATCTAGGCCAAGGGTCTGCTTGGGCCCAAGAGCTGTTGCAGTCCCTCACTGTCTGTCCTGTGTGCCAGCTGATGTCTTCTAGCTGAGGTTGGAAGGTTGGAAGGTTGGCAGGTCATCTTCTGCACAGCATCTGTAACCCTGGAAGAAGGATAAAGGCTACATATTGTGTCTTCTATTTTTTTCTTTAAGCCAGGCTTTGGTCCTTAGGACCTTACTTGGTCTTATCTTTTTTTTTTTCTTTCATTTCTATCTTTTTTGTGTATATGTCTGTCTGTCTGTCTATCTTCCTATTTATCACCAGTATATATTCACAGTGATTTAACTGCTTCAACTTCCACTCTTCTGGACTTCTTGTATGTGTCTTCTGGGTCACTGTAATTCCCTAGAACTTTCATATATCTCTCATCTTTAATGTCACATTATGGTGTCTTGTATTAGGCACTGCAAGAACACCTTCCAGAGGTCAGTCTCTAAAGTGTTGAAAGGAGATGTTGCACACTACAAGGAGATAAATTAAACATGCGTATGGAGAGCGTGGGAGATCTTGGGTGCAAAGAGGAAATGAAATACCCGTATCATAGCATAATGAATGGTGTTTGTAGCTTGCTGTCTGACTAGCTCTTGCAGACATCAAAGCTGGAGAGAGTTTGAAGGCTGAATGTCATAGCGTTTAAAACGATGTCAAGATTTTATTGGATGCCAGAGTGCCAAACTGTGTCTTCTCAAAGAAACTGGGAAACAAATTTAGTCTTCCATACCTGAAACTGTATCCCATTAATTTCTATTTTTTAAATTTCAAATGTATTCACCACNGTGGTGTAATATTCATAGACAGTTATCATCTGCACTACTTTTAATATATATTGTGAGTCTGAGGCCCTGTGAGCTCTTTGACTAGCCCTGTCTGGTAATACTTAGGAGCTATATAAAACAACCTCGAAATGTGGAGGCAATATTTGGGCATGGAAGGACAGGTGTCCTTAGTTTTGCGAGAAGATCTAAAGTCTGTAGCTGAAGATAAAGGGGGCAGGCAAGAAAGCTCCTAGGAAGGCAGAAAACAGAAACGCAGCATTTTTATGGATGAATGAGCTTTTATGAAGTTGCTTTTAAAAGGCGAAATTATATGGCCGTTTGCACTGCCTCTTGATTGCTCAGTGCACCAGCTATTCTTTATGCTGCATGCCATTTTCTGCCTTGTATTTAACTTCACAAAATATTCTGGGATGCAGTTTTCATAAAGATGCCTGTATTAACACATCTGTACTGTTTCATACTGTTAGATGGGGGTAGGATTTCCTCCAGGGGTGCTCATTAACTCCCAGTATTTCTTGCCCTTATTTCATGTCATAGCTGAGCTCTAGACTTGAGTATGACAGATAGCTATTCTATTGCAGCCTTTTTTGGCCCTTTTTCTCCTCCACTCACGCTATACCAGCAACATAAGCTTTGAAGGCTCATTATCTAAATCATTGCATAGAAAAGTCCTTTGGGAGCCAAATTCACCTCTGGCATAAGTGCTGCAATTCCATTGACTTCAGAGTAGGTTCACTGCTTGACGTCAGGAGAAAATTTTTGCAATGTAGATATCAAAATGAACAGGTCTAAGACACAATGGACTGCTTTCTCTCCCCAGAATGACCCATTCACAGGCTTGGTTTGGCTTGTTGTCAAGTGCTGCACTCCATCCTTGCATATTGAGAACCCCTTTTCTGTTTGTTTCTGTCCTGGGACTTTCTTTTCTGCTCCGTGTTGTATCCTCCCGAATGCCTTCAGATCTGCTTGTCGGCAGTCTCACGCTTCCTCTCCTCACTCTTTGGAGATGGTCGTGCCGAGTCCTTGCAGCAGGAGTTGTTGAGACAAAGCTGAAACTGCTGTCCCAGGGTCATCATTGCCACTAGGTGTTGGGAGGTTGTGGAAGGCGTAGGCCGAAGTCCATAAATGCTGTCTCATAGCTGTTTCAGGCCAGGACTCTCCTATCTCCCTTACGCAAGGGAGCAAAGACAGGGATGACCCCTGGAAGCCTGTGCAGTAATCTTACAAACCTGAGGTATTTTCAGCAACCAATTCACAGTTCCTGGTGGTATTTAGAGCCTTGCAACCACTCTGGAGGGGACAAGTTGTGTCAGCAGCCCCTGGGATGGGGGAGGACAGTAGAAGCGCAGGCTGGCAAAGCCTGAACTGATTGACTCTTATTGGCAAGGAACTATTTTTGGGAGCCAATGATGAGAACAGCCTGTACTGCTGCAAGTTTGACTCTGCCTTGCAAGGTTATTATCTGTGAGTTTAATCAGAGTCTGTCACATGCATGGAGTGAGTAGCTAGTGTCTCAAAGGGTGTGTTTTGTGCTGGGATAGGGGGAAGGAGAGATGGGGGATGGGGAGAGAAGCTTTTGAGGTATGAATGGAAGAAAATAGACACTCACTTCTTGAGTTCCTTCTGTTCTTTCAAGTGTATCAATTAAATACAGATAAATTACTTGCGTAAATTCAAGACAGACTTCCCAGATACCTATGAACTTGTTGTGGTCAGGCAAAGGAAAATCAGTGACTGCAGATCTCTTCTTTTCCCTGAGCCTAGGGGGTCCCTGAGCTCTCTGTGAATGGACTCTGTTCACAGAGGTTGCATTGCCCTCTGTAGAGATGTACCTGCTTGGGATGAGATGTGGCAGCTGTTCATCAGTGCAAAGCCCTTCTAAGCAGCCATTAGGAAATGTGTGAAAATGGAGGGGTAATTAGGGAAACAGACACTGTAATGAACAGCACTCTTGCTGCAGTACGACTATCATTCTCTGTCATACAAAAGACCAGCCCTGGTTAGTTTGATTTATGAACTGTGCAGAACAAGCTTATGGTTATTTTGATGATCTGTGTTACTGTATTAACTGGAAAAGCCTGCCAATAACCAGTGCCCTGTTGTGCTGGGAGCTGCACAGAGAGACCTAGATGAGGGCTGTAGCCACTAAATACTTACCAATATAAGCTGGGAAAACATGGTCACGTAGACAGATGAGAGCGTCAACGCACAGGGAATGAAGGCAAGTTAAGAACAGTAGTAAATATCCAGAATTTTCTTGCTCAGCATACTTTGGGCAAAGTCTGTAAAGAGACGACATATTTTATCCACTGATGGCAGTGAACATTTTTGCATTGACCTGCTAGGGAGATATGAATTGTAAATGGGTGAGAATTTTAAGTTTTGTGGACTATAAGCTTAACATATCAGCAGCTTGACTGTTGCAAATTATCTGCAGCTTTCTGGGCAAAAGTGAGACTTATGCTAGGGTAAGACAAAAAGCAATGACAGAACTTCACTGGTGTTTGTGGGACCTCCCTCAAGAAGAAGGCCAAAACTGAAAAAAACTTTGTGTGTCTCTGAAAAGCTCTGAAGAAAGTGGAGCAGGTCAGCATTCACATCTTGTTATGACTGAGGGGTTAGAGACATCAAGTGTCTTGGAAAAGAGGCACTTGATGCAGCTAAGAAGGGAGGCAAGGGAAGACTGAAAAGTAAGGGGAAAAATTATATCAGGCAGATAACCTGTGAAAAAGCCTTTAGAATGGATGTGCAGGGGTGGGGGACTGAGATGCATTTGCCACAGCCAAAGTGAAAACTTGGTAGAGTAAGGAAGGGAGCAGAACCATTAATGTCAGTGAGGGTCATCAGACCGGGGTCCTAATGCCAAACCTCAGACCTGCATCTTTGATGACAAAATGGAGTCAGAAGCCTGGCTATGTTCCCCTCCAAAAAACAGAAGTCCAGAAGCAGGGTTTGCTTTTCTACACCCAGGAGTTTGAGCGTGGAACACTCCTTCGCTCAGTCCTGCTGTTCTGCTTGCTGTACGTCATTGGACTTCTGTTTTTTGGAGATATCTTGTCCAGCTCTCATGAGACCTGACTTTTTCCTAATCTATAAGATTACAGGCACCTCTGACAACAGCTTTACAATGGCATAGTTGCAGAAGTGCAATAACCTCCTGCAGGAAGCAGACAAAAGTTCTTATGTGTAGGTAAATGCATGGATAGTGAATGGAGCCCATGAGCCTGTCAAAAATTCCTGTTTTTTCTCCATATTAGTGTCTGTTGTGTTTGGAAAGTCTGCATTTTTTGGGCGAGAGAGTTCTGTAAATTGAAAAACAAGAGACCCGGGAATAGACACATATTTACTGCAGTGCTGACAGGTGGGGGTAATCACAGACAAGGAGGTGAGGGGCGGAAAGGGCTTGATGCCCCACAAAAAGCAAACTGCAAAGAACCTGACAATGCAGCAGCCACTTTGGGGAATCATCAGCTGCGATGGCTGTGAAAAATCCCAAGGGATCCCAAGCGCGCAAATGCAGTTATGATTTGACATCTGGATGACTGGATTGACATCTCGGGAAGGATGTTTTCATTTTCCACTCTGCTTATAGAGAAGCGGGAATGGATGGAAGGAATGGGCTGAACTCTGGTGTT
Source organism: Cnemophilus loriae (assembly GCA_013397755.1). Taxonomy (NCBI): domain Eukaryota; kingdom Metazoa; phylum Chordata; class Aves; order Passeriformes; family Corvidae; genus Cnemophilus; species Cnemophilus loriae. Next base: position 355,714 of record VZTF01005785.1, on the reverse strand, counting down.
CAGTGGTACAGACCACACTGACAGGGCACCTCCGTCTGCTGCTCTGGTGGACACTGCTGGCTCTTCTCACTCTTCAGATTTCTGAGGGACAGGGTGCTTCTCCCTGTAATAGAAGGAGGTTGCCTAGGGAAGGAGGTACATTTCTATATAATTATTGCACAGAGTTCAGGTAAAGAAACATACCCTCTCCCATTCCTCTTGAACACCGTGGTTTGCATATGTGCAAAGGCTGGGTTTTTTGATTTCTCTGTACAGGTTGCGTACTTTATTTTGTCATTATCAACAAGGAGCTTTTAACCCAAAGTGTCTTCCTTTCCTAAAGAACAATGATGTAGAGCAGGGTAAAAAGTGATAAAAACCCATCCTGCTGAGGCAGAAAGAAAAGCTGCAGAAATTGCTGAAATGGAGGGAAGAAGTGACTTTGGCTGATGGCATTCACTTTGGGCCCAAAGCTCTTGCTGATGGCTTGCTTCCTAGCACAACTCAAATAGCAGCCAGAATCTTTGTACCTGGAGGAGAAAATAGTACTAGTGAACCTGAAAGGAGGCCGTCCTTGACCTTTCCTGCTCTCTGGGGAAGTGAAAAATCTGGGACATACTCCTGAAGGAAAGTTCTCCAAATCTCTCTGAAATGTCACCCTCCAACAGCTGCTGCATGCCAGTGCACAAAAAATGCCCTCCTCTGATCATACAAGTGGTCCTTCAAGTCTGTGGGTGCCTGCTGTGGGCTTTATGTTTTTGCTAGAGTGTGCTCTGCAAGAAACTGTCTCTTGACAGATTTTCTGAGAGCTTTTTAGCTCTCCTGGATATGTTGGGAAGCATGAAAATAGTATGTGGTTTCCTAGGGTGTGGCATATTTTATATGGCTATTACCCTTCAAACTGCTGTCTTACATGGGTGACATAAGTGGCCAGATTTATACCCTATTCCCTATAATGCCCATTTTCAGAACAGTGTTTCTCAAGGAATCTAGAAAAGATCCAAATGTTATTTGATATCTCACAGAGACTTGTGAAATTTGTAGCTCTATGGCTGTAGGCACAAATAATTCTGCATGGATGTAGGATCCATAAGCTGGTGAGCCTGGAAGGAACTCTCAAACGAACTTCCTTGTACCCAGTTCAGAGAACAGAGGAGAAACCAAGTCTGGGTCTCATGCCTGGCCTCTCTATGTGACAGACCCAACCAGTCCTCAGAGATGAGCCTCCAACCTTCTCCTGGGCATTCGAGGCCTCTTTCTGGAGTATGACAACAAACTAGGAGAACAGTGGAGCAATTAAACCAAAAAAGACTCAGCATTAGTAATAAGGTTAATTAGGTGTGTCTGTGATGGTTCAGTTAAAGGCTCTTTTCTTTATCGCCCTCCAAGTATGGCATATTCTTGGGTTTTGGATTTATGCAGCTGTACTAACACAGACCTGTATTATATCAGCTCTGGTCTCAGGGTGAAAACCAACCCACTGTGCTGGCTGGGTCGGAGAAGAGAAGGGGATGGTTGTGTTTCCACTTCAAACCCTCATCACTTGTCTGCTCCCAGCCCTCCAAGCCATGCCTCTGTTCTTTCTCCTTTGTGCCCTGAGTACTGCAGACAAGTCCCTCACGTGCTTTTCTGCATCTTCTGTGGTTTAGTGGCTACTTAAATATTTATTTATGTAGAACTTGCCCCTAGGGATTGTCTTATGAATGCAGAGGAGGGGTATTGTGAGAGAAGGAGGGAATGAGCAGTCCCTAGAGGGCTCGGTGTTGTCTATTGCCAAGAGGCAGAAACTGCACAAACAGGCTTGTCCTGGAAAAAGATTAATGTGTGAAAGAACAAACACACGTGTGTGCACACAAACACACGCTTACACACTTGTAAACAGAGACAGAAAACTGGCAACTGAACACAAAGAGAAGGAAAGCATTTGCACGAGTCAAGTGATTAGAGTCAGTCTGATCTGTTCAGCCATAGAATCTGCTCTCTTTTGACCCATAGGACACCAGCATTTTTACAGACCAGCCATCCAGGAAATGCTGCAGAAAGATATATAAGGCAGCAGGGATGTCCTGAGATGCTGCATTCAAGAGCAGGCTACCATGAGTTGAAGGATAGGTTGTATATCATCGAAAAGATGAGTTTCCTGAGGTTTGCAAACACACTTGAATTTGCCCATTGATTTAAGTGTTAACAATCTCTTCGTAGATAGCATGTAGGAAAATCTGGAATCTTTTTTGCTGTTATGATTGATATTGCTTGAACTTTAATCATATGCAAGAGGCAGCTCAGCTTGTTGAATTCATTAATTGCTAAGGCGTAACATATTCACTTAATTGGATTCTCTGCTAGATAGAGATGTATTTATATGTATTTGTATATGTGGTTAGTGTATATATTTAGCTCCACAAAAGATGATGTTAATGGAACGTTCAGGTTGCCTGGTGAAATAATCAGCAAACTGGAAGGGATAAATGTTCAGTCATAAGCACGATCTTTTCTATTGCAAAAAAGGGTAAGGCCTGGCTTACTGGGTATTCTTGGCACAGCAATAAAACAGCCAGGGCTATAAAGTTGGCACTGAGGAAAATTTGCACTTGTATGTTCTTTTGGCTGGGTGTGGGGCTCTGTCCCACCAGAGTGCCTGTCTTATCACCAAGGACTGCTGGTCTGTCTTTCTTCAAGACTTTCTCCTGCCCTGGTCTTGGAGACTCCCTCCATTTCCTTGTGGAAATCAGCACTACGCTGGTGAGCTAATGGCCTTCAGCTGCAACTGGGGACTGTCCTTGGAGGTGGGCTCTGAGTAGTGCAGGACAGGAAAAGCAATGCTGCCATCTGAGGAGGCTGCAGCCTCCCTTCCTCCCGCCCACCCACATCTCACCTCTGTGTGGGGAGAGCTACTGTGTGGGACCCTGGATGGCACAGTGGCTCCTTCAGAGCCATGAGGCAGAGCTGTCGCCAGGGGCCTCAGCTGATTGAGCTTTATGTTGAGTGTGGGAGACGAGATGCGTCTGCTTCCTGGAGGCTGGAAGGGGCAGGGTTGAGTGCCGCTGCATCAGCCTGAGCATCACTGTGCTCCCTTTTCCAGGAAAGGTATTTTCGGAGAGCGAGGAAAGACAGCTGCCTGGTCACTTGCGTCGCTTCAGCTTCCAGAGCAGGTGGAGAAAACCCAAGAATGTTCTCTTGAGCTTTAGTGAATCTCCTGCGCCAAAACTAGTCCTTAGCAAGTATCATATGAAATCCTGCTGTTCCATTTAAAGCTGCTGATCCACATGCCTGACTTGCGGTACTGCTGCTCTGTCATTAATCAGCATGATTTCCACTGCTGACTGCCGTCATGCACGGCTGCTCTACACTAACCACCATCCTTCTACAGCAGAGGTCCTTCCTCTGATGTGGGGCGTGAAGATGGTGTAGGTGCAGCCCTGAGCTGTGCAGTTCCTCTGGAGTGGATGAGCTGAGACATCTCCTTACTATACTGCCATTGCTCCCAGCTCTCAGGTCCCTGTTCACGACCCTTGCAACAAGGGTTTATTATTCAGAGCCTTTAACAGAGGAAGAACTGAGCTTCAGGAAGCTTCAGTGGCTTGCTTAAGGTTACAGAGTAAGCACAGGACAAGATAACAGCCAGCAATTGGGTCCCTTCACTCCTGGGCATCTGTGGAGAAAGCATCTGCTCTCTGCACAGCTGCTGCACAGCTGCTGCGGGCAAGTTTGCCCTGCGAAACACAGCTATGCGTTGCCTGTGCTGGCATATGCTTGCGATGGTAAATCCATACGGTGCAGAGCAGTGCCAGGGGGGTGCATCAGCACAGCATGGTGCAAGGCAGCTGTGTGAGCCTGGCAAGCTGCCTCGGCTCTCACCTTGGCCTTGCTGGGCTGACGTGGCTACACGGCATCTGGACTGTAACCGTCCCCATTGCATCTACCCCTACCACGGTGCTTCTGCTCCGAGGTTACACAGACCAGACCAGCTTGGTCCTGTCCTCACCTTCCGTGCAGTACAGCCCTCAGCCCTCTCTCTTAGTCTGTTACGAGCGTATTGCTGCAACACGAGAAACCTGTCTGCAGCGTGATCTGCCTGATTAGTGCCTTCCTTTCGTCTCGCCTTCTGGGCCTCATGACCATGAGGGACCTGCCAGCTTCACCCTCTTCCACCTCTCTCCAATGCACCTTTTCCAATTTGGCTTCTGCTTTCTTTTCCTCATTCAACCCCTTGGCAAGGTCAGTGCTGCTTTTTTCATCTTAAAACAGGATTGCGTAATCTCTACATTGGTTGATTTTCTTGCTCACCATTGCTGTTTCTTTATTCCTTTCTCCTGTGCCAGTGCATGGAGATTCACGGATAGCTCTTTCTCCATCTTCACTGATACTTTCTTGGCTCATTTATTGGTTTTGTAATAGCTCGTGCACATTCAAGCCGTAGAAGCAATTACATACAGAAAATGAAAGAACAGTGATTCAATTTTTAACTTGTGAAGTCAAGCTAGGAAATGCCAGTCTTGTTTTCCAGGCCACCTTAATTCTACTTCTTCAAGTTTCTTTGAAGTGCAGGGGTTGAGGGAGGGACTCCATGGAGAGAGTTGCATGCACTCATTAATTAAAACTTGAATCGAAATGTCCACACACAAGTGGGATGGAAGAAAGGCTGAAAAGGAAACTCTAAACCTGCCATTTTCTAATACTTCAGCCTAAATAAATTACCCTTAACGTAGTTTGTTTTATGGTTTGGTGGTGAGTTTTTTATATATGCTGTGTTTTAATTTGTTCCTTAAGAGGAAACCCCAAAATCTCTTCTGTAAAATAAATTGTTCATTCTCATGCATGCTGAGCTTTCAGCACTGGGTCTGACTGTTCAGTCCAGTGACTAACCTGTATTTGTTTCACAGACATTCATGAAAGCTCGAAGTGATTTGCCTTTCTTCTGCATCCTGAATAGTGGAGTGCAGGTGACCTTTTCACAGTGAGGCACATTTAAACAGGTAGAAGAGAACCTGGATGATTTGTCCACATTTTGTAGCCTGATTGGACCTTTGCCTTTCTCTTGCCTTGCCAAAGCTGAGGTGTTGTACTTACCATGGCACTGGTGGGGAGTCCTCACTGATTTACTGAGGTGTTGGGTTCAGCTCTTAAAACATTTATGCTCAGATGCTGTTTGGACTGTCTGCCAGGATTTCTGCAAGAAAGTGACAGAAAAGAAATTGTGATTATTCAACAGTTTATAAAGCAGCTAAGAGTGAATGAAATGTGATGGACCAAAGTAAAAATCATGTTCTTAGCCTCAGGGTTTTTGCCCTGCTGGCTTTCAAATGCCTGTTGCAAAGCTTGGAGATGTTGGTTTTTTCTCAGGGAACCGGCTTGAAGACTCTTGTAATGGAGGATGTCAGAGAACTTAATTACAGGCTTACTGCTTATTCCCCTGATAACAGAGGTAGCTACGCAGTATACACACATTTAAATACACAAAGTCATCCACCTAGTTCTAGTCTGACAGAAATCATTCCATGTGTGCATCATAAAAGATATCCTGCAACCTGCTGAGAGCCTTAGCTTCATCTTATGTCTCCAAGACTGCAGCTGTCATGCCTGTTCTCCTACTTTTAGGCCACAGAAATGGCACAAGATCTGTTTTGCGTTGGCATGTTTATGCACAAAATGACACACATATCTTTGAAAAATAGGTGTACCTGAGGTCCATCAGGTCTGAGAGGAGGGGAGAATTTTATTTCTTTGAGGCCATGCTCCCAAGAAAACCATTCTTGGCTTAACTCTTCTTTGCTAGCTGGGGTTGGCAAATACATAGCTTCCTCTCTCCTTTCCAAATCACTGATTTCAAGGTTACCTCTCACTCCCTCCACACTCATGTCTGATTGTGCTCCTTTTGCACAGAGATGCCTTGGAGCCCAGATGGCCTCAGCTGGGCCCTTGGCAATTCTGCTTGGACTCCGAGCTCAGATTGGCTTAAGATAACTGCTGCTGGGGGGTACCTCTGTGTGTGAGTACCTGGGATGGGAAAGGAGAAAAAAAATCTTTGGCAGAATCACTCCCTGATGCTCACAGAGCACTTGCTGGCTACAACCAGCGTGGCAGTAATGCACATGTGTGCCATGAACCAGCTGTCCTGCTGGTGGGCTCCATCCTGGTTGGGTCTTCTCTGTAAGGTGTAGGTAGAGCTGGCAGGTCTTACCTAATGCTCCACCCAAACTTGGCAGAATGCTGTGCTTTTCAAGCAAAGCCCAGCATTTGGCTGTAGCAGTAGGTCAGGTGGGGGTCCTGCAGCTCATGGGTTCTCTTTCTGGAGTTCTCATCCATCAGAATGTCTGAAGCTTTGTCTTCTAAGGCAGGAGTCTCCAGCTGGGGAGTACAGCCCACACTAGCTCTTGAGAGGCCTCATCTGACCTGGCAGTCTCTGCTGTATGAGAGGTTGATCTGCAGCTGCACAGGCAGAAGTACCCTGGTAAGTCCCTCTGCCAGTGGAGATGTACAGTGCTCACACTGCTGTGGCTGGGGCCAGCACTTCATTTCAGGACAGAGGTGTTGGGATGCCGACAACTCAGTCCATATCTAAGTCAGTGGGAGCTGAGATAGGGGGAAATCACACTGCAAGTTACTCCCCCATCCCTGCAGGTTTCTCCACTGCTTGCACTGATCCTACTCCTTTGACTGGTCCTGGCACAGGGGCAACAGACTAAAGACATGATGGAGGCAGTGGTTAGAACACAGGTTTGTGCAGTGAGGATGGTGTTCGTGGTGCACAGCAGTGACAGAAGGCAGGACTGTGAGTGGGTGGGTGGGAGGTGGGGTGCTGATGAGCCAGGGCATGAGGGACCACCATCCACTTCTGCTTATGCAGGTGAGATGGAGGCTGTCTGCTGCCTCTGCTTTCCCTTGGCCCCATTCCCTGTCCCGTGTTTATTGGGGAGCACCTGAGTGAATAAAAGAAAGGGAAGAAGAACTGGATCAGGGCATGAGGATATCTACATGCCTTCTCCATAGAGGCAAATGAGGGAGACTGTTGATAAGAAAAGGTGCAAGAATGCAGTGAGCAGCCCCTTTAACCACCCACGGGATAGAGGGAAAGCAGCAAGAGTGTCCCTGGTTGCACCTATCCCACAGCTTTGCTTCCCATCCTGTCCATTCTTGCAAAGCCAAGAAAAGAGACCTGGCAGAGAACCAGGATGCAGAGCAGACCTGTTGTTTCAACTCGGTTTGGAGATGTGGTGACAACTTGGAACAGTGCTTCAGTTGACTACCCCTTGGGATGGCCCTGGTGCACTGCGCAAGACTCCCTGCCATGTGCCGGGTTGAGGGGAGCTGCAGACATGCACCCTGAAGGTATGGAGGTAGTGGGGCTGGCTGTGGCTATGCCAGTGTGAATCCAGACCCAGGATCCAGACAAAGAGTCTTCTGCAGATGAGGACAGCATTTGCAATCACAAGCCCAGTGCTGTCAGTGGTGGGAGAAGAAAGAAATGGGGATATGCAGCTTTGTAACTGCTTTCCTTGGAATCTGGCTCCCAACACGAGCAGTAATTCCTCCGGAAGAGGTTTGATCCGCCCCTTTCCAGCAGTGAGAGGAGAGCCGAGCACCCCGCGTCTCTCTGCCAGAGCGGTGTGTGTACAGCCCAGCCACTGCTGCACTTGGCAGGCGTGCACCTCTGCACAGGGACAATGCGGGGCTGCCAGGCAGAGGGCAGGGCCTCTGGCTGCCGTATGCGGGGTAGGGGGGTGTTTCACCCACTGTGACACCCCCCACTGGAAGTTGAAAGATCTCTCTCTGATATTCTCAGAGATGCTTTTCAAGCAGTGCCTTCAGTCTTGCTTGCACAGCACAAAAACCAGTGAGATTTAGGTAACTCACCCCCTCTCTCTTTATGTTTTCTCCTCTCCTAACCCTTCTGGGGCCGGCTTCAGCATTTAGCTTTTCTCAGCTTGAGGAAACCGTTTTGGCCTTCCTCTGCATCTGCATTTTTGAACATTCCTTCAGCTTCAGGTCCCAAGAGATTCTGGGAGAGATATTCAATCAGTGTAAAGAGTAGGTGTCACTGCACACGTGTCAGGGTTTTGTACACCACTGTACTGGACCCACTTAGCGGCCAAAGCTCTAAACTGTCTCCCAGACTGCAGAGTGAATTGGCAAACATCCCTCCCGCTGTGTAACATGCTTTAGGGGAAAAAAAAAAATTCTGAGTAAAAGAAATGAAAGCTCAGCAAAATGAAACTCAAACCCAGAACTCAACAGGGAAAGCCAAGGGGAAAAATCATTAGATAGGGCATTACATGCATGGACACGTACTGGATGCAGACACACACCTGCACAATGCGGATGCACTCCTAGAGACCGCAAAATGCTTACATAAAGCATTTAGATGCCTATACATGCACATAAAAATACATTTTCTTTAAAACCTTTGTGACTCCTGAGCCGCCTGGGACACAAAACGTGCAATCTTACCAATATCCCTGCTACATTTTCCCCTGCCCCACAGTTCTGCGAAGGAAAGCAGTAGAGATGCTCAAGGTGAAACCTTCTTTCACCTTAGATGAGCAATGATAGGGACAGTATCAGCTCCCTGACTTTAGATTTTATTTACCAGACCAGAATCAGAATAGACCGATCTTGCTGGAATTTAGGACGTTTATTAAGCTCTCTTGTCCTCACACAGTCATTTCAGAAGGGCATGATGGCTCTAAGTACGCAACACTATTAAGTAAGAGTCTGAGTCACGTGCTGTCACTGCCTGTTAGCTGAAGGTGGGTTATGTTGGATGGTAGTCAGTTTTCAGTGTTTGTTAAGATATAAATTTTGTTCTAATTCTTCTTCCCAAATCCTAATGCCTGATTTGCCCCTGCTAGAAGTTTAGAGTTACATTCTCCAGCGCAACCAGATCATAACCCCTGCTACCATGAACAGCTTCCTCTCCCCTCATGTCTCCTGTTTTTGCCTGTGCTGATTGCAGTTGGCATTTCCATAAATCATGGTTATGTACACATCAGTTGGCACTGAGGTCCTTGAAAAACTGTGTCCCCCTGGAGTCCCTGCTGCTTCAGCTTGAGCCAGCCTTGCCTGGATGAACCACCTTCTGGGATACCAAGTTAATGCTACCATCAAGAACACCACCATGTCCCAGAGGGGCTAGTTTCATACTTGTATTGAATTCTTGGTGCCTTCTGGTTTGGAGGAATGATTTAGCAAGGCAAACTCTTTGGCATTCTCACAGCTCTGACCTTTTTGGGACAACAGTGGAGCCCCATAGTTCACTGACTTTGCAGAAGTCAGAAGCGCTCAAAGTATACCTCATTAACCTTCTCTGGCTAATCATGGCAGGGGACAGGACCTTAGCAACTGCAAAAGGCATATAAATGCACCAGGAAAGAAATGTTTCAGCAAAAATGGCACGAGCTGTGTAAATGCCAGACCTCAGTGAGATGGATGACCGTGTTTCTGCAAAGAGCTTTTATTCCCAGAATGAGTTGTATAGCAGGAGCAAGTACCTCACCCTGTCTGTATTCTAAGCTCAGCCTCTCTCTTTCTGGCATATGCTAGGTGCTGTATAAATATAGAGGGGAGGAAATCACACCATCTCCTGCAGCCTCAATTTTTAATTGAAAGGCTATTAGAAGCAATTCCTACTTCTGCAGGTGCAGTCGAGAAAGCAGCCTTCCCCAGGTGGTTGTGGAAGGTGAACTTGAGGTTCAGGAAGGAGTGTTGTTTTTGTGTTAATTAATTTTGCATGTGGAGCATTCAAAACCATTTCTTGTCTGCTTTGGCTGATGTGGCTAATTAATCACCTTAAAGTGTCTGTAAACAGGAGATTTTTGCTCTTCGTGGCATCTCTTTTCCACCTGCTGTAGACCAGCCTGTGTGAGGATACAGACCTGTAGCATCACAGGAACTGCACGTTTGGTAGTGGGTGTGATGTCAGCACTGTAAGTGTGAGAGTCATAACTTAACCAGCTTGGGTGAAGGCTAAGAGGAATGTTTTATTCTCAGGGCACTAGAGAAGGTGTTGCTGCTGAATGAGGGAAGTAGGAGCAAAGGAGTTGGAGGTATCACTAGCGTGAGTCTTTGTGTTCATGTGGGTTAGCTGGGGGACAGAGATACGATGATTAAGACTGAGTATTGACATTTGCAGACTGATAAATTGAGAGGAAAAGGCTTTTCAAAGTGGAATTCCTCCTCTTTCTTCTGCTTGCTTATAGTCATTGGACTGGAAAGGCTCATCTGGTCCCATACCTCTGCTCTAGGCAGGAAAATAATATAGCCCTATGCAAACCAGTTGTGCTTCTTCTTGACCCCATTTTAGTTGTTTTTACAGCTACTTTTGGGCAGCTGTTTCAGAACTTCCTCCTCTGATGGTTAAAATCTATCTTATTTTCAAGGCAAATTTCCTTACAATCAGTTGTTCTTTTACTAGCATTGTTTTTCCTGCTTAAAAATAACTTTCCTTTCTCCCTTGTGTATTTGTCCCCCCTTTATTTATACTGAGCAGTCATATCCCCTCTTGGCTTTCATTTATCTAGGTTAGACAAGCTTTTTAATCTCCTTCTTTAAGACAAGCTCTCTGTTCCCCTAATCGCTCAATCCAAGGTTATTTCTGATAACTAGCTTTTCTCTAAGGTTCCTTGCTGCTTTGCCCAAACTGAGTGTAAAACATCACGACCTATTGCCTGTTGAGTAATTTTGGGGTAAAGAAATGTGCCAACTATCAGATCCAGAAAAAGAAACATCAGGGTGCTGCTGTTAAAATTTGCATTTGTTCTCCATCTAATCTCTGTGAAGCTAAAGACTCCCATAATAACTTAGTTCCTGATAAAATTTCTCTTTAGAAAGAATAATGACATCGCTATCCAGACTGAAAGCCAAGCCTGTGGAGCTACAGTAGATCTCTGTATTTCGGTCCTCGTGGAATATCTTGCACCAGCCTTCCAAAACCTATTTCAGTCCAAAATGATTCTACTTTATTTATGCATGATTTATTTCTTCACAGTCTACTGCAACATTAAAGTTACAACAGCATCCCCTAGGTCTACCTTTATTTTATGTACCCTGAGCAATGCCTTCTTCCATTGGCAGTGTCCCAGTTATAACTGCTATTTCTATGGTGCTTCTAGAGTAGCCCTTTTCAGGTCCTGCCCAGTTGTTCTGGTTTTCCCATGTCCTCATTCAGGATCTGTACCAATTCTACTGACAAGAATCTTATTTCTCCTTGGACTTGCCCTGCTTCCCAGAGGGGTTAGGTATGCTTCTCCACCAGCTAAATTACCAATAACAGTCCTATTTTCTGCCCCTTGTCCAACATCCTGCCTTTACCTTTTCTATATTTGATTATCTATTTTTCATGTATTCAAATCAGGTGCAAAAGTTATGTAAGATTTTTCCAAAGATTAAAGACTGGAAGTTTTCACATTAATATAATTAATGGATACACGCTGTATGTGTTCCCTCATCTAGCTCTAGACACATGTGTATGTCTCCTCACTTCCACAGTATCTGTGAGCCTCGTGGCCTTTTCTATGTTTATCCACCTAGTGCACCCCAGATGTAAAAACATGCCATTATCTCAGTTTTACGCAACATGGAGCCACAAAGGTGCAGATCAGGTTACAGAGATTCTTGGAGGAATAGGGAATTTCTGCCTCCTAATTCATGCTCTCGGTTGTTGCTTTAGTGCTTCCCCACTGGAATGAATAAACTCCTCAGCTCCTGGGGAAAAGAAATAAAAGAACCAATAATAAGGGATGAAACATTGAGCTTTTGGGAAAACGCAGAAAGCGGTTCAAGTCCTAAGTGAGTTTGGAATGGTCTTTTTTTTTATTCTGCAGATGAAACCAAATCCCTTTTGTTCCTTTTACATTTCTTCTATAATGGGGAGGGTCAGGAATTGAGAGAAGATTGTAAATGAAAAGAGAGTGGTGCAAGGCATGGTGCAAATAGGAGACTGAGTAAAATAATAACGATCAGGAGACTGCCTGGATAGTTTTCCTCCAGCCTGTTGAAAAACAAGCACCTGAAGGTCCGGGCTCTCTCCTGAACCTTCATCCCAAATACCAGTTCAATGCTGCTGAGTATCTTGCCTAAGAAACATATCTGAACATTTCTGGTTTAATTCAGAACTATATTCTCCTGCCTAGCCCTTGAAAACCAAATTTCTTGGAGGTTTTAATTTTCCATCTGTCGACACTAGTTATGAGTCTCTCCAGATGCTCTTGAGTTTTGAAGTCCTACCTTGGCATATTAGGAGGAACTCAAGGATTGACTTCTTTCTTTGTTGGAACAGACGATTTTGGAAATTCATGAGAGTAGCTTGTACTTGTCCATACTACCCATCTGGGTAAGGATTTTGTAAATGGTGAGACTGGATCCTGGTCATTTGAACAGGCGGCTGCTTTTGCCAGTAGCTTATAAGATAGCCACTGAATGAGACTATCAGCTCCTCTCTGTTATAAATATCTTACTGACCTGATAACACTGAAAAGAGCACATGTAGGAGAATAAGGAAATACACTCTCCTGGTATAAATTGCAGCAGGAAGATTTAGGTTAAACATCAGGAGAAAAAAAATCACTTTTTAATGGGAAAGATACTTAAGCACTGGAATAGATTTCTCGTGGAGACCATGGACTCTCTGTCAGTGGAAGGACAGGTTAGAGAAACATCTGCCACAAATGGCTGATACAAGCCTTAGCTTCCCTTGGGAGGAGAGAAAAGCCTCTGTTAAGAATTAGTTTCAAGGAACTAATGTGATGCACCTTTCATTAAAGATGCGCATTAACATACTGCAGAACTCTTTTGTTCTGGCTGCATTATACCGCGGTTAAGGCAATTTGCCAGCCAGCTGGAAGGCTTTCAGAAGGCTCCCACTTGTTTTCCCCTTGCATAGGCAATCTCACCTTTTGTCTGCATGGGATAACTTGTATGCTTAGACAAACAAATAGTGTATATGATTAACTTTTTGTTCTACAATAATTCTCCCTTTCTTTCTTTGCAAATGTGTTGGACTTCTACTTCCAGTCTTGTTATCCAAAATAGGATTTTATATTTAAGGTAAAAGTTAGGCACTCCCTTCCCTCAACATCTCCAAATTCATCCTCAAACCAAAGTGATTTTACTTTTTTGATGAGATCAGATGTGGTACAGATAGAGCAAGGGGCAGTTAAGGTGAAATTCTGTTTCTTAGGAGCTCTGTCCTGGCATAAAATAACATTACATAGGGATTGGAGAACATGATTAGAAAGGAGTTTTTATAGATCCCTAGTATCCTTACTTTTACTGATTCTGTGACCTTTCAGGGTTCCTAGTGGGCGTTTGGATGACTAGACTGATTGGAGAAAACCCGATGGGTCTTGAAACTGCAGGGTGACCAATATGAAGGATGCCTGGAATAGTTTATTTTTCCTCTTTTTGCTGAGGCAAGCACTCACCAAAACCCAAGTAATAACAGTTCATAAGCTGTTAATACAAAGTACCCTGAGACTTCAGAAATGCCTTGCTCTGCTCTGCACAGCTTGGCAGGTTATATTCTTTAAGCGTAGGCATCTTTACCTGGACAAATCTGTGACATTTAATTCTGCTAACTTCTGTCCCTACCATGAATTGCTCCCTCCCTCTCGTGGCAGATTATCTAGCATACGATACACATTTGTGTATTCTTGATTTTGCATTGTCTCCATCCTCTGCACATGTGGTGTTTCTTATTGCCCACATGTTGCTTATGCCCAACCTTCTTTAACTATGTGCATATACATTTGACCTTTGTATGCATAAGCATGTAAAGAAGTCTGCCCCCTTTTAATTCACTATGATTTTCTGACTTTTCTTATTCATACCTGTATGTGTATGGAGGTATATGGCATGTCTGATTGTTCAGGTTAGCAATAAAATGTAACATTTGCACATATTTTTGAGACAATCCATAGTTGATTTGGAGATTTAGGTCAGAACATTTCCTTATATCCTGTTTTTCTTCCTCTTTGGATTATTTAGAATGTTTTTATTGGGATAATAAGGAATGGATGTGTACTACTGTATTTGCAGGTTAGGTGATTTAGTGTACAGAAGGCTGTGGCAATGCTGTCATTGTTATCCTAATTTCATAATGTTTCTGTGTAGTACAACACTGTGAGACGTGCCTGGCACACAGCCTTGTGAACTCCCCTTTCTGTCCCAGAGAACTTCTGGGTAATTATGGGTTGGGTTTGCCTATCCAATCTAATTTATCACTTAGGGGGTTATATTATGCCTGTTACTGAGATATCTAAGTGCTGCTGAGATTCTGTGAGATGTCTCTTTCATCAGCCACTTATTTCTATGATAAGTTAATGTTACTGAGCTGAAATCTGGGCTGTTCTGTGCAGCATCTTAATCACTGGTCCCTACTGAGCCCCGTGTGGCAGTTACTACTTTTGGGGATTTGAGCTCAGTTACTTGAGAGCCAAAGTAGCACTGCAGAAATCTCTGGCTAAGATGATGATAAATTGACCTGCTTGGTGAATGAGTGGGAAGTCCAGGGCTGAGCAGACCTTGGATAAGCAGGCGAGTCTATTCTCTTTATTCTGTTAGAAAGTCACTTTCCACATCCAGGCTTAGATACTAGCATGGGTACAGACCATCTCCATGGGTGGAAGGAACGTTAGGGGCAAGGTTTCCTTGGCATTCTTTGCCTTTGGAAAGGCAAGACCAGCTGCCCAGATGCTTCGCCCATCTTTTTACAACCCCCCCTGCCTTGTGCTCACTGGGGTGCTGTGTTCACCCTGTACAGGGATGGAGGATGGATGTGGAAACTGCTGTTTCTGGGTGATTTCTTCTGCCTTTCTTCTCTCCTCACCAGCCCTCAGAGTGGATTTTTCTTCCATGGCCAGATGAAGTGTTTGTTTGTTTTGAAGGTGACAAGTGTTTCATGTGAATTCTGGATACTCTCAAATGCCAAACCCCAGCTGGGCTTTGAGTTTCACAGATTAACCACTGACACCTAATGAGCCTTTAATAAGTGTTTCTCCCTCCCATTCTGTCATTTAAATAAATAAATGACTGAAATTTGGGGGTGGTGGGAGGGGTGTTGGACTGGAGCGGAATGAAGCTTTTCTGTTTACCCACCAAGCAGGTACACCGCTAAGAGCAGTCACGTAAGCTTCCCACACACCCACACTGCCTCTGCCATCAAGTCAGCATGTCTCAGTCCTGGCCTGGGGGACTTGCTTTGAGGATCATGCAGGAAAACTTCTTCTAAAGCCCAGTTAGCTTCTGCACCCTCTCAGCTTTGGTTGCCAGCCAAGGTGCTAATTACTGTCAACTGTGATGGTGGGAGGGGGATTGAGAACAAAGGCGAGACTTTGATAGTTGAAAGTACAGTTGATGTTCAAGCTTCCTCTTTTCCTGGATTTTTTTTTTTTTTTTTTGGCAGGAAATGGTCTGCCTGGGCAGTGGATGAGCTTACATGTATTGTTTCTTTAAGGACTGCAGTAGCTTCAAAACAGCTCTCATTCTTATCAGTAGATATAAGGCAATTGAGTCCCACCCCCTTTTTTGACTATTGAAGATATGATCTCTATTCACTTAGGAAATGGAAAATTAAGTGTTCGAAAATTGCAATAGAACTTTATGGAAGTTATGAGAATTAGGGAAAAATAGCAAGACTTCTAAAAAAATCATAGATGCTCTTTGGTATTAATTTTCATGCGTCAGAAACATAAAGTAATTCCTTGTTTCCAGCTAAGGTATGTAACCAAGTCATTGTGCTCCTGTTGTTTGACTGAAAAAGTTGAAAGACATAAGTCTGTTTGACCATAGTTACAGTATTCCTGTGGTTATCCACTCACTCTCCCAGAGGGTGAGACCATCACAGAGATGAGATAGCTCAGACATCTTTCTTGTTCTTCACTTCCCCCTTGTTTGAATCCCCTTACTCAGAGCCTTCTCCCCAGATATGTGCCCATCTTACATGAGTCATGAGCTTGGGTACTCCAGAGTGGTCCTCTTACCCAGTCCTGCAGTAGCTGTGGTTGATGCAAACGGATGGGACAACTAGAAGTCTATCTTCTGTGGTTTGTGTCTCCACAGGTGGGGAAATGGAAGGAAAAAAAGTTGCAGATGAAGTATTACGTGTGGCCGCGCTTTGAGCTGTATCCTGACTCTGAGGAGCGTGAGGACGATCACCTGAGTATCGTGACCTTGGAAGAGGCACCATTTGTCATTGTGGAGAATGTGGACCCACTAAGTGGCACCTGCATGAGGAACACGGTCCCTTGCCAAAAACGCATAGTGACTGAGTATGCACACCTGTATTTTTCTGCTCATCTTGGGCTCTTCATTCTCAGCAGAATGTAGAGTGTCTGGTGGGCCAGTACCATCATAATCTGATAATAATTTTTAGAAATTTACCTCCATTTGCTCAGCCTGTCCCATGTCCATTCATGATGGGCCCCTTTGGGCAAATCATTGTAGTGTGTCCCTTCACCCTCCAGCACAGATAGCACAATATAAATTGTCCACATTATATTGTGGGAAGGGGAATGCAAACTGACAACAGAGGGGAATTACAGGAGTTTCTCCGAGTCTTTTAACCCATTATTATTATGATGGTTCAGGAACAAAACTGATGAGGAGCCAGATTACATGAAGAAATGTTGCAAGGGGTTCTGCATAGACATCCTCAAGAAAATCTCAAAGTCTGTCAAGTTCACCTATGACCTCTACTTGGTGACTAATGGCAAGCATGGAAAAAAGATCAATGGGACATGGAATGGAATGATTGGAGAGGTCAGTAGCAAAGGGAGGGCATGGTGGGCTTCAACCCTGGGCTGGGTGACGTGGGTCAGGTCTAGCCTCCCATCATTATTGGGTCCACTTCTGAGGCAGGGACAAGGGTGACTCTAGAAATGACTGGCCTGCATTCTTTCTTGGCACCCGTAGAATTAATCTGTTCTGACACTCCGACCATGACAACCTTTCTTGTCTGGCCATTAATTATTATTCTCTATAGTCTCACAAATTTGGCCTACACAGTCTTAGAAAGAGGCTGATATCCATGCACCACAGTTGCTGCAACCTAGATTATGCTTAGGTTGTATATAAGGTGAATAAAGAATGAAATAAGACTTTGCAGTGTTAGAGGGAGGATAAAGCAAGGACAGAAAAATGAGATAAGACGTCTTCTCCGTGGATGATGTGTTTATCCTAAGACCTCTGTGGATTTATTTTTTATACACATACCAGCTTTGAGGGGAAGATTAATGTCTATAGGTTTCCTGAAAGAAGAAGGTGTCCTGATGAAAGATTAGAAAGGAGAGATGTTACAAACAATATAGGGAATGGGATTACAGGAGTAAAAGGATTGTGTTGAAAGGCAGGAAGATGAGAAGCGGCTTGACTGTGGTGCTTGAGGGCTGCCTCATGTCTGTGTGTGATCTCTTTATTTTCCTCCTCCAGGTTGTCACCAAACGGGCCTATATGGCTGTGGGATCCCTCACCATTAATGAGGAACGTTCAGAAGTGGTGGATTTCTCTGTGCCCTTCATTGAGACGGGAATCAGTGTCATGGTGTCACGTAGCAATGGAACTGTCTCACCTTCTGCCTTCTTAGGTATTGTTTCAATCTAAAATTAAAACTTCACCCAGTGGTCATAAAAAAATTAGGTGAAGGTTGCTTGTGATTCTTAGCCTGAAAGCTCTTTTTTGGGAGTACCTGTGGGACAGGTGTATAAATATATACTGTGATGTTTTAGAACTAAATCCCAGGCAAGCAAAATCCAGGCAAATGCAAGTGCAAATAGGCACTGCCTGTGAGTTCCAAGCCAAAGCATTTTTCAGCAATTGTATGCCTAATCCTAGAAAAAAATGGGCTCACTCAGAGTTGTCACATACACCACAGCGTGTGGTTTCCTGGTGACTCAACTAATAGTATGTTCAAGGAGTGTAGGCCAGAAGAAAATTGATTCAAACCTTATAGCTGGGATACCATAACACTTTGTGATAGCAATTGGCAATAAATTGTTGCACATCGAGAGACATTATTTGTAAAGACATTGTTAACTTGACCCTCCCTTGACACCTAGTAGAAGTCAGAGAACTAATAGACCTTTTCAAGAGCAGTTGAGCCATCGGTTCTGTGCTGGCACTGTGTCTTACAATAAAAAGGCATTTCTAATGTCCTTCAGCGATGGAGGGTGATCAGAGAATACGGAAATGATACTGCATTTCCCCGAGACATTCATGTCTTCCTAGTATCTACTATTTGGCTTTCTAAAATGCTTTATGGTGCAGCAAACACAGTATATGAGTTATATAATTACTGTCTGCTCTCTGCCAGAGTCCTGAGAACATTCACGAAAAGAAATACTTTTATATGGGTAATGAAATTTTCCCAGACCTTTTTAAATATGAGTTTCATGACTACTTACTCTTCAGGAGTTTTTTCCCTTAGCAAGTCCACCAGTATTGCTGGGGTATATAAAAGCAATGTTAAAGTTATCTGCAGAATTTTAAACTGCAATTTAACTGAAGTTGCAATATTGGCTATACTCTGGAGCAAAGTTCTTTGTTTCTTTGATCTGGTTCAGTCCCATCTTTTTCTGTTCAGGCTTGGAGAAGGAGAAAACCTGGCAGAGATCAAATACTTGCAGAACATGAACACTAACGTTTCTAGAATGAGCCAGTATTTCCATTGCTAGAGGGACGGAATACTAAAAAACCTACTGTCATTATGGCTGAGCCTTAGAAATTTGGAGATGCTCTTTGGCTCAACAGCATCTTGAAAGTTGGATGCTTGTCTGAAACTCTGCCAGTTCTGCTTGATTTTCCCCACTCTCTCCAGATGGTGCTGGAGGACTTCCTGGGAACAATCTTTTATCAATGTGTTTTATTTTATCAATGCATGCCACAATGGCTGTGTGTGGTTGCAGATGGAGCCATGTGTCATGAATGTAACAGTACGATGGAATGCAGTCATTACACAGACAGAAACTGTGGTTTTCCCAGTTCAAGAAGTTTTTCAGAATCAGGTCGAACACTTTGTTTTAACTTCTGCTTTTTCCCAACCCGGTTTGCTCCACACTGGACTTCTCTGGAGGGCAAAGGAGGTGAGGTGTTATCAGGTCTTTCACCATGGTTTTCTCTTCCTCTCCAGAGCCTTTCAGTGCTGATGTATGGGTGATGATGTTTGTGATGCTGCTTATCATCTCTGCGGTGGCTGTCTTCGTCTTTGAGTACTTCAGCCCTGTGGGCTATAATCGGTGCCTTGCTGATGGCAGAGGTAAGGGGCGCTGTTTCTTGCTACGATCCCCTCTGGTTTCCAACCTCCGTTCGTTTGTTGGGATGTTCCTTTGCCTTGGGCATGATATGGATCTAGCCCACTCTGAGCTCTGCATTCAGACTAAAGAGGGCAGGGATGGAGGCGGAAAAAAGGCTCTGAAGAGAGCAGATGTGTATAATGCATAATTTGCTTGGCGTGAGAGACGGAGCTGTGTCGCCTTTCATGTCTAAAGCACATACCAGCTCCAGCTTGTTTCTCATTGAGGGAAAATGGGCCCTGGTAGCCAGTGCTGGCAGGGCCTGCGATGCTGCACTCTCTGAGACAATCACAGGGCTCAGCACTGTCAATCCATCCTTCAGTGCTACGTCCCTCTGGAGAGCAAGCCGCTCTGCTGGCCTCCCGGCATAGTGCTATGTCCTCCACACTCCACATCTATCACTTGGTCAGGTCCTTCCCCTCCTTGCCTCTCTGGCTTTCTAAGACCAGCTGAGAGAACGGGAAACTCATTTTCTTGGGAGTAGGTAAAGAATTATTTTTCAAGGGCAGTGGTAAAGATGGGAACAAGCAAGCGATCTATCTCTGTGGTTCTGATCTTCAGAAGGCAGCCAGATGAATTAAAGAAAGGCTGTCTGTCCTTCCTAAGATACAGACCTTTTTTCTTACTGATGTGAAAACAATTAACAAGTTGAGTCTTCTGTCATCTGCATATCTTCACCCCCTGGTGAATCAGCCCTTCAAACCTTTCTGAATTTATTGGTTCATACAGAATAGCGGGAGAGAGACAGTTACTGGAAAATGCACTCGTTTGCTCCCAAGTCTAGTGCTTTGAGTGAATTTATGCCATCAAATTAGAGAGGAGTGAAAATAAAAAGTGTTAATGAGAATGCGGTCAGAACCACGTACATGGGGAAATGGAGAACTTGTCTCTTAACATGGAGCTGTGGAAGGCCTTTATGGCACCTGATCGTAACCCCATGGATCTGTGGGCACACAGATAAATCTGTGAGTCTCTTAAGGGGTATTAATACAGATGTGGAACTGAAAGCAGTTTTTAGTACAGGTGTGCAGTTGTGCAGTTGTTAAGTTAGCTGAACTGCAGCTGCAAGTATCAATATTTCTGAGTAATCGTGAAGAGTATGGCATGATCAGATAGATATTATCCCTTAGAGAGGAAATATGAAGATACAGAAATCTGCTGCAGAGACTGCAATGCTGATTTTAGTAATGAAAACCCTGGCTAATGTTACTTTGGCTGCGTTTGAACTATGACAGTATGCCCCCGACAGTATGCCTCACACCCCTGCATTTTCTCTTTACAAACATCAAGACTTTTTGATTGGAATCTCCCATTACAGTCTTGGTTTGTGTCTGACAAAGTAACTGTGGAAGCACGTTGGGGTGATCAGTGGAGAGAGGAAGGCTTTTAGAAGGGAACTTCACAAGGTTTCCTTCCACCTTACAGTTCCCACTGATGTTTCTCAGGCCTTTCACCTGTATATCTTAGGGCATGTTAGGTAGAGAGGGCTATAAAAATACCACTCCAGCATGTAGAAAGACAAGGACTGCCAAACCATGTTTCTCTTAGGAACTTTATCTCCCTGGAATTTAAAGGCACCAGTTTTGCCAGGTGGTGATTCTGCTCTGAGCTTGGTGTGCAGTTCCCTGGGTAAAAAGTGAGCCCCTCGCTTTGTTCAGTTGTATTTAGGGGGACATGGTTAGTGTTTTCAGATGATCTATGCTATTTGCTGCTCAGAGGTTTGGAGAGGTGTGTCAAAGCTTTCTTCCCTTTTGCTAGTCTGCCTGAGTCTATCTTAACTACAGGCAGCAGCACTAGGATCCAATCAGGCTGCCTGAGGAGATAAAGCACAATCAGGTTGGCACCACTGGAGAAATGACAGATGCTTGAACTGTACCATTCATCCTAAGAGGATCTTCTCAGTGTCCGAAGAGTGATCACATCTGCATTCTCTCTCTCAGCTCTTCTTGTGCTCAAGTTGAGGAAATTCTGGATTAGGTTCCCACTAATGGAACCATCATGTGCTGGGGGTATGAGATTGCTGGGAGACAGGTGCCTTTTCACAAGTTTTCAGATCTCGTGCTTCATTAGCACACGTGGCTTCTGGGGTGTGAGTGAGCTTCCACACTGAAAAGTGAATAATGGGAAAATAGGAGCTTTTAAAACACTGGATCTGCTCCTGGACTATCTAGGGCAGACCTGCACATTTTCTTAAGGTGGACCAAGTGTATGTCACTGTCATGTATCTTAGACACAAAATATGGGGAGGGGGAGCTGTGTTCTTCTCTGGTTCGTGGATCTTCGGCAGACTGAGTAATGAAACCCTCTTGCAGAAGTATTTGTAGAGCCCTGTTATTGAACCTTTACAAGTACAGAGAGAGCCATGTTTTACATAGGTATGTGATGGGAGCTCAAGTACATCCCTCTTGAACAGCTGGAAATGAGGATAGAATGTTTCTGAGCAAATTCTATTTCTGGGGACAACACTTCAACCAAAATTAAATGTTTGGGCTTCTAGATACTTCAATCAAATAAAAACAAATGCCCTCGTATAAGGTTTCAGTGGAAATCTATGAGATGGAAAAAATATGGAAATCTGAGGACATTTTTAAAAAATAATTTTTCGGGTTGCACTTTGCTTAGATATGGTAGCATGAACTTAGGGGAGTGCGGCTGCAGATATTCACCTCACAAGTGGGAATAGATTCTGCTCTTAACTCTGAAGTCAAGATGTGTATGTGACTGGAAATGCAGACCACTTACTCTCAGATGCTCACTGTGGTATCATGTTTCTCAATCACTCTAGAACCAGGAGGTCCCTCTTTCACCATTGGCAAAGCTATCTGGTTGCTGTGGGGGCTGGTGTTCAACAACTCTGTGCCAGTACAGAATCCCAAGGGTACCACTAGCAAGATCATGGTGTCGGTGTGGGCCTTCTTCGCTGTCATCTTTCTGGCCAGCTACACTGCCAACCTGGCTGCCTTCATGATCCAAGAGGAATACGTGGACCAGGTGTCTGGCTTGAGCGACAAAAAGGTAATGTATCCACCCAAACCCTCAAAGCAGCCTTTTCCACAGAAGAGGCTGCTCCTACCCTCTCTTCTTTCCTTTCACAAGGAAAGTGTGCAAGTGTTTTCAGAGTCCCATCATAGCTTTAGACCCTAGTTTAAATAGCACAACTGTTCTTCATTGGTATTCAGTTGCACTTTTACATGTGTTAAGCACTTCAGGAATGAATTTTAAACAGAACTGAACTGTGCTTGCTTGCATGATCCCAAACCACACCTTGACTGTCAGCAAGAAAGAAATTAATGGAGCTTTGGAGATGATGTGTATAATGGCTGTAACCTGTTTTTTCAGGATGCAATAATTTGTCTTGGGTAGGAATGCTGGCCATTAGGCTAGCAAATACGATCTGTTAATTTACTCTGAGAACAAGTTCTGTCCATGGGGGTAAATCACTGTGGCTTTGATGATTTACTATTGATTGCATTTGGAGTTATATTGTCATTTTTTCAGGGTGTTTGGAGGCTTAGCACAAGAAATCATTTTCTGTTCAGACGGCATTTCAATGCCTTATCTACCTGCGCAGCATTTTGTCCATGCAGAGCATTCGCTTTTGCTGGACTCTGAACACTTGAGGATTTTGAGAAGATTGCTGATACACGCCGGGTAGCACTGTTTGGCTTGTGAGGGTGTAATGCTTTGCACATGGTTTTATTTTTGGTTTGGAGTGAGACTACTCACAAGGAATTGAGTATTGTGAGGCTCAGTTGCTGTGGTGAGCTTGTTACGTAGTCACTGGGGCTGCTTAAGGGGTCATGCCATTGCAGGGCAGCCAAATAGCAATGGGTTGCACACATGGCTGTTGGGGATAGCAGCAAGAGGAGGACTGCAAGTGTCAGTTGTGGCTGCTGGGTTCGTTATAGTTACTGACTCTCGTGTCCCGATTTTTAGTCTAGAAATAATTTAATAATTTGTGGCCAGGCCTCCTGTGCATACAGTGTCCTGTTCAGCAGGCTGGAAATTCTGTGATGGATTAATCATAAGAGTTTTTCTTACTCATTTTGTTGTGTTTTTTTTTTTTTTTTCCTGGAATGAAACATGGCACATAATATTGCAATCCATGCAGAAGTGCTCCTGTTATTTGTTTTAATTTTGACCTCAATTTGTTTCACACTGTCTCCTCATTTGCCATGTGCTGTGTTGAGGATGGGGTGAAGGGGAGGATGCTTTTCTGTCAGGTGGAGATTGGTGCAGACTCCTTAGAAGCTGTAGGCTCCTTCAGATTGAAAGATACTGTTCAAAACCAGCCAGCCCTATCAGAGGTAACATTAGTTTGTCATCATTAGGTTTTCAACTGTCTGAGCTAAATGGGATAGTTTGTACCTGTGATCTATTGTTTCAGGCTGTGCCTACGCTCTTGGAGAGAACCATGCTTTCATTCTCATGTTTTTCAAGATATTCTTCATACCTGCAGAGATATGTGCATGAAATATCATTTGAAAGCAGTGACTCCTGGAGCTTCACAGAGCCTTTGGATACAAATTTCTGGGCCTATTTTAGTTGATTTCACTGTAGGGCCACCTGTGTGTATTGGATTGGGGCCATTTTCTTCTACTTTTCTCTGACAACATACCTATATTTACTTTTGCTATGCTAAAGCATATGTGCTTTTTTCCTTGGGGAAGAGATAGGCCACAGTACATAGTCAGAGAATTGTGGTATGCCTCAAACATAGCTGCTAGTGCAAGTACAATATTTGGGTAAGATTACAATCTACCAGAGCATCTGGAATCAAATGAAAATTGACTGGTGCAACTGATGGCCAACAGCTGCCTTTGGACAATAAAGGCAGGTGGGACCAACTCCATCCAAAAGATGTGAGTGAATGAGCTTGATCTACTGGGCTTGTGGATTTTACTCTCTGAATATGCTAAAGGCCCTGCAGAATTTGGGAGCAGTCATCCAGACATTTGTCACACTGCTTCAAGATCCCCTGGTCTGGGAGGAATTCACTCTTCTGAATTTCATCTTTTCCCTTTTCCAAAGCTCACACACTGCTTGCGACTCACTCACCCTCTCAATGCACTGCTTGGCCAGGATGAAGGGCACAGCCACATCCAGGGCACATGGAGGTGTGCTGTGTTCTACCTCCCTTCTCTTGCCTGCTTAAAGCCAGTTCAGACTTTCAAAAGAGGCAGTCACTGTTCAAAGCCAGGTGGGAAAGGCTGTTTTCCAAGAGGAAAGACTGTCACTTCCAGTCTCTTTTATCCCCAGTGTATGATCTGGTGTCTACAGCAAAAGTGAGGCAGATTAGTCTCCTGGCCTTCTCCATCAGCTGGTAAGGGCATCTGTGTCCAGCACAAGGACTCAGCAGAGGATGTAATCCAAGCCAACAGGCAAAGTGACAGTTGTTTAAAAGGATATTGTTCCTACTTGCCTAGACCCAGATCTGCTTGCGAATGTCTCTGTAGTACGACAGTACCTGGGAAGGGTGTCCACTGACACTGTAGAGCAGCCAAAATGCCAGATGCACTCGCAAAATCCATTACTGTGCCTGGCTGGGGTGCACTTGTCAAGGTCAGGCTGGCTACACTCTGTAACAGCTACCCTGAGGGTCTCCTTGGGCCCTCTTCCTTGGGTCTTGCCTGGGAAGAACCGCTCCAAGAGGTGCCTACAGCTGCCGACATGCCACTGCCCCAGAAAAACAGACTGAAATGCTCCAGATGTCTCAGGACTTGGATGGTGTCTTGGCTGTGCCCCAGCATTTACTTCCTAATGGCATGCAAGACAATGACTAACGTCATGTCCCCACTGTGCTTATGTGGATGCTTGAGCACGTCTGTCTGAGCTGGGCTGGAGTGGATGCCCCTGTGCCAGGGTACCAGGTTGAACTAAGGGTGCATGGAGGCCCCCTGTATGAACTTAGTGACCTCTGCCACTCTTTCTTTGTCCCAGGTGATGGTCACCTTGCTGAATGCCACCCTTTGAGCATAGCTGGCTCAAAACAGGTGCCAGAGCTGATGCAGGAACCCACCTCATGATGGGTGTTAGTTCCCCCATGTTAACCTTTGGAGCTGCTAAATCATACATCAAGCTTTAGCTCTTACCGCTGGATCAGCCATGGGCAGTTTGAGGGAGGAGAAACCTGCTCCTGCCTGAGAGCAGCACTGGCCCCATGAGTTCTGCAGGAAAAGTCCTGCTCTTGACAGCATTTCCTTTCCAGCTCCCTGTGCTTGTGGCGTGCTGAACCACTCTCCTCCTGCGCAGGTGCCGAAGCAGCACCTTCCGCCTCCACCGACCCACCTTGTGCAGCAGCAGGGCTGGAGGTGCTCCTGGCAGGGGCAGTGCCATGCTGGCCGTGTCAGCTTCCAGCAAGCCCAGCTGGAGCATCTTTGCACGTGCTGCTGGGCTGCATCCGTCCAGGATCCATGCAGGGGGCTGCTGCTGCCCTGACCCCTGCGAAAGCCCCAGTGGTAAGAGGAGGGCCTGTCGCAGAATACTGCAGTCAGCTCCTGGGTCTGGATTTCATCTGAGTGTAATCAGAAGATATAACCCAATTTCCATTAGCGGGAGAGCTTCAGACACATTAGAGAAACAAGCGCCTGCGGTATTTCGGTCTAACGAAGGCAATAAATACAGGAAAGATTATATAAAATGAACTAATGTGTGAAGTAATCTAATAGCTATACGTAATTTCCATTCATATACAGTAGTAATAGAATAAAAGCAAATGTGGACGGCCAGCAGGGCATTTAAATAAAATGATTTAGAAGGCAGTAGGTTAATAATAATAAAAAAATAGTATCCTTTCCTATAAATTAGTTGGAAATGCCAAAGAAGCTAATAAAGTATCAAAATGGTAATTTTGTAATTGACATGGAAAGGAGAGAAATGGATTTCTGCATGCAGCAAATTAGTATAGATTGCTGGAATTTCTCACATATTTCACTTATTTGCTTTCTAAGATGTTAATGAAATGTTGAGACAAATGTGACATAGGTCAGTTATTATCTCAATAGATATAAGTTTATTCCTTTTTTTGAAAGGTAAGTTTTGAAGTTAAAACTGGCCAGTTTTTTTACTGAAAAAGAACCTGAGGACAATATAAGAAGGCAGAAGTAATTCCTGATATTTTCCAAAATAGCTCATTTTAGTATACTTGATACAAAATACTTTGATATTTCTGACATGTATTTTGACATGTCATTTTCTAAAGGCACTACTCATAAAATTGACCTACATTTAGGGGGAAAAAAAAGAGGAAAAAAGGGGTTTTTTTCGTGTAACAAAGGAAAGGGACAGATGGAGATAATTGGAAGGCAAAACAACATAGTTAAATCTGAGGTGAACGGAACATTTTAGGTTGATACAAAACAAAAGCCTCACTGAAAAACCTGCAAAAATAAAAGGATCTGCTCTTTTCCGGCAGCGATAGATGCTTGGCTGTGAAACTGAAAAATGAATTATTTCCCACATTGTACTTTGCAGCACATTAAATCGAAATTATACAAGTCTCCCAGATATGCAGAACACTTAAGCATATGCTTAACTTTGTGCTCATGAGTGGTGACATTAAAGTCAATGGGCTATTATTCACATGATTGAAGTTAAATGCTTCCCTGAGCTTGCAGCTTTTGTACAACAAATACCTGTTCTGGAGGAGTCCAGGGAAAATGCAGAGCAGATACCTTCAGCTAGACATTTTTCGAGAGGACTAAAAGTGGGGGTCAGTCCTGTGCCTTGTGAGCTCTCTAAGGGAAGATTGTCTAACTGGATGGCTTGGAGGCAGTACAAATCTTCCACAGGATTAAACATTTGGTGTTAACTGACATTTGTGGTACTTCCAAACATTTCAGCAGGGTACAAAGGAAGTTTTATGTGGTGGTGTCCAAAGGCAGAAAGTACACAATCTTTCAACAGCAGTATGATTTTTATTGTCAGGACACGTTTGTGGAGAAATGAGTTAGGCAGACAGAAGAAGGAGCATGCCACTTCCAGTTCTGTCCTCTTGTGATAAATCATAACCTTTTCCAAAATGTATAAATCTGATGCACCTTACTTGACAAAAAGACTCTCCAAAATAACGAAGTTCTTGAATCTCCAGACCTTATGTCATGGGGTAGAGCTGAATTTCTTTCCACAGTGCTTTCCTAGGGGTACATCTCCCCGTAAATGAGTTGAACTGTGCTTTTTACTTAAATATGACCTTTATCAATAACAGTGGTATCAACTAGTGCTTAATATAAAAAACACTGGCTCATAGTGAAGTGTAGAAAACTCAGAGCTCTGACAGTCTGGAATTTCACGGCTTAAAACGTGATTATTTCTCTATATTGCCTTGTAAATCATCAGGTGCTATAGTATGAAGTATTTACAAATACTGCATAGTGTAGCTATATATTATGTGTAAACACACATAATACACATGTACCATGTATAATTACATATTATGCTAAAATTTTCATATTAATAAATAGCTATTAAATAGTTACAGCATATCACATGTTAGTAATAGATCTTTCTAACATTTATTGTACACATAAATATGATCTCAGATAAATTTTTGCAGTTGCAGATGGGTGTGTTTATCATAGATTAGACATTCTGCAGTCTTCATATTGGGATAATTTGTATGCTTTCTGAGATCTTTGGAACAAACCTCTCTGCCTGTGTGCTAAAATATGATTTGGTAGTTTTTAAGATTATAAACGTTTAAAGTCAGTGGGTTTTCAAACATGTTTTTTTCCCCCCGCTTCAGTCCTACTTTCTTTGTCATTCTCCCTCTTTTTCTTAAGCTCAGCACTGTACAGTGCATAGCAGCAAGGAGGCTGAAGTGTGCTTTAACCTTCATGTGGTCTCTCAGGATTCTCTCTTTTTCTGTTCATCTGGAGGGACTTCCCTGGTATCAGCACAGGCTGGGGGATGAAGGGATCAAGAGCAGCCCTGCCAAGAAGGACTTGGGAGTGCAGGTGGACAAGAGGCTGGACATGACCCAGCGATGTGCACTTGCATCCCAGAAAGCCAATTGTACCCTGGGCTGCATCCAAAGCAGCGTGGGCAGCAGGGTGAGGGGGGGATTCTCCCCTTCTGCTCTGCTCTGGTGAGACCCCCACCTGCAGTGCTGCATCCAGCTCTGGGGTGTTGTCTTCTGAACAAAAAGGAGATGGACCTGTTAGAGTGAGTCCCCTTACAAGGAAAGGCTGAGAGAATTGGGATTGTTCAGCCTGGAAAAGGGAAGGCTTTAGGGTGACCTAACCGTGGCCTTCCAGTACCTGAAGGGAAACCTACAAGAAAGATGGAGAGAGACCTTTTAACAAGAGCATGTAATGACAGGACAAGGGGTAAGTGCTTCAAACTGAAAGAGAATAGGTTTAAATTAGGTATTAGGGAAAAAATTCTTTGCAGTGATGGTGGTGAGGCACTGGAGGCGGTGCCCAGAGAAGTTGTGGATGCCTCATCCCTGGAACTGTTCAAGGCCAGATTGGATGGGGCTCTAAGCAACTGGTCTAGTGAAAGATGTCCCTTCCCATGGCATGAGGATTGGGATTAGATGATCTTTAAGGTCCCTGCCACCCCATTATATGATTTAATGACAGTAAAAACCTGTAATGAGACTGTTCAGGATTTTTGCCAGTTAAAATGCAGTTTGTTTGGGAACTTAAGCAGGTAAGATGCAAGGGGAGGGGATACTCAGAGTCAGACTGTAGACTTAATTCATCCTTGCTAGAAAGGAAGAAATGCAAACCCCTGGGCTTTGTAGGAGGCACAGATGAGGGACTTTGGTGATGGGGCCATGGCATAGTCCTTAGCTTGCAGCTTTTGCATTCCTTCTCCACGGTGCCCTGGCCTTTCCCAGGCCTTTGCCACCACTGACCCTTTGTTTTCATCTTCCTTTTCACCAGCTCTTGGAGCCATCCCCCTTTGGAGGTAGTGGTTAAATTTGGTTGCTTCTGTGCTAATTGCTTGGCAGTCTGGAAAAAGCTGTCTTTGGAGAGTTACGTAAGGGGGAGAGGGAGAGAGGGAAGCAAAGGATTGTCCTGCTTCTCACATCAGTATAAGTCAGCGGAGAGGGAAACAATGAATATTTTTATTTATTATTTATATGGTGCCGTAAATGTACTTGGCACTTTGCAGTCGAATAAAAGACAATGGCCCTGCCACCAAAATTTGATTACCTGAGAGATGAGAGCTGAGAGCTGGCCTCCTTCAACTGAATGATCAGGGCTGAATTACTGGTGGGGAAGGGATGGGAGTCTGAGACCTACAGGATTAAAAAAAAAAATACAACAGCTGTACCCCCAAACTTTCATTTCTGATGCCTAGTGACCCTGACATTTAGAGTTATATGTACATACATATACTTGATAAATATTTGGCAGGTTGTATCTTTCCAGGCATTTTTACTTCACTGCATGGAAAGAAGCCCTGCTTCTCTCAGGCCTTTGGCTACTCAAGGTCAAACTTCTCCTAAATCTCGGTGGCCCAGTAGACTTGTTTACTCCAGGTGTAGTTCAGTGCCCCAGGACTCACATGGGAGTGATATGGCTTTCATTTCTCTGCTGTCTTTCACTTGCAGGTGGGAGGTGGCTTTCATCATAAGGCTAAAGGAAGGCATTATCTCCCAGCTCTGGGAAGGTGCTGGAATGATCCAGCTGCCCTGTCTGAAGTGCCCTGGTTTTTTGCTTTGCCACCCTGCCCTACAGACGAGCTTAAGAAATTGCACTAATGTGATTACTAAGCTTTTATAATTACTTGGATGAAAATGCTGGCCCCTGTGAAGTGTTTTGGTGGTTTGCCAGGCTTGTGCAGGGTTTCACCCTGCTGCCCAGTGGATAGTACCCACATAATAGTAGGCTGGCTACTGTTAGTATTCAGAAGACAGGAGGATCTGACCTTCCTTTCTTAGTTAAAATGGGTGAAAAATGGAATTGCTTCCCCACCAAACTACATCCTCTGAATTTCTCGGAGCACTTCATAATTTGTTAACCAGCTGTCTCATGTGCAAACAAAGCAGATTTCAAATTCCTCTGTACTTAGCTGTCACCTCTCCTCTCAAGGTCTTTTTAATCAGTTAATTTTCTCCCTCTGAATGAACATCTACACTCCTAATGATATTAACATGAGTGTAGTAACTAGCATCTTTCTGCCTCACTAATTTCTGTTTTGTGTGCCTGGGATTATTCAGTAGATACCTTTTGTCCCACCGTGTTTAGCTTCCAAGGAAGCTGACTTTCAAGAACGAAATACGTGGCACGATTTGCTGCTGGATAAACAGATGATCTCCATCCTCTACATGTAGCAACCAAAAGTTAAGTGTACCGTAGCTATGATTTCGTAGCACCCACCATGGCAACAGATATGACTGTGGTGTTCTGATATCATACATAGCAACACTTGAGCTGTGCAAGCAGCTTTTGGCTCAGTGATTCCCCTACAGATGTCTTCTGGTCAAGCTTGGGGGACACCTAACAGTGACTTGAAGCCTATGTACTGCCAAATGTGTCCTGAGGAATATTTAAGGCTTTAATATTACCTGTTGGGTGGAGAAACTACACAGAGCCTGTATAATGCTCACGCACTTGGCCGACCCAGAAGACTCCTGGTGTGCTGGTGGTGGGTGGACTCTGTCTGTACGTGATGGTCGGATCCTGATGTGGCCCCTCAAGGCCTGGTGTGTCTGTAATGCTTGGGTCAGCATAAAGGCAGTGTGGTGGCAGCAGGCAGAGGTAGGTGTGTTTATGGAAGATGTGGGAACCCTGACGTGCCATCTGTTTGGGGTGACGCTGCACTGCCCAAGGTTTTCAGTCTCCTGCTCTGTGCAGAAGCGGCACGGAGCAAGTCTGTACACAGCAATCCTGCTTGCAAAGAGCCTGCACAGTCCTACTGTGTGCATTGCTCTGGCAATAACTGCATGTGATGGAGGCTTCTTCCACCAATTGGATCTCTGCTTTCATCTCAGTTATTTTGCAAGGACAACTATTTTTAAAGTTGCTATATTTGAACTCCTTTCTTTTGCTTTCACCTGCCCCCCCTCACCTCTGCATTGTCACTAGGCTGGTCTGTTCCCTTCCCTGACCCTCACCTGTCCATGTTCCACCAATAGACATTCATAGATATTTTTCTTTCTTGTTTGTGGGTCTGACCCACACTACATCTCCCTTTAAAAGGGACTTTAATCAAATTCTTTTCCAACTTTGCTGCAGTCAGCTGCACTGACTGATAACTCCTTTCTTGGACTTATCTAGAGCAATTCATGGGTGAAAGCACTATGCAAAGCAAGACAGAGAATTTGAAACATCACTGGGTACTGAATAATAAGACAAACCACAAAGTCAAAGTCTGAGGGAGCACAAGGTAATTTTATGCCCTCCCAAAATCGACATATTGGATTTGGTGGTGTTCAGTCCCTTTTTTTTTAACTTCATTTTTTTGTTTGATTATAAATCAAGACATATATTGTTTGACTGGTGAAGACAAGAAACTGGGGTTTCACCACTGCAATCTTAGAGTTGATTTCTGCAACTGGTCCACAAACAGGAAGAGTTGATGTGGCAACTGGATTCAGAGCTGTGAGGAGTCCCAGCCACTGTTGAGGAGGCAGAGAATGTTATTGTGAGGGAATGCAGGAGGGAACTAAAAAGAGCTAAGGTAAAAGGATGATCTGAAAACTTATAGTGATCTAGAAATGGCTGTGAGTTCCACCTTGGAAATAAAAAAATATCTGTAATGTCAAAACTACATGACTGTGCAGAGGGGAGAGGAATGTTTTAGGAATGAATCTCAAGAAGTATCTGTACAAGAGAGTCATTAATAATAGAGAATGAGCAGCACAGTCACTTTAGTCTCCTCTCCTCACAGACTTGTACCGGTGCTATGATTTAGGTTTGCAGTATGATTTTCTGCCTATTTCTGTTGGGCTGGCACAGCTGGCACACTCCTAGATGGGATGCAATTTTGTCAATTTTAGAGAGCCTACAGCACCATGCCACCAACAGTTGCAAGTTCCGTGCTCGAAATCTGTAGAGCACTTCCTCTACCAGGACAGGTGACTGGAGGCATGGGTCTGTGGATGTGCTTATGTGCACAATCAAGCTGCATAAAGAAAAGAACACAGTAAAAGCCCTGAATATGGTGCTGGCAGTGACGATTGACATTCCAGGAACAAACTGGTCACTACCCGAATGCAGATCAGGACAGAATTACAGCTTTGAAGAACTTGCAAGCTGAAAATGAAGGATAGACAGGACATGATATAACATAGAGAGGCCCTGAGAAGAGTAATTATGAGCATAAACTCTCACTAGCATTGTTTTTGTTGCCTTACTGCAAGCTTTTTTAGTATAATAGTCTCTCAGCATCTTTGGGTCTCGATCAGATTGTTCTTGATATGGTGGAGAGCATGTTCACCAACCAAAGGTAAGTCAAGGAAAGACCTACAGGATATAGCCAAAGGACAACAGCAAGAATGGTTGCAGGTCCACATAATACAGCTTGCAAAGAAAGACTAAAGAAACTGGGCTTCTTTAGCTGCAGTGAAAGAACATGGAGAAGAAGCAGCACAACGGTCTTCAAAAACATAAAATGCACCTTCAGAGAAGAAGAAACTATTTGGATTTCCCTGCCCATGGACAAGATAACAGAAAATATTGCAGTTGTATTTGCAGCTGGAAGGCTTTAGTTCAGATACTTGGAAGAACTTTGCAGTAGTAAAGCTCTGGTGGGGATTGTCCAGGGAATGGAGGAGTCTCCAGCACCAGCCATCTTCCACAGTGGGCTGGATTAAGAGCTGTCAGGAATGGTGATGTACAGGAGAGACTCACCAGAGAGACAGAGGCGGAAGAGACATCTTCTCAGGGTCAAATACAGGTTTTTGATTCTGTAGCATTGTTTGTGGTGTAGCTTGGGGACAAAAATTATATATTTTGGGGCTGTGAAAAAAACAAGCTTCTTCTCTTTCAGAGTCATCCATTAGCTGTGAAGGAATTCATTTCCTGGCTGAAACAGAGGGCACAGAAGGCAGCTAGGGCAAGACATGCTGCTGTGGACATGTGTAGCCTATCAGGACTGAAGTACGGGCATAGAGCTGCCTCAGAGTTAGACCTGAAAACCACTGACCCACTCTTCAATTTTTAAGGTTCTGAAGGAAGCTCTTGTGCAAACAGCATGGCTGGATTTTCAGGCAATGAAGAAAGGTGCAAGCTGACTGCAGTGACATGCAGCTGAACCAGAACAAGAGGAGACAATCAAGGATGTTTGTGCAATGCAAAGAGGTTATGCATTAAGAGGGTGGTGGGCACTTTGGGCTTGTTGCTACCTAAAGCAGTTGGCTCCCTGCACTTTTGGTGGGAGAAGTTGTCCTGAGGGCCAAATGGCCCAGTGGCTTTATTCACTTGTGCCAATGTAGATGTCTAGAGCCATTTTAGGTGTACTGGAGTGTCCAAACTACCCTCAGGTGGCTGGCAAATTTGACACAGGGGCTATGAGAGACCTGTTCCCAGGGTGACATTCCCCTGGCATTTCAGCTTGGCACTTAGTTTTGGGCAAATGAAGTGAACTTGAAGTATGTAACATGGGCTTAAGCTCTTTTGGACTTGCAGCTAGTGGAGGAGCTGAATCTGTGGCTCTTAGCTGGATAGGTCAGAACTGTGGAGCTTCCTGTGGCAGAAAACTTTAACTGTGCATCTCGGCCTTACAAAGTGTAAGGAGCCCTCCCAGAGAAGCTGTGTAAGGGTAAAGCACTACACACACACACCCACACCCACCCACCCACACACACCCTGGCACCAAGTTCTGCCAGCTCATTATGTTATTCAGCAGTGGATTGATTTGGGGTTTTTTAAAGTGGTATAAAAGTAGATTAGCTGATAAAAAAGAGCCTTTTTGTTGTGAGAGCTTGCTGAGTTTGGGAAACTGCTTTCAATGCTATTGGCAAACACTTTACAGTGTAAACAGGGCCTACATCAGGCAGATAAATAAGTGCAGATGTGCTTTTCTGTAGGACCCATTTGGTGATAGACAATATATTGAAAAAAATTCTCATCAAATTAATTGTGGCCAATTAGACATAACCCCTTCCCCTCATCTCTGAATCCCCTCCAATTGCTGCTGCATGAATGGGAAGAGCTCCTATCACCTGTTTCATTATGCAGATTGATATTCGAACATCTGAGAACAATGCTGCTTTCTGCACGGCATGGCTCCAAATTGCTAATGAAACAGCTCTGCCAGCCGAGTCACTTAAACCCGCTTTCACTGCTGCTGTCGACAGCTCTCATGGCGAGATGTGGAGGGGAGCACGAAAGGAGCTCTCCCCCGAAATGTGCTAACAGCTCCCAGCCTGTGTGTTTATTGCTCTCCAGAGAAGGAAGATTTCTGCTCTCTGACTCTTAAGAGGTTACTTTTCCAAAGCCAGGGTCTGCTTTGCACTTAATGCTCCTTGAGTTTGTGGAGTGAGGGGTTGAAGAGGCAGGCAGCCACTGGGCTCTAAACATAGACGTCTCATGTCTCAGAGCTACTCCAGCCCTTCAGGCATCCTTGGTGTCTGCTTTCTGCCCCCATCTCTAGTATCCACCTTCACAATTGATGTGAAGCAAGTGGGACTTCTTTCATGGGTGAGAGGATGTGCACATCACCTTGGGCGCATAAAAGGGGAGCATCTCACAACAGAGGTTCCGTGGTGAATGAGTGGGAGGATGAAAGTGGGAGACATCTCTGCCTGGGGCTCTTTGGCAGCTGAGCCCTGCTGGTTCCCTCACAGGCAGTCACCCCTCGAGGTAGGTAGAGCTGGGCAGCAGGACAGGTCTCCTGCTACAGGCAAGTATAACTTGGGGCTCCTACAAGTGTGGACCTTGTACGGCTGGGTTTTCTCAGCAACTGATGTAGTTGCTTATCTTCCCTTCCCCTATTACCACCACATTTTTTTGCCAGAACCTCACAGGACTCCTCTTTGCAGATGCCTGGGGTAGAGCAGTTGTGACTTAGGGCTCCAACAGAAGAAATACTTGAATGAAATAATGGGACAGTTCTCTCATTAATCTGCATTCTGACCCTTTTGCTCCATGTCTGTGGTTAATTCCTTTGTCGATGTTTACTGCAGCATTGAGATTACCTCTGCACAGGCTTCCTCCATGTAATGGCCCCTGCATTGTGCCTCAGCTCCTTCCTCATGTCTCAGACTCCTTATAGACTCGTCTGCCAAGGAGCCCTGCTTCCCTGGGGATGATACTTAGGATCCAGGCCCACGGTCCCAGCCTCTGTGAGAAAACAAACAAGTGGCTTTCCTTACTGAATTCTTTGACAATCTGTCAATTAACTTTCCTCCTTATGGATCATCTCCAGTTCCTCCACACATTCCTCTACTGTGTTGCCAGGAGAGGACACGCTCCTTCTCCATCAGTCCTATGAACCTTCTGGGAAGGCTCGCATGCCTTCTTGTTCCCTCAGTATGAGCTGTGAAGGACAGAAGTCAGTTCAGAATGATGCAATAGTTTTTAACTCTGGAGGGCTCACTGGAGATCCCTCTGTGCCTGGACTGAGCTGTGCTCACTTACTGTCAAGAAACAAACATGGGGGTTTTTGGACTGCTATCTCCTATCAGAAAGCTGCATGCATGTACTGCTATTACTTCTCCAGTATGGAGAAGTAGCTGCTTATCTCTGGCTCCATGGACTGTGGAGTCAGCTGGACATTGGTTACTTTCAGCTTTGTAAACATTAAACCAGGTTAGATGGGGATCTGTGTTCCTCTTAGGCACTCAAGCTAAAATTGTCTGGTGTGGGCACCATATGGATCCTTTCATGGATCCTGTTTCCTGTCTTGCTGTCCACCAAGCTATGGCTGAAGTGTGCGTGCATGTTGGTGTGTGGAGAATAATTTGCATTTAAAGATCTGTTCTGACTGATGAATGAGCAGGAGGTAAGAATTGGTGAGTGTGTGAGTAGTATGTGAATTTGTAGAAGTCATCAACCTGACTTCTTTCTCTAGAAACGGACTTTTCCAGTTGCCAGAAACAGTAATTTCCTACAAGAGAAATGTTTTCATTTATTTATTGATTGCCCAGGAGATTAAAAATTAAATCTGGAGCTTTTCACCTGTGGCTGCTATTATAGGCTTTGGAACAGAGTGGGGACAAAGGATAGTTCAGAGCTGGGATTATTTCCCTTATCACAGCCCTGCCTAACTTTGTAATCCTTCTTACTCCAGTTTGTAGACATCACGATGGAAGCAGACAAAAGTAGAGATTGTATCACTGGGAATGGAGGGTGGAAGTATAAAATGGACGTGCCAAAACTCAGACACAAATGTTGGTCAGGCCTGCCTGATGCTTGTCCTCTTGACTGTACTCTGTCAGAGGGCTCTGTGGGAATGGGAATGTCCTGTTTGCCTTCAAGGTGGGGTTCTGCAGCCTCTGGGAAAGCAAGTTGCCCACACTGCAATCTCCTTGTTTAGCATGTCAGGGGAGAGACTGTGTTTCTTTGTGTCTGGCATGGCAGTGCCCTCCTTGTGATGGGTCCCCTAGGCTGCTGCTTTAATCAGCTTAGTAAAAAAGAATAATTTTAGCATGCTGCCGTGATTTTTCTCCCATCAAAGTTTGCTTTCATTACAGTCTTTGATAGCTGTGAGTTTGTCTTCATCCCTAGAGGGTGTGACAAAGTTCTAAGAGACACCTTACTGTCTGTTTTATGCTATGTGAAACTTCTGTTTTGTTGGTAATGCACTAACACGAGCTCAGAAAAACAGCCCCGATGTTTTTTATTGGCTTAAAGCAGTGAGATACGTGTTCTCTCTCACACACTCACGTGCACATACAAGTTAGCCCATCTTGCCATCCAAACTGGAGAGATGAGTTGACTGGTACACAGAAACAGGTGAACAGTGTGTTCACCTATCCAGAGACCCAGCTTCTAGCTGTCCTCGTGGCTGAGATGTTGTGAGTGAGATACACTGCTTTAGGGGCTCTGGCCTCCTCGGTTGAGTTGACCAGGTTCCAAAATGGCTTTGAGCAGTGCTCAAGAGCAAGGCTCACCTGCATGTGTTTTAAGCTAGAACTGTGTGTAGACTGCAGGCCTGTAGAAGGTGGCAGTGCATGACTGCATGCATTCATGTTCCAGGTGAGCTCCTGCTGTTAAATGGGTTTGGTCTGATCATTAGCATGTTGTCAGTGTGCTTCTCAGGATCATACAAATGCACAGTCACAGCTGGGAGTCAAGAAATAACACCAGGCAAGCTACTGCTTGATATATCCAAAGAGGAGGAGGCTTCCTTCCATTTAACCTACCTTTGCATCTTTTTCTTTACTGCTTATTCAGTTCCTGGTTTATAGTTCTGTGCTCCTTCTCATCTGCTGGCTCTAGGGGTTTTAAGCAGTCTTGATAATTGACAGTCTAAATTTTACTCCTCATAAAATCCCAGAGAGCATTGATTATGACTTGAGTTAAGCAAGTGGCATATAAAATCTCACAGCCTTGCAGCCGTGGGGGAATGTTATGATGAATGTGTTTCTTGTGAGCAGCAAAAGCTTTGGAGTGTTCTGCCAGCTCTGTTCTGGGCATCAAATGTTACTGGTAACTTGCAGCCACTAACAGCATTTTATTTGGGACATTTGCCCAGAACTTTGAAAGCTGATCATTTGTTTGGTGAAGTGGGTGTGAGGTGTGCTGAGGGGCATCTCTCCTCATTAGTTACTTTTCTACCTCTGTCAGAACCAGGAAGTGCAAAGGCATCCACGAAGCTGAAAAAGATACTTCTTAGGAACCAAATGACAGTGTATGGGTAAAAAGCACATCACACAGACTTTATTGGAAACTGTTTCTTGACTGTGTTCCAGCACCACTGTTACCTTTTCCTTTTCCTTTTTCCTTTTATCTAACCTCCTATTTAGTCTCTGATCACTGACTATTTCATGCACTTAATCCAGAGTATACAAAAAAAACAGGTTGCTCAGATTTACTTCTTGTTTCTTAGGCATTAACAAGACATATTTGTGTTTGAAAACAGCAAAATATAATATCTTCTCAATTATGTTTTCTACATGATAGTAAGATAAAATCAGATCTACCTTTCGATGTTCTCCCAACCAGACGACTGCTTCAATCTGAAAGATTGTGAGAAATGTTCCTTTTTCTGTCTCTTCAGTTCCAGAAACCAAATGACTTCTCACCCCCTTTCCGCTTCGGGACAGTTCCCAATGGCAGCACGGAAAGGAACATTCGCAACAACTACCCTGAAATGCACAGCTACATGGTGAAGTTCAATCAGAGGGGGGTGGACGATGCACTGTTCTCACTGAAGACTGGGTGAGGCTTTCTTACACGCTTACTTACCACAGAAACCTGACCTTTTGCATGCTTGTCTGGAAAATTTACTTTTTAGGGTTTGAAAAATGAGCCTCTATTCTCATTCCGTGGTTAAAACTATAGTAAGACCACACCTAGCACAGTAGCACAGGAGAGTAACTCTGTGGTTCTTTTTGCCAGGTGTTTCTACTGACATCTGTATAAGACTTTCTGGTTTTGCTGTGTTTATAAGACTTAAAAAAAAAAAGAAAAAGAGGATGTACTCTATCCCTGTGTACATAATCCGTGTGTGTATTGGTCCCAAAGACCTTGCTTCATCAAGATGTTTTATGCTGATGGGTTTTTATGCATACAGAAGAAAAGCTCACAGATCTCTGTGGACAAAGTTTTTTTCAGAGCATTTATATTGTCATCTGGAAATTCCTTTGTTTTCCCTCCTTCTGTGTATAAAAGATTATGCTAATCAGGAAGCTGTCAGACTAATCCCACCCCAGTGTATCACCAGCTAATATAATGTAATGGAAGGTAGGTTTGAAGCAAATAGTTTGGAAGTAGCCTACTCTCTGAAATATTTTAGTATCAAGGGCTAAACAAAACATTATTTGAATAATAAGGAAGTATAAAAAATGTAAGCATTTCCTTGGGTAATTTTGGAAATGTGGGAAAAATCGTTAGCAAAAAGCATGCTTGAATAACTCATCCTATTTTAATAACAGTGAATCTGCAAAGGAACTAACTCAAAATGACATTTTTCAAGCCTTTTTCCTTTATATTTAGAGACCTCCTTCCAGAGATGACCATTTTGGTTGTCAGAGCCCAGCCCCAGTGAACAAAAAACATTTTTGCTTACACTCATGTTGCAGCCTTATGAGAAAGTTTGTTCCAAAGCACAAATTAAGATGTTTAGCCAATTTAATTACTAGATTGACTGAATATTCCTAAACCTGTTTGCCAGGTTCAGAGGCCCACAGCCCATTCCAAATGGTAGTACCATTGCTGGATATCATCCTGGGAAGGTACATTTGCCAGGATAGTCATCATTCAGGAAATAAATATGCACTGTCCTGGAAATATATAGATGAAATAGAGCTCATCACTTGTGATAGATGTCATCCTGGCTTCATATTCACCCTTGGACAGAATTCCTCACAGATAAGCACTTGAACTCAGATAATCACCTTACTGTAAATATATGTACAGGAGGTGTATTGTAAACATAGTGTGTGAAAGAGAAGGTGCAATTGGAAGGTCTTAGGCCATTTATCAGAAAATGTTTCATTTCAGATCTAGTGGGACGATTTACTCATCAGCTGTCTTTGGGTATGCGGAAGATGCAGCCTCCTGAGACTGCCCCCCACATCCAAATCAATTTGTTGCCATGTGAAAAGGCTCTCATCAGGCTGTTATGTTCTCTACACAGTCCATAATGGGGATTTCTCTGTGTTGAAACAGAATTTTTGCTGTGATTTTCAGCTGAACATTCTTTAACAAAGACCAATTCAGCATGGTAAACCATGAAGCTGCCGTTGTGGCCACTTGACATTGGTAAAGATCCAGTAGTACTTTTCACACTAACTGAGGGGTTAAACTTAATGTCCTGACTGTATTTGATTTGAAAAAAATACATTTTTCTCAGCTAAGTCATGCCAGCATTTGAATTGGAGAAAATATTTTCCTTCCTTCAATCCCTACTTCGCTATCTAATATTGATACATTTTATAAGGCATTTTAGATTCTTTCAAGATGAAAGGCAGTACAGGAATATAAGCTATTCTTAAGGATATAGATTCCCTTGACTTCCTCTTCATTCATCTTTATCTTGCAGTATGTTTGTATTCCAAATTTTCTTTAAGATCAGAAATTATGATTACCAAAAAGTCAGAAAGAAATAGACGATCCTCATTTATAACCCAGATTCACCTGTAAGACAGCGTTAGGCTTAGATTTTATTTAACTATGGTGAAGGTGAAGATGACACACCTGAAAGGTGGGATGCCATCCAGAGGGACCTGGGCAGGCTCAGGAAGTGGGAACATGGGGATTTTATGAGATTTAACAAGACCAAGTACAAGGTGCTGCACTGGGGTCAGGGCAATCCCCGGTATCAACACAGGCTGGGGGATGAAGGGATCAAAAACAGCCCTGCTGAGAAGGACTTGGGGTGGATGAGGGCCTGGACACGACCCAGCAATGTGCACTCACAGCCCAGAAAGCCAATTGTACCCTGGGCTGCAT
The DNA here is from genome assembly GCA_013397755.1 of Cnemophilus loriae. Classification (NCBI taxonomy): domain Eukaryota; kingdom Metazoa; phylum Chordata; class Aves; order Passeriformes; family Corvidae; genus Cnemophilus; species Cnemophilus loriae. Next base: position 314,940 of record VZTF01005785.1, on the reverse strand, counting down.
GCAAAGCAGCGTGGGCAGCAGGGTGAGGGGGGGGATTCTCTCCTTCTGCTCTGCTCTGGTGAGACCCCCACCTGCAGTGCTGCATCCAGCTCTGGGGTCCTCTGCACAAGAAGGACATGGACCTGTTGGAGCGAGTCCAGAGGAGGCCACCAAAATGATTAAAAGGATAGACCACGTCTCCTATGAGGAAAGGCTGAGAGAATTGGGATTTTTCAGAACAGAAGGTTTAGGGTGACCTAACTGTGGCCTTCCTGAAGTGAACTTACCGGAGAGCTAGAGAGAAACTTTTTTTAAATGCGTGTTAGTGACAGGACAAGGGGGAATGGTTTCAATCTGAAAGATTAGATATATTAGATATTAGGAAAAAATTCTTTTGCATGATGGTGGCGAGGCGCTTTACTGTGAGGTGATGAAGATGTGGATGCCCCGTCCCTAGGAGTGTTCGAGGCCAGGCTGGGTAGGGCTCTGAGCAACCTGGTCTTAGTTGAAGGTGTTCCTGCCCATGTCATGGGGGTTGGAACTAGATGGTCTTTAAGATCCTTTCCAACCCAAACCTTTCTATGATTCTAGATAACATATTGCAATCCATCTGAAAGAGGTTAATTTCTTCCTTAGCTACCTGAAAACACCCTTGATTTCATACAGATTTTATGTTTTCTGTACTATACCCTCTCGTTTCTTGCATCTGTGCAGGAAGTTGGATGCTTTCATTTATGATGCAGCAGTGCTAAACTACATGGCTGGCAGAGATGAAGGCTGCAAGCTGGTGACGATAGGGAGTGGGAAAGTGTTTGCCTCCACTGGCTATGGCATTGCCATCCAAAAGGACTCAGGCTGGAAGCGCCAGGTTGATCTTGCGATTCTACAGCTTTTTGGAGATGGTAAGCGACAAGAAAAAGAAGCACTGGAATTTTCCTAAGAAATACCGAGTTTTGCATGTGAGAAATTGAAGTTTCTAGCTCTGGTGCTTCAGATGTGAGTTGAGAACATGAAATTATTAATGGGGTTTTTTTAGAGGCATCACACCAAAAATGTGAGGATGTCACTTCTTTCATGTTGTTGATGCAGGGTAGCGGTATCATCAAAGGCAGTGCCGAAAGCACTAAAGTTTTCATACAACAAGCTCAGATGTGTGTTTGAAAAATATCTTATGTGAAGAATGTCTTGTGAAAACAAGATTTCTGGTGTGAAGTTTTCACTACCTTTGAGGTTCTGCCATGACCAAACCCACTAATTTATACCAGACTGTCTGTGGTTATTCCATACTTTATAACTCTAGACAGGATCAATCTATGCAGAGTTTACAGAATTAAAGGATAAGTATTCCTGTATGAAAGAGCTAGATCAAATTTTCTAAAGCATCAAAAAAACCCCCAAAACAAAACAAAACAAACCACAAGGAAGAACTTGAGACTCAGAAGCATATTTTGGAATGAGTTTTTAATTAGAACATTATAGTTACCTAGTTCACCTCTTAATTTACGGAGAAATTGCTAGTATTAACAAAAATTATTCATGGGAAAAGCAATTCCTTCTCAGGAAATATTTTCCTGTCTTTCCATTTCACATTACATTTTCCTGCATCCTTTTTTATGAATAAATAATATTCACAGGTTATTTTATTTATAAGTATTCTTTTTTTCCCCTGAAATATGAAAATAACATATGGTATTATAAATATGGAAAGAACATAACTTGGACATATTTTAGAAAGTTGTCCACCTGACAGATAGGTTGTTCCGTTTCTTAAAAAGCCTAATATGTATTATTTCAGAGAAGGACATAAGTTCTCCACAAAGCTTTAAAGACTCTGTCATGGCACTACTTAAATATATGGATTTTTCCCCTCCGTCACCGGACTGGAGATTGAAAATGTGAAAAACTAACTTTCCTAACAACATGAAACAATTTGTCATCCTGCAAAAGTTGTTTGTTCTGAACGTCCCAATATATATGTGTGTGTGAGTGTTTACCTCTCTCTCACCCCTCATGAAAGTACCATAATGGTAGTAAGTGGTGTATGAAATTAGAGTACAGAACATTTGCTCCTAGCTGATACAAATTAGTATAATTTTTGATTGGTCAAAGCCCTTGGAAGTGTTAAATTTGGACAAAATTGAAGGGAAGAAAAACAAGTAAAAATACTCAAATATTTTTTGGAACATTGCACCTAGTTTTAATGAGCTATGGATATGATGGAAAAAAATTTGATTGAAAACAATCAATATTTTGAATTCCGAGTTGGAAACATACAATGTTTTCATCTAGAAGTGATTAATTTTTGTCTACCAGTATCAGTCACTAATTTTTCCCTTCACTGACTTAATGAAAATGGAACTTTGTGAGGCCAGGTCTTCAGTCATCTGGTGGACGACTGTTTCAGGATCTCAGTGTAGACGTCCAGCAAGTCTACACTGTGCCGTCATAGCTGTGTCCTGTGGTACAGCTTTTTATGGCTAATATTGGGCTGTGGAAAAATCCTGTTGACTTTCCTATGACAAATGGCACTTGCCCCCATCAGGAAGGCACTCAGGATATTTTATGGATGTTGTGGAAGCAGAAAAAGAATATGGAGACTAGAAATTACATTAGATCAGCTTCTTGCTTTCAGTCTGCCCCAGTTTGAGCTCTTTAGCCACTGCAGGATTATCTAACGTGTCTTTCCTCCTGTTTGTCTTTCCAGGGGAGATGGAGGAACTGGAAGCTCTCTGGCTCACTGGCATTTGTCACAATGAGAAGAATGAGGTTATGAGCAGCCAGCTGGATATAGATAACATGGCAGGTGTCTTCTACATGTTGGGAGCAGCCATGGCCCTCAGTCTCATCACCTTCATCTGTGAGCATCTCTTCTACTGGCAATTCCGCCACTGCTTCATGGGTGTCTGCTCTGGCAAGCCCGGTGTGGTCTTCTCCATCAGCAGGGTGAGTGCCATTAACTGTCAGGGAGGAACAGAGGCTTTGTTCAGACAGTCCTAGGTACTGGAGATGGGAATATCCACCAAGACTGTCTAACACGTGGGTGGCATGGGGTGGCAGTCTGCACAATATCATCTTTGCACTGTTAATGTTGCAAAAACCTGTTTGTTTTTTTCTGTGACATCTCTGGTCTCTGCTGGATTATGGTTAAAGAAATGGAAATTTCACATGGAAATGAAAACACAGTAAAAGACAAGTTAAGTGTTACTGTTTGCTCCTCCAAAGTGAGTTGTGAGGAGGCCAAATTTGGGGACCCCCAAATGTAATCAAGCAATAATGGATAATATGATTAGAAATTTGGGAGTTTTACACTGTCCTCTAAATTACAGCTTTTCAGCTGACTTTTGTTAACTAGAAGTATGCCTTCATTGACAGTCAGAAGTCCTTAACCAAAAACCGTACCCTGAACCATGCAGAAATCCTTCCACAGAGGATAACCACATAAACTTAGCAATTGCTTTATGCAAATCTGCCTTAGGGTACAACATTTACATTTAAAGCAGATTCTAGCCATTTCTGAGTAATCTTCTCCTATTAGTGTTGCTAGCAGTATCCCATTTGGAGCTTTATTTTCCTTCTTTCAAGCCACTGGTCCTTTCTCCTGATCCATTCTGAAATGAGGTCAAATCTTGGCATTTTTTAGTTTAGCATCTGATGTAGCAGAACTTACTTTGATTGTACAAGGAGTATATAATTGCTGCATAACATATTGAAGAGAAATGACAAAGCCTTTTGAATGCAAGGGCACAGCCTCTCTTCTATATTGTTAGTTTCTAATGTGGTTTAGTCTGGAGATGAGAAGGGGCGTTGTGTTTGGTCACCCTTAGCTAAGAACAGTTTCTTTCATTCTGTGGTTATCTGTTAGACCAGGTTGATGAGAGGTCTGAAAAGTGTTAATTATCTGCTGGCTGCTGAGAAACTATGATAACATGAGGTGTTGGTGTCCATTTCACAATTGACATTAATCATCAGGCACCATTTGGCAGGTCAGGGAATAAAGGAGCCCCTTTCTTTCTGTTCCTAGGGATAGCCCTTGCAAACAGTCTGTGTCATGGGTGAAATGAGCTTGTGGAGAATGTGGAGGAGTTGGGCGCTTCTGTTGTCTGGTTTTAAGTTGAATAGAGGACTTCTGCTTTCAGGGGCGTCAACTTGGAGCCTGTTATCACTGTTAAATTTAACAGAATGCAATTAAAAATTCTATTGTACCTCAGTCAGCCAGATGCAAAAGACCTAAATACCTATTCAACAGTTCTGCTCTTTCTCTGTTTCCTTCTCTGATCTGTGCTGGTGATTAATGTAGCTAAGTTTATGACAAATGAGGCTGTTCCCTTTTTAAGATGGCTTCTGTCTCGTTGATTCACTGATGCCCAGATGATTTGCAAGGGCCAAAACAGACTTTCATCCTCTCATCCACACAGAATCATTTTTCTTGATTCTTTTATTCCTAAGGACATTATTGTTCCCATTTGCAATTCTGTGTTACACCTACTAGATTTGACTAACTCTTACAGATGCAAGTAGGCATTCCTGCATCCTAGAGATATGACTTGAAACAAAGCAGAGGAAGAAGAATGGAGGGAAAAGAAAAAATGTGAGAGTCAAGAAAGAGGGTCAGAACAGAGGGAGCAGAACAGGGTAGAGCAGATCTGATTTCATTTGCTTTGATTGTGCTTCATGATGGAAGGCTGATAGGCCCTGCTATCCTACAGGAACAGGCTCTTGATGCACAGGATGCTTCCCAGTTCAGGTCCCCTTCCATGTATTCTTTGCAAGACCGCTCACGTTCTTGCTTTCTCTCATTTCAGGGTATCTACAGCTGCATCCATGGCGTGGCCATCGAAGAACGCCAGTCAGCAATGAACTCTCCCACAGCAACTATGAACAACACCCATTCCAACATCCTCCGCCTGCTTCGGACAGCCAAGAACATGGCCAACCTATCAGGGGTCAATGGCTCACCACAGAGTGCCCTGGACTTTATCCGCCGCGAGTCATCCGTCTACGATATCTCTGAGCACCGCCGCAGCTTCACCCACTCAGACTGCAAATCCTACAACAACCCCCCCTGTGAGGAGAACCTCTTTAGTGACTATATTAGTGAGGTGGAAAGGACCTTTGGCAACCTCCAGCTGAAGGACAGCAATGTGTATCAGGACCACTACCACCACCACCACCGCCCCCATAGCATTGGCAGCACCAGCTCCATCGACGGGCTCTATGACTGTGACAACCCGCCCTTCAATGCCCAGTCGCGCTCCATCGGGAAGAAGCCCTTGGACCTGGGGCTGCCCCCTGCCAAGCACAGCCAGCTGGGTGACCTTTATGGCAAGTTCTCCTTCAAGAGTGACCGTTACGGGGGCAGTGGGACCCACGATGACCTGATCCGCTCGGATGTCTCTGACATTTCCACTCACACGGTCACCTATGGCAACATTGAGGGCAATGCAGCCAAGAGGCGGAAGCAGCAGTACAAGGACAGCCTGAAGAAGCGCCCAGCCTCTGCCAAGTCCCGGCGGGAATTCGATGAGATAGAGCTGGCCTACCGCCGGCGCCCGCCCCGCTCACCTGACCACAAGCGCTACTTCAGGGACAAGGAAGGGCTACGGGACTTCTACCTTGACCAGTTTCGGACCAAGGAGAACTCACCGCACTGGGAACATGTGGACCTGACGGATATCTACAAAGAAAGGGGAGATGAGTTTAAGCGCGACACGGGAGGAGGAGGGGGTGGATCTTGCACGAACAGGGCCCATCACAAGCACGGCTCAGGCGAGTTTGGCGGAGGCAATGAGCACAAGCATGGCGTTGTGACTGGGGTCCCAGCTCCGTGGGAGAAGAACCTGACCAATCTAGACTGGGAAGACCGGACCGGGGCTAATTTCTGCCGCAGTTGCCCTTCTAAGCTGCACAACTACACGCCATCAACAGTGGGGCAGAACTCCACCCGCCAGGCCTGCATCCGCTGTGAGGCTTGCAAGAAAGCGGGCAACCTGTATGACATCAGTGAGGACAACTCGCTCCAAGAGCTGGACCAGCCGCCTGCCCCTGTGCCCGTGGCCACCAGTGCCACCTCCTCCTCCAAATATCCTCAGAGCCCTTCCAATTCTGCCTCCAAGGTGCAGAAGAAGAACCGCAACAAACTCCGCCGGCAGCACTCCTATGACACCTTTGTGGACCTGCAGAAGGATGACTCAGCCCTGGCCCCCCGCAGCGTCAGCCTCAAGGACAAGGGCCGCTTTTTGGAGGGGAGCCCCTACGCCCACATGTTTGAGATGCCAGCCAGTGAGACCACCTTTGCCAACAACAAGTCCTCAGTGCCCGCCACCAGCTACCACCACCACAACAACCCCGGCAGCAGTGGGGGCTACATGCTCAGCAAGTCGCTCTACCCCGACCGGGTCACCCAAAACCCTTTCATCCCCACTTTTGGGGATGACCAATGCTTGCTCCACGGCAGCAAATCTTATTTCTTCAGGCAGCCTGTGGTGGCAGGAGGGCCCAAAGCCAGGCCAGACTTCCGAGCCATTGTCACCACCAACAAGCCGGTGGTCTCAGCCCTTCATGGGGCTGTGCCAGCCCGTTTCCAGAAGGACATCTGTATAGGGAACCAGTCCAACCCCTGTGTGCCTAACAACAAAAACCCCAGGGCTTTCAATGGCTCCAGTAACGGGCATGTTTATGAGAAACTCTCCAGTATTGAGTCTGATGTTTGAGTGAGAGGGGAAGAGCGCGGGGAGGGACTGGGGGTGTATGTGGAGCATGGGAGGGTGGGGTGGGATCAATCCCATCAGCTACTCTCCTGAGTTGTCCTTAGTTTGTGGGATACTGGAGTTGTGAGTAGTGCAGCACTGGTGACAAGTGCCACCTCTTTGGTTTCCCCTCTTCTTCCTCCTTTCCCAAGCCTCCCGTTTTATCTCTTTTTCCATGTTCTCGCTCCTCCCATTCTCCTCCATTCCTGGCCATTGCACTTTACAGTGATGTCGGAGTTGGATATCCTTGCTCGTGATTTCAGGAAGCAGAGAAAAAGGCAGGGAAGGGGTGGGCTGAGGAGGAGCAGCAGTGACTTTAGTGTTCACTTCTGCTGGCTCCCAGCAGGGAAAGGCATGTGCACACACGTGTGTGTGTGTGGCAGGAGGAGGCAGCAGCAGCAGTGTAATGGACATGCAGGAAAATACGCTTGCTCAGGCATCTCTTCCTAAAACTGCCTAGAAAAGAGTAGTGTTTAAGAAGTGGAGAAAGTGAAGGGAGAATAACAAGACTAACTTGATGATGCACTTATATGTTAGCTATATTGAGGTTCTTGTTACATTATTTTGTGAAGACTATGGGGGTTTAGGGCTGAAATATATATATATATATATATTTGCGTATATGCTGAGAAATTTTACGCTAAAATTTTGAATTGTCTGCTGGGGGGTGTGGAGGGAGGGAGGGAGATTTGTCTGCAGGTCAGGCTAGTGGATTCAATATGGCTATTACAGCCATTGAATCTATGGCAGACCAGTGGGAGAGAGAGAAAAGAAGTGGAGTCTGAGTTTGAGAAAGCTGATCAGCAGCCTCCCTGACTCCAGGGCTGGTTTCCCAAACTCAGACAAAAGATGCTGGTTTGCAGTGAAATAAGAAGAATTTGAGGAAAGAGGAATAGGGTTGGTTCGTTAGCTGTGAGCTGCTCACTAGTTGTGACATTCTTCAAGGGTGGGAGCAGTATATAGTATGGGTTTGCCTATATGCGAGTATATATGATAACTTTTTACTTGAAATGTCTGTGAAGAAAGCAAAATAAACCCACTATCCTATGAGGTGTCTGGAGAACAAACACAGGAGAACAGAGCTTAAGGGTAGGGAAAGGTGGGGAGTTTTTTCCCTGTCACTTCAGGGGACACCAAAACCATTTTGGCATGTCCTTTCAGCAAGGAGTGGAGAGAAAAAAAGAAGCTTAATCCTTCTGCTCTCTCTATACTTGGCCAGCAGGCTGGAACAAAAAGAATAGGGTGCCCTCTGCCAATGCTGGAAAGGAAAAAAGAAATGCCATAGAAGGGTGCGTGTGGTGGCGGTGGTGCTGGTGGACTGTTCCAATGTCTCCTTGCACATGTGGCAATGGGAGGAGGGTGTATGCACCCGTGGGAAATACATATGTATATTTACTATTGAATGTACAGAGGAAGTACACAGCTTGTCTTCCTGGGAAGGGATGTGCTTGAATAAATGCCAGAGAGCACAGAAACTTGTGCTGAAGAGTGAAGACGTGCAAAGCGGAGATGTGTGTGCGTGTGCCTCTGTGTGAAAGAGAGAGATACTAGCACAGGTGTAAAGCTGGAATAGCCTAGGGTTTCCCATCCCTGCAGTTGTAGTGACAGCTTTCCTGGTGCACTTAGTATCAATAAGAGTGTTTTTTCTTTCCATTGTATCATTTTAGATGCAAGTTAAACTAGAGGAAAAGGAGCAATGGTAGGAGTGAGAAGCTGAACACACCTTTCATATGTCATCTATCTCCTGAGGTGGGGGTGTGGACAGACCTCTCCCATCCTGAGAGATATGGCAAAGTCTCTATGGCTTATCCTGGGTCTGTCCCAGTGTCTCAATCACCATGGTTCACCAGGTGAAGGGTTGAGAGAGTCCTGTGCCGAGAGCATGGGGACACTGCAGAGGATTGACTCTGGAGGGAGATGGCAGCCCTGTCTTTATAAGCCACATTTCTTGGAGCTGAAAGCCACCTCTCTCACATTCCTCACCACACCATGGTTGATTTTATCTTATCTGTCTCTTTTTAAGCCAACGGAAGGCCTTTTATTTATTTACCTATTTATTTTATTTATTTTTTAAGCTGAGGTGGGGGGAGGGTGGGATTTACCTGTAAAGTCAAAGTGTGTGAGGAGAGGGTGGGTAGGGTTGGTGAGGGGAATATTTTCTTATATTTCACTGAGGAAATTAAGGAGGAAAGAGGGGAAGAGTCTTTGTAATGCCACCCCCTAGTCTTTGGGGTAAGGGAACTTCTTACTCTTTCCCTCTTCTCTCATCACAAGGACAAAAAGGAAAAGAAAAGAGAAAAAAAAGAAACCAAACAAATTAACAGAGCGATCTGCAATCCAGAACACATGGCAGCTTGTCAGACACCTCTGATAGCGGCCACCGAGAAGGCGTTCCTTTCATTTGTAAATATTTCTTTTTTATTGCGTTTTTGTATAAATTGGTGTTTCTCTTCTCGTGAATATTCAGGTCGTGGGGTGGGAGGGAGGGGAAGTTTGTTTCCGTTCTGTTTGTTTTCTATGACTTTTCAGGCTGCATTTTTGGAAGCGGTTTACGCAGGTCGAGGCCGTATGAATGAGGAAAAAAAAAAGAGAGAGAGAGAGAGAGAGAGAGAAACCCATGTGTGTTGTGTTCCCCCGAGGTCCCCTGTATTGCCCTGTCACCTTTATCTTCATGAATGGAAGACGCCGGAACGTCACTTCAAGCCTTGCCAGCAGGGTTTCATGTTTTGATGGGAACACCCCCAATTCCTTTTTGCATATAAACTCTCTGTACCAGCATCTCTCTGTGGAGTCTGGGCCTCAAGGCACTACACTGTCTTGATAGTGGTGGGGTGAACCATCAAGTTGGCCACTCAGGTTGGACCATCACTTTGACATTAAGAGACTTCTCCAATGCTACTTTGGTTTAGAAATCTTGGACCTGGGAAAGCTCGTGATAATTTCTGGTATTTCCTAAGGGCTTGGGGTTGGGGAGCTTGACAGCTGACGAGGGCAGCTAATCTCTTTGGCGGTTATCTTGGTACTTTTCCATCCCTCCCCACCTGGAACGAGGAAACCTGGAGGGTGGCTCTGCAGGGAAATTAAGCTGAAAAAAAACCAAAAAGAAGTTAATGGAACTTTTTTCAAATCTCTTCTTAAAGGTTCTGATTTTTGTGTTCCGGGTTGAAAGTTGGTTCATATTTCCTCCGAACTGGTCTGTCCCTTGTTCCACTGATCGGCAAATGGTAGTTTGCCAAAAATCATTATCTAGTATTCTTACTGTTGTAGCACTGTTAACACTCCGAGTGCTCTGCAAATATTAACTGTGCCACAAACCACTCAAATGAATGCTCTAGGGCAACCAGAAAAGAAGAACTGGAAATTCTGGACTGAACCACTGGTCTAACCACAGGAGTCTGGTATTTTGCCTTCTCCCATAATATATTAGGCCACGTGTCCATCAGGTTAATCCTTTCTTCTATAAGCGATCTTTTCTGGTTGCTTTGTTTATTTTAGTTCTGACAGGTCAACAAGTTTTGGGACAGAGATGAAGGGGAAAGGGTGGGAGGGGGGAGGGTGTAATTCATAATCCAGAAAATAAATCAATGATGTTATTAAACTCTGATTATATATTTAGAATTTTAGATTTGGTGTATTTTCATTGTAAGTATTCAAGTGAATCAAACAGGTAATATTAGCAGCAGGTGTTGTCTATACTAGAAAACCACCCATGTGCTGTTTATTACCTGTCCAGAAAAGAATGGGATTTCATACCAGAGCCTGACAAAACTCCACATCCCCTGCCTTACCATTTCTCTCTCTCTGCTGTAGAAACACCAGTATTTTCTGGGGCAGTGTCTGGGAACATTTCCTCTCTCTGAAGTTTTCTGCACACAAGAATACTGAGCAAAAACCATTGTGTCCTCTACACTTGGTGACTTCTACTGAATGTTTGCAGACAGCCTCCCAGGAAAGATTAGGCACCTTTGGCAATGTTTCTGACATTTACCTCCTCACTTCTAGCCCCAGGCATGGCTCTCTGAGAGGTATTTTCATGAGCCATGTTCTTTTGAAGTGGGACTGTAGTGTATGTACTCAGCTGAAGGAGGATGTCTATGAAGGAGATGGAGGAAATATTCAAAAACTACCAGAATTGTGCCATACGTAGTGGAAAGCAACTGGCAGGTAGAACTTGCAGCCATGGATCTCCACATCAGAAACCTTGTTGGAGTATTCACACCGGCTTTTTACTGTAGTGCAACGCAACACAGGCTGATGTAGTAGTTCTCTGTCTCCCATCATGCCTCCCAGTGAGGGCAGTATTAGAACTTGCAATGTCACATCCTAAGTAGGCAAGAAAAGCTGCAGTCAGAACTTGTTGTCAGTTGAGACAATGAAGCACACCGTCCCCACTTCAACAACAACAAAAATCCCATTCTCTCTGAAATCCAGCATGCATTGTCAGAACTCTCCAGGTGAGAACCCCAGTGGGTTCAAAATGCTCAGCAATATCCAAGTATGAACTTTGCCTGTAGGAAATTGATACTTCAATTTCCAGCATATGGGAGGAGGAAGGTTCCTTTGTGATGTTGCGAAGGATTTGATGGAGGGGTTAAGAATTGCCAGGATGGGCCTCTCCTTCAGCAATGTCTGCTGATGTTGAGCTCCTCACTCCAAGAAGACACTAGCACCCACCTTGAATAGTGCCCCTTTGAACATTCAGATCAGGCTGTTGCTCTCAGCAAAATTGCCAGCAAAAGAGAGAGGGGGAGATAAAGAATGAATATGATGGTGGTGACAGGTTAGAGTGATCAGAGATACCTCAGGGATCTTCATAGGCAAGTCTTTGCTTTAGAGCTTTCTATCAAATATGGCATATCCTCCCACCTCCACTGCTTATCAACAGATGGAAGCAAGCCTGGGAACACAGCCAATGATCAGACTTAGGCCTTTCACACATCCTCCACTCCAGTCAAGCAACCTTTGATGAGCCCTTCTCATGGAGAAGGGTGGGAGGTTGCACTTCCCCACGCATTTTTGGTTGCCAAAAAGAAAGGGAAAATGTATGGGGATAAAGATCAGGAGTGTTGATGAAAGGACTTTGTGCTGACCCTCTGTGCCCTTGCTCTGGGGAATTACACTTCACCCTTTCTTCTCAATCCAAGCTGGCAAAGGGTAGGGTCCGGTTATGCTTCCTCTCTGTGGCATATGCCTGGTCACCACAGGAGCGCCTGGGAGCTGTGTGTGAGAAAGGAACCAAATTGCTGGCAACAAATGGGGACAGACTCCAAGCCACGATCCCCATCTGCACCCACTCTTTCCCATAAGTGCTTCCCTGCTGCTGAACACACCTGGCGTGTCCACCTGGAACACACCTACCATGCTGCTGGATGCTGCAGGGCACATTGAGATAGTAACTAGTGGGACCTGATTGTCGTCCCCACAAGGGCTTATTTTCAATTTGCAGCCAAATAGATTTCCAAGCCATAGACCCTTGCTGCATTCACCCACACTTCCCTGTGGCTTCCTCTCTCCTCCCCCATCAAAGGCAAACTGGGGTGCCGAGTGTCTCACTGGCAATATGAATACTATTGCTTCATCTTCATCATGGGCCCTCTGGACCTCCCTGGGGCTGACTGCAAACAAACCTGGGTGTCTGCCACCAGAACAGCAACAATGAAAACCACTTTGCAATTGGCTTTGAATCTTTTCTCTCTTTCTTGAGTTTCCTCAAATTCCTCTCCTAGCCATGCCATTTGAGTGAGTTCTGGCACCCTTCTGCCATTGCTGACAACAAAACTGACACAGCATAAACTTGCTTGTGTATAGAAAAAGACAGTGAAACCATATTGCAGAGAGCAGGACTCATGTCTGCCAATGTCAAGGGTACAGTCCCCTGAGTGCTGAGGTAAAGGAGGATCTCTGTGATGTGTTAGTAGTTCAGATCTCTTAACCTGCTGGCTTCCTGCCATTAAAGGTTCATAGCAAGCACTGGTATACACTCCAACAGGTCAGAAAATAATTCCATGTTGTGGAACAGGGGTTCCTCTGGGCACGCACACACATACAAGACATACTGGGGAAGTGAGACATACATGAACAAACCTGAGACAGCAGGAAGCTGTGAGGTTTGCGTGCCTGTATGTACACACACACACACACACACACACACGACACAGAGTACATTGCAGTACACTTAATGACTCTGTCCCACAACACATTTTTGCCAAGTAGGAACAGCGTGACCTTTCCTAATGTTCTGCTGGTAGTTATTTAATTTATGTATTCACTTTGTGACTTTTACATCATCTGCTTTCTTGACTGCAGCATTACTGTGTAAATATGTGTGTATATATGTACAGAAACTAGCTCAAGCAATTATATTCAGGTTGGGAAAAGGGTGGGTTTTATATCTGTACAGTATTTCCTTATTAAATAATGGCATGGGGGGGGGGTTGGGAAAGTTAACTTCTAAATTGTGGTTTTATTGGTCTGTGGTGTTTGAAGTTGTTTCAGTGGTTGCTTTTGCTGGTTCGGAAAGTTTATCTGGATGTTATATGTGTGTGCCAAGAAAGGGTCCCCAGAGAGGGGAGGTTTGGGATTGGTAAGGGGTGGTGGGTAGCAGAGGGTGTTAATAATTTCCTGTAATAAAAGCCGTGTTGATTGCTAGGGACTGTTTGTATGAGGCACAGGGCTGTTTCCTTCTCTATGTGCTTTGCTCTTTGATTACTTCCTCTTCCCTGGTCCCCATTGTCTTCTCCCTGGGATGTCAGCAGAGTACCTGTGGATTACAGGGATCTCCCTCATGGGCCTCTCTCTCCTGGCCAGCTTTTCCTTCTTTCTCCTTCTTTTTGTGGCCTTTCCAGTACCAGTGGAAGGGGAGATGGCATGGTCTCAGACCCTCTGTGCCATTCTTGACCACTTTGTTCCCTCTGCTCTTTGTCCTTCCTCTTAGCAGAACCTCATTTTCAGGTGTTTTGATCTCTCCAGTAGCTTACTGCTTCATCTCCCCGGCCTCTTATCTACTTTCCCATCTCACACCAATTCTTCAATTTCATCTCTATGCCTCTTCCCTCGGAATTACTTAAGTTGGCTGTTCGCCCACTCTCCTCCTCTTATTACTCTCTTGTTGCTCTGTTGTCTTCATCAGCCTGTGCAATGCTGTGTAGAAGATGAGCGAAGGGCAGGCCTCCACTTCTCCTCTCCTGGAAAATTCTAGCCATGACCAGACTTTTAGATGATATTTTGTAGCTATTTTTGACTTCTCTGTCATGTTCACTGAGGTGGTGTTCTGCTCTTGCACACTCAAGAAATAAGAAATCATCACTATGGCAAATTTGCCTGTGCAAGGGAGCAGTGAAATTGTATTTTCTAAGAAAGCCCAGAGAAAGAACATAATTTCTGTTGTTGATGGCTGACTGATAAATTTATAGCATGGGCAGATGCAGTTTTTATCCACTCCAGGTTGACCCATATCAGGATCAGTACAGTTTCTTTGCTTTTACTCTAAGTGAATAAAGCAAGGCTGCTGGAGAGAAGTATGCTATCTTTTAAAAGCACAGGGCACTTCCTTTGTTGCCTAGAGGCTTCTAAAGACCTATGTGAAGTTCTGCTGTGTTGCAGACCTAGGAGTGAATGCCCGGTAGTGTTTGGTCCCTTTCTATCTGACAAGTCAGTACAAGCTGGTACTTGGCATTATCTGCTCGGGTTTGTGGTCCGATGTCATAGCAGTAAGGAGGGTGACAGGATGGTGCATAAGTATAGAGAGAGCCAATGTAGAGGCTCCAGGCAGATGCCAAGACATCTCCTTCCTTCCCTTTTTGACAATTTGCATTTTTCCTTAACGAACGTCCATCAACCCACCATCCTCAACATCGCTGGCACTGGCTGCTTATCCCTGAAGACACAAGGGTCTGCTGGCCACAGTCTGAGAAAGGGCCAGTCAGTCTCTGTGTGTGTAGTGTAGTTTTATGAAACCATATAGGCAGTGCAAGTGAGCAATGCAAAAGTTCAGCATGGCCAGAGGTTATTCAGAGCAGCAATCTTCTCCCAGCTGCAGCTAACTCTTGCTCAACCTGCCATTCCATTGCAGGCCTGTGTTTCTGATTTCTGGGTGAGAAAAACCACCACAGCCACCGGGGAATGTATCTCTGCTCACAGGTGTGAGGAGGGTAGTCAGGCTTCTGATGTATCCTTGCTATGATGTTGGCATAACTGTCCCAGCATGGTCCACGGAGGTCTGTGTACCTGTGAATACATGGCTACAAATACCTGTAAGTCACGGAGGAGGTGTATGTTTGTACATTTGAGTGACTCCTGGCAGAACTCTAAACACAAGTGGAGTTGGAAATGCTGGCCCATTTAGTGCTACCGCAATGATGCAGGTAGTTATCTCCCTGGGAGTACATCCCATAGAGTGATTTATGGCCAAATAGCGAGTTACCTTTCTGAACATCACCAGGCCCTTTGCTGTGTTTCCTTTGCTTATTCAGTGTGCCAAAAGTACAACACAACGGCAACATTTGTAGGGTGTCCAGAGAGAATGCATCCATTACATGAGACTTCTCTCTAGGCCCTTGGGCACTGGCTGCTAAGTCCCATGTCAACTGGAAAAAGGTTATACCTGTCCCTGAACAGACAAAAACCAGTCAAGGGGATAAGATTCAAATTTTGTACTTTCTGCCTCTGCTTTTCTTCCAGGCCTTGGAGCCAGATCCATTCTCACAGGCAGCTAAACTCCTGTGAAATTCAAGGAGCTTTCGGAATAGCTACTTAGGGGTTTAGATGCCTGGAATGGCTTTTTTGGATTCTCTTCCTTGTGTGGGCCTCTTCCTGCAGTGCATTTTGCCAGGATTCATCTCCCAGGAACCTACCATGCTTGAACGTAGCTTAGAGGGGTTCCCTCTGCTTGGGATCACGTGTATGTTGCATGCCTGTTGCTACTTGTCTGTATTTCTTGCACGTGTCTACTTGTGGGGAGCAGGGGTGGGTTCATATTGGTATGTGTATTTATGCAGCCTGCACACATTTGTATGTGTGGTGCCACTGTGCGTGTGCTTAGGTGTTTGTACGCATGTGTTTGAGCTGAGACAAAAGTGATGGGAGCCGTATGCTGCTAAAGCCAGATGATGGGTACCTGCAGGTAACTTGGCAACCCCCTTGCTCCTTCCTGGTACACCCTGGCATGGCTTCTTTGTTTGGATGCCGGGGGACCAGCTCTGAATCAGTGATGAGGCTGGGATGCAGACTCCTGTAGAGGGTTTGACTACAGCACCGGAAACCCATTCCATGTGTTCATTCACTTCTGTGCTTCACCCACTGTGCCACATTTCCAAACCATTGTGCCACACTCATTACCTACTTTGGCCTTAACTGGTAGATGGAGCAGGAAGACAATCACACACTGACTGGTAAGGTCTTTTGGGAGAGATCTGGTCAATCTGATCTATGACTGTAACAAGAGACTCCCTTGCCATTCATTTTGCTGCTTCCTAGGGCAATGCAAGCACTGAAATTCCACTTGCAAGAAAACACTAGCCTGTCCTTTCTTGCTCTTGTGTCAGATAGACACAGGAAAAAGCTGAGCTGAGGTGAATTGGTCTCCCATCCCTCTACTTGGAAGAACATCACTATTGCTCCTTGGAGCTGAGTAGGGAGCTTGCAAATCCCACACTCTGGAGGGGTCCCATTTCTCCAGAGGGGACAGTGAAAAGGGAGAGTAGAAGGGAGTGAACTTTCTGCAGCCATTCTCCATCCCATTCATTTCCAGGAGAGATCACAACACTGCTAGCACCAGAGAGGATGACCTGCTGGGAGGGCCCTACGGTGCCAACCGGCACAGCACTTTAACTGGCCAAACTGCTGAACAAGACACTGCTGTCCTCTGTCAGCAGCCAGAAAAGACAATCAGGACCCAATGAAGAGATGCCATGATTAGTCAGACAAGGAAGGAGAAACATTTAGGGGCTAGGGCTCTCATCATTCAGCCTATCTTAAATCTGCTTAACCAGCCCTTTAGTGCTGGTGTCACTGGGCCTCTTTGATGGTTTCTTTTTCTTTATATATATGAAATGTAAGAGAATAATCTGTGGTCTCCAATGACTCATTCTATCAGACCACATCTGTCCACCTCCTCTGCTTTCTTCCATGTCTAGCTGCTCTTTCCTCTCCATCAAATTGTATCCTGTGCTCTGCCAGGTTTGTCTTTTATGGAAGAGAAGTTATATGTGTGTGAATGCTTGTACATGTGCGTGTGTGTATTTTAGGTATTATTGCTGTTATCAACATGCTATACACCTAAAAGCTCCTAGCAAGCTGGAGCCTTCAAGAGGTGCTGTAGGTAATGACCTTCCCACTGGGCAGCAGTCAGTGTGGAGGTTAGCACAGAAAGCTGCTAGCTTTGGAGGCCTCTTTGCCTGTCTGGTTGCTTTTCCTATCTTTGGAGCAGGCTGTCTCTCACCTGTGGTCAGAAACACAGCAAACTGCTCTTTTTAGCTTTGCATTTTCAAAATTTCTAACATGGGGGGAAAAAAAAGGTTTATTGTTTAGCTGTTGATTTATTTTGTATGTTTGTTTGTTTGTTTGTTTACACAGTCCTTTTAGTGGGCGCAGGGAGGTGTTTTCAGCAATACAACTTTCCGAGACCTCAGTTCTGTGCAGTTATCGTTTGTATGGTTCAGCTGTATTTGGGGTCTTTCCTTTGTACGTGTTTTTCCTGAATGGCAGGGCTATCTTGAAACGTCTCTTTGCCAGTGACCAAAGCACCATCTGTAATTGGAGGTGAGGGCTGGTATATAGTGGAGGCAGCAGCCTTTTGGGAAGTAGCTTTTCACTGACTTCCCTGTGGAGTCACAGAAGACAAAATATTTAATTGTTGCACAAGTGGGCTTTGGAGGTTTTTGTTGTAGTTGGGGGGGGTTTTTGTTTTTTTTTTTTTGGTACTCCCTCTCTTTCCTTCCTTTTAAAATTTTTCTCTTTTCTTCCCTTAAAAAACATTAAAATGTTTCTCCAGTGAGATTTGGCCATTGCACCAAAGGCTGCTGCAAGGCAGGGAGCCTGTCTGACCCTTGGGTCCTGCCCTTCTGAAGCCATGCAAGATTGTCCAGGTGAGGATGGAACTGGCAGTTTCCATGGCCATTCCTGGGACAAGAATCCTGTAGCAGAGGGGCCTGGCCCAAAGGGAATGGTCATCCACAGCAGATCATCCTCTAGTATGTGTGGGTTGTGGGTCAGGCGGGAGGGCAGGCAGGGGAGGATGGTTCACTGGCCCCTGCACAGTCCTTCCCACACTGGAGCAGGAGTCAGGCATGTAGGTCTGCAACAGGGACAAATGAATGACCCTGAATGGGCCAGAGGTGTTCAGCCTTGCCCCTCCTGACCTATTTGCAAGTGGGTAGGAATGACTCTCAGCTTGGACAACGTCATTCAAGGCTGAGCAGAGTCTCACAGACCATGAAGTAGGAATTAAAGCTGGTGCATGGGCAGCTGGCCAGCTCTCAATATCATGACACCTAAGGGAAAACCCAGCACCTTCATCCTTTGGTACTTGGAAGTGGCTGAGGACAGTAGTGGAGGACTGTTGTGTCTGCTAGTGTTGGGGCAGGTAGCGTCTCTAGACCTGGCACAGGTCAACTTCAGCTGTATTTGCTTTCTAACTAATGTACATTTACTTTGGAGAGCACCTTTGAAAAGCTCAGTCTATCAACCAAAAGAAAAAGAAACACTCACCTCTAAGTCTAAGTCTTCTACTGCCCAACACTGCTACCTCCTCTTCTCTTGAGCTGTTGGTACCTTGAGGTGAACCTGGCCACCCATCAGGCTGTTGAACACAGCAGATATATCCTATCCACTTCTGAGACCATCTTTGCCTAGATTTTGCCTCCTCTTCATACCCTTTTTGCATGCATATGTGTGTGCACATGCACACCCACACACCCACACCCACACACACCCACCTCCAGCCACTTCACTGGTGAAAATCAGAGCCGCAGAGACATGAGTGCCAAATGACTTTTTATTTCTCAAGTAAATGATATAAAAAGTTTTGTTATTTTTCTTTTTTTTTTTTACATATGCAAATGTAAAAGGGAACCGACAGTGAATTGGTGGTGGTGAGAGGAAATGGGATGTTTTGTAACCCTAGCTGCAGTAAAAAAAAAAAAAAGAAATAAAAATACATTAAAAATATTTAAAAAACACAAAAAGGAAAAAAAAAACTTGAACTATTTTGGAAATATTGTGAATAATTTTTTGATATAAAAACTAATTTTTATGTAGCATGAAAACCACCAAAATAAAATGATCAAGAATAAAAGCTGTGCAAAGGGTGTTTTTGTTTAGTTACTGAGGGAAAAGAAGGAAGAGAGAAGCAGTGGTGTACGAGAGAGGGATACTACAGTCATGACTTTTACTGTGAGATTCACAATACATAATGTTGTTCTTCAGTCTTGGTATTCAGTCTTGGTAACTGGAATCTCGTGATTATGTAAAAAAAAAGGAAAAAACCACCTTTCATATAAAAGGAAAAAATTTCTTTTATATGAAAAGATATTTTTTATCTCTGATTGCTGGGAAGAAAACCTTGAAAATAAGAACAGAATGAATCCCAAAGACTCAAAAAAACTAAAAGGCAAATTGAAAATGGCCATGAATTGCTTTGCAGTGTTGCATTCATCATGATTTTTTCTTCTTGATTTATGATTGTTGAGTAGTTGAGGTATCAATAGTGGGAGGCAGGTATGAAGGAGGTAAGACATTAACGAAGGACTGAAAAACTTCTGCTTTTTTTTTGTAATGTGAAGCACAGGAGTTAAACCAGGAGCTCTTCACATTTCCTTCTGAGTAAGAGAACGAGGTAGTGACCTTTTGCAGGATGTATTGGTGTCATTCTTCACTCCTTAAAAAAAAATTTACTCCTCCCCCAGGTTTATTAAAGGAAGCAGACTGCCTCTCCCGATTCCAGACAAAACAGTGTCATCTCAGCATTCCAGACCCTCTTAGAAATCATGGCTGTGATTCTCTGCTCCCCTGAAGGTGGTGAGGTGTCAGTGCTCTTTATCTCCATTGGGCGCTCTGACTCCAGGTGCTGGAGCACTACATTGCCTTTGAGGAGGTGCTAGCACTCACCCCACCCTGCTGTGGATCAAGGTGGTTCCTCAGCACATGCTGTGGATCCTTCTTCCTCGGAAGACAGGAGATGCTGGTTTCTGGAATGGTCAAGGAAAGTTGGTAGGTTGCTCTGTTCATTCTGCCTTGAAGGTATTCCACGTGCCTGAGTGAATCAGATCCCCTGCATATGAATTTCAGCTTCCCTCCCTCATGCTCCCATCACCCACATAATCATTAAAACACTGCCCCACCAGCTAGCAGGGGACCTTCTCTGTTGCTCCTGTCCTTTTTGTCTGGGTGTCTTCTACACTGTAGGCTGGAAGGGAAGAGGCAAATAGCATACTGTATAGCTTAAAATAAGCTATTAAATAAATTGTGTTCAGCACTGACTGAGACGTCTGAAAAATGGTAAAGTCTCAATATCAGCCTAGGCCACACCTCTAGCAGTGTGCAGAAAAATAACCCTGGATAAAAGTCTTGTCTTGCGCTCAAGTCGATATAGACTTGGGTGAAGTAGACAAGGAGGACCTGGAGGCAGTGGTGGTGTAGACCAACTAGAATGGTGGGTTCTTGAATTCTGAGCTAGGTATGACAGGGGATCCATGGGAACATTACCTCTTGGTGGAAAAAAGAGGGGGAGAGTCCTGTTAGCATAAAAAAAGACCAAACCCTGAAGCATCTTCTTGGCCTCTGTGTGTCTGAGTTAGCCTGTCTCTCCCTGTTGCCAATCCCTATGCCATGCACTAGCTGTGATTGCTTTTTGACTCCTACAGGGAAGAAGAGACTTTGTCTGCTTCGTGAAGCTTTTCTCATTATTAGCTACAAATCTAGGCTGTTCCTCCAGTGAATATCTGGCTATTTACCATTCTTCCCATTTGTTCTGTCTGCTAGTCCCATCCTTTTTGCCCTCCTGCCCTTGCATGTTAAGAAAAAGGGCCCTCGCTCCTTTATGGGAGACGGCTTTGTGTCCTTCGGTGATTTATGAGGGTAGAGAAGTCATTACACACAGCTAAGGGGTATTGTTTACCTTACTTTGCTCCAGTACCTTGAAGATTCCAGTTGCTTCCTTACGAAGAATGTGGTATCTTCCACCTGTGACCATTTTGCACTAGCTCTGTGTTTGTTACTGGCAGACATAAAGTGGAACAGAGTTAAAGCAGAAGCTTGGTGAATGCTCTGAAGATTCAGATTTCCAAGCATAATGTCTCAGACTCTGGAACCAAGGCTGTGGCAATGTGCTTTGCTGGAAATTCAGCCAAGGGCCATTCAACTCTAGCCTCTGTGCAAGCTCACTTTCCCTTCCCTGGAGTGAAGCAGCAGGCTCATCTTCCCTTAGACCCACAGGGCCTAATGACAAAGCGGAACAGCTTTCATTCTGCTCACCTTGTCTCTGCACCAAACTGCTCAGATATCAGGTCTTTCAGGTAGACATTCAACCATGCTAGAGGGAGGGCAGAACTCCTTCCTGCACGTACGTACAGCAAAGGCAGGAGTCTGGAGGTTTGGAGCACGCAAGCGTTGGATACTCTTGAAACATCTCTGTCTTTGTTAACGAGCACTGCTGGGTTTATTTGCCCTCATAGATTTGTGTGGCCACCAGGAAGCCAAGATTATGTCAGAGAAAAACAGCTATTCAATGTGTCTTTCTGTCATTTGAATGGGGGACTAGGATTGTAGTTACAGAAAAGGCATCTGCAAAGGGATATTTCCCATACCTGGGGAAGATTATCTGATGTTCTTTATTTATTGAAGCACACAGTTTCAGGGCTTCTCTTAAGCCTTTCACACGTAAGGACTTTTCCATGTAATGAAGGCACTTCCACAGGCTCTGGTCCTTTCCTGCACATGGATACTCCTTTTTCAGCTCTGGAAGCTGAACCTTGCTGTGCTAAGATACAGGTAAAAGCATCCTATTTGGAATGAAAAGAGTTAGTTGTAATGAACCAGCCACTTCTTCTAGCTTTGCAGCTTCACATTGCTTAGGAACTAACTGTTCAGATGTTCTTCCTCCTCAAGCCACTTCAGGGTTCCCTCTGTGCTGCAGTGGCAACCGAGTTTGCTGTCCCTGCTGACCTTCCCCATTTCACATGCAAGGAGTAAGGGCTTCATGGCCACTTTCTTATCTGAGGCATTAGATTAAAACTGGAGAAGCACGATGCTTTGGACCTGTCTCTGTGGCTCTTTGATTAGTTATCCTTGCTGAGGAGGCAAGACACCGAGGCCTGCCAGCTGCAAGGTTAAGCTTTGGGTAAGCGCTTGCCCTTGGGCAGCAGACGCGCACTGGAATGCTAAGTGACTTACGCCGTGTGCTCGCCACTCCTTCAAGGCTGCTGTGTAGACTCACACTGAAGCAGAAGAGAAGGAGTTGGTTTCTTCCTTCCCTATTACCCCAGCTCCCAAGTGAAAATTTCCTGGAAAGGAGAAAGGGAAGGTTCTTTCCTCACTTGGAAACTCTGACTGTTGTCTCTCCATGTAGAATATTGTTTTGCAGTGGTAGAATAAGGCAGATCTTTGACTGGTGCTCAAACACAGCCTCTGGGCATGTTTCCACATGCGGGTTTTTTTTTGAGGGAATAGAATAGTTTCTGCCACAGAGGGCAGGGTCAATTTCTTTGCCACATTGGTCTCAAAGGGTGAGCCCTGAGTCCAGAATCTCAATCACTTAGCACTTGCTTAGCTCTGTTCAAGTCACCCTACTACACATCCTGGACCTAGAGCACCCCAGGCACCCCCAGATGTGAGCCATCAGCACTGCATGTTGGCAAGAAATAAATAGTTAATGCTTTTGCCGTGTTTGCATCACCTAGGGAAGGATTTTTAGAAGTACACAAGAAATTTATTAAATCAAAACCCATCTCATTGAAAGCCAATAGTTCTTAGATGCTCAGATGCCTTTAGAAATTTCCATTACAGAAGCTAGAAATGATTATTCTTTTTAAAAATCTCTTTATGAAGGGGCTGGAGTATTCATTACTGAGGTAAACTAATTGAGTTCTCTTGAGCCTAAAATATTGTGATATTAATCTCAACTACCAACTAATCCTGGAGGATGCCCTGGGTTAAGCTGAGGATATGAAGATCCCTTGAGAAGGTGGAAAACTTCCCTCCTCAGTAGTACCTGTCACTGAGGGGGAAAGTAGGTAACATGTTGGGCAGGAGTTCATCAGAAGGTATGCTTGAGGATGCACATTGAATGCAAGCAGTGACTGGTGGCTTCAGGGGTAATTTTGTGTTGATCAAAATGACTCCACCTCTCCTAACAACACTATTGCTTTGGAGCTGGACAGTATCAGTACCAGTCATTAATTTGGGAAGCAGCAAGTAAAGTGAAATGCTGTGCCAGCAGGGTGAAACCCTGACATATAATTGATCAAAACCATTTCGGTTCTGTTTTCAGACAAGATTTGTCCGTTTGATGCTTTACTCTGCCACAGTCTTTAGTTCAAAGAGTTTGCGATTTTGATGCTAAACTGAAATACGTTAATATTAGCATTTACATTAACAAGTAAATTGACAGATGCCATAGTTTACATATATTATGCAAATATCCTGAAATCGTGCATGCATTTGCATCTAATTTTCTTGAGATTAAATGAGACATACATTTTATAGGGGAAATAATTGAGGCATCCAGACATGTGATAAGCTAGGTGACTTAGTATGACTTGCATGAACAGGGGTAAAGACTAGGAGCAGAGGAAAAGGACATCTGGAATTTTCATTTCCACAAGTATTATGTTCATGGTTGCTGTTTGGAGAAAACAATGTAGGAACTTCCTGGAATGCAGTCAGAAGTAATGCAGGAAGTTTGTGCTGGTAGACTTGATTTGGGATGTTGACAGACCTCAACCTGAAGGGCCAGTTAGGTTTTTTGTTTGTTTATTTTCAAGATTTGAAAAAGAAACACTTGTCTCTTTGCAGCACTGGGCACATACCACCCAACTGAGATCCCCCATGCTTTAAAGGGATGAGGTTTTCCCACACAGGCAGGGGTACAGTGAGGAGGTGAATCCGTGATCCACTCGGGAGCAGGCTACAAGACCCCAGAGTTGCCTGTCACCACTTCAGTACCTGGAAGGATGTTTTCTTCTTCTCACACCTCTGGAAATCACGAAGGGATGACAGCATGCCAGGGCAATCAACTTCTGCTTCAGGTGAGTTTGGTGAGAAATCTTGCTATTTTGGCAGTGCTCTTGTTTTCCAGCTTCATCTCACTTCTTAAATCGGGCAAAGCCTTGAGGATGTTGTAACTTATTCCTGCCTTGGACAAAGAGAACCTGAACCACAAATTGTGATTTCTCTGTGCATTTTTAATTAGCTCTACTTTTACAGGTAGCATGGGTAAGTGCATGTATAGACCTAATCCAGAGAGGTGCTGGGCTGTACATGCTCTCTGAGGATGTGTGCAGTACATGGGGCTCAGCCTCTCCTGCCAGCTTGACCTAATTTCTCTCAGCTGGAGCTCTACTAGGATTCCAAATACAACTCATTTCCCTTTTTTGGAAACTTGCACATCAAGGTCTTATTGTACTCCTCACAAGTAGTCTGAGCATCCCTTTGCTGCTTTTGTCAGGCTGCTACAAACTTTCAGCATTTACAGGGAGACTGTCAAAATATTGTATAGAAAGTAATTCCCTTTTTTTGGTTCCACCAGTGTGCAGTAACACCTCAGACTGTCACATTGGAGAGGCTTCATCAAGAACCTCTTTGTATCATGCAAAGCGCTCATTCAGCTTGGCAATTCTTGATGAATTTCATCCAAGACATCCTGGTCTGTTTGAATAGTGACTGAACTTTCTGGCCAACTTCGTCTCAGGCATTGCTTTCAAACCTTGAACGATGCTTTGAATTGCAAACAAACATGCAACTGGACAGAGGCTGACCCAGCTTCCTTTTGTTTTCAGAAGTCTAGGATGATAAAGCCAGCTTTCCTAGGGTTAGAGTTCAGCTTAGTTCAATTTCCAGCCTAATTAATCGCTCCAAAATTTTAGGTCTGTCTTGCCAGAACCCCTTTAAATTATGCATACTCCTACTTACACAGTCACTGCCACTCTTCAAATATTCAAGGGTTCCTTACATTTAATTTTGGATGGTTTACTCTCTCCAGGGAGGAGGCAGTGTTTTAAAAAGAAATTGCTGACGGATAAAGTAGAGCTTACATGACTTGCAGCAAACAGCAATTTGAGTTCTTAAGAACATGCGTTTCTTGGACATGTAAATTTTACTCATTTGCATTTAAAGGACACATGTGACATACAATACTGCTTTCTCATCCAGTAACATTATCATCTAGTGACATCAACTTAACGGTTAATGCCAAGTTTTTATTAACATTTACAAGCACATTGGGAGATTAATTTGTTTACTTGCATTATGCAAAACTGATTTAAGATCGTGGTTTGCATTTACACACATTTACATAGTGTTTCCTGATTAATACATTATAATACACACAAATCATGTGGAAATTGCAGGCTCACATCTGCAACATAAACTTCCTTTTCTATAGTGTAAAATTTGACTTATCTGGCAGAACTTTTCCAGCATGTTGCAGTTGAAGTCAGGAGATCGTAAGGAGGGAAGGAAGAACGGGGATCAGAGGTGGATTTTCTGTGAAGTCTCTCCGTAGCACCTGTTACTTGCCAATATCCCACAGTCATGAAACAGAAGGAGAGGGTGCCAAGGTTAGCTGGCAGCAGGATGAGTTTCATGTAATGGAACCTGTGGACCTGGAGTGAGGCTCCTGTGAACACACAGTTTAGTTGAGCACCCAGTGACTTTAGACTGGGAGTGAAATGGGTGAGCAGCAAAAGGAGCCAGCGGGAGGGAAAGGGGCAGCAACCATTGCTGCCAGTCACGGATCCGTGTGAAGGGGCTCAGCTGGGTGCAGCGGAGACCCTCGAGGCACTCCACTCTGCTCCTTGTAATACCTTTGCCTGGAGATGTCCAGGGCTGGCTGGCTGGCGTGGGAAGACCAATGGAGGCTGTGGGGGAGAAGGGCAGCGATGAACACCGAGCACCTGGTGTGGGGCTGAGACAGGATCCAGCAAGGCAGCACCCTTGCACTGAACATGGGGGCAAGGGGACACTGGGGACACTTCCCCAGTGTAGCGTCTTCCTAAGGGAAAGCGCGGCCGAACTCAGGCTTGCCTCACCTCTCCGAGGCCCTAATCCTACTATCTTTTCTCCACCAGTCACAACCTCATCCTCCTCTTTCCTACACCCTCACCCTCCTCCGGTTCTTCTTTCTGTAAATAACTCTTTCTGATTTTGGACAAGCAGGGATCAACAGATTCTGGAGGGGGGTGGGAAAGACACTTGTTTTGGTTTTTTTTTTCCTTTCTCTCTTGAATTTTGGTGTTTGAACTTGAAAAAATAATATCTATAAATATAAAAATATATGTATTTAAGCAAATGGAGAACTATGAAAGGAGTTAACTTTTTCCCTCTTTGATTTCTCTTGTTTCTCATTGGGGTTTGTTTTTTGGGGAAGAGGGGTTTTGTGAACTGTTGAGATTTCCAATTCAGCATTGTTTAAAGGATGTGGAGAAAAAAAAAAAAGAAGAAAAATCAACAAAAACATGGAAACCTTTGTGATGTACAAAACCTGTAAATAGTCAAAGATACTTTCTCTTTTCTAACAACAAATTATTTCTGTCACTTTATATTCAAAAATAAAGAAATGTACCACAGAATATCAGGGTTAAAAAAAATTGGAACCCATAATCAGAATATTTTCTTTGTTGTCTTCATTCATTTTGCTCCTAACTTGGAGAACGCCTGGGAATTTTGCTGCATGAGTGATGTTTTAAAAGCCTGAAATGGGGATGAGTTGAAATTAGGATGACAGTGTTACTTGAGAGGGGCTCTTGCCCTGGTGCTCACTATTAGCTGTGGGTTGAGGCTACTGTCTTGGGGTTACATGATGAGAGTGAGTGGATGAAGGAGCCTGATCATGTTCATGAAACACAAACAATACTGAGGCAGAGACAGGAATGAGAGACTGTCTCAATGGGTTGAATCTCCCTTTATACTGCCTGAGAATGTTTCTGGGGGTTGCATGATGAAAGCCACCATGAAGGTGCTGATGTCACTGCTAACCAACCTGTAAGACTTTGGAGCTATCTTGAGCCCCTCCTGTCAGCCAACAAGTGACGAGGCTTTGGCACATTGTCCACGTAAAACAAAGCCCAGATTGGGACTACAGAAAAGTGGCAAAGATGGTAGGGAAGTCTTCAGTGATGTCACCTTATCTCGGCACCAGCCATTAATCATGACCCCCAAGACTACAGGAAAGTTGAGGGAGAGAGTTGATCTTTGCAGAGGTTACCCTGGTCCAAACAATGGAAAAGGCTCAAGAGGTTATTTATAAAGAAATGCTAAAATGTGGCAGGTTTTGGAAATACAGAGCCATGCATCACCTTTAATGGTGAGAGGGCAGTCAGTTATTTTTAGGGGAGCTAAAAATAAAGAAAATGGACTGGCTGAGCTAGTCAGAGGATGCTAGACTACCTGTGGGGTGCAATTAAAAGTGTGGAACATAGCAGAAACACTCAGATGCACCAAGTCAGATGCAGAACAGGAAAAGCAGTGTTCAGCCAAGAAGCTCATAACAGCTGAAACAAATTAAATGTTAGTAAATGAAGATAACTAATAAGGTAAGCAAAATTGTGAACCAGAATAAACCTATATTCCAGAAAGAAAATCTCCAGCTAGTAAACATAAAGATAAATAGGATTATATATATATAAGCCCATGCTTATTGAAAATCCTGAAAATAGATGTTAAGTACTAATGGTGAGAGATAAGTCAATAATAGCACGGGAGAGACTGAAAGGCTCAATACTCAGTTTTCATGTGAAGCTGGAGAGACAAACGGGTAATGTCTGCACTCCTGTTCATCACCAAAGGAAGTGTGACATTATCTGAGACCCAGTGAGGGGTGCAGCTCCAGGCCTCCACTGTCACAACTGCACCCCTTGATATACCTGCCCCATTCCCTTATCAGCTGTAAGTCACTGGGCTTGCTGCAGTGAAATGACTCAGCTGCTGCTTGTGTGGATAGCCTTGTGGCAGTGGTTCTTCCCAGTCTCAAAATCCACCAGTGCACTACTGACCTTAATGATACCAGAAGACAAAAAAAGAGTGAATAATGGGGCTTTGGTTTTCAGTCTCAAACCATGTGCTAATATAAGGTACTCACCCTTGTATTTCTGAGTTCCAACAAAACCATTTTGATGGGTAATAATGACTTTTTTGACAGTGGCTTAATACAAAAATGAAATGTGATTTTTGGGCCAATTCTGCCAGCACCTGATATTTTTTGTTAAGAAAACAAAATTCTGTTTTCCAGGTCTGGAATGGAGCTGCATTAGTTCCCACTCAAATGCAGGATATCAAAAAATATCAAAACTGTCATCAAAACTGGCTAACTTCCAACACTTAGCTGAAATATCATATAGTTTTTTCAAACTTTAGCTTTTGGCCCAGGTTCATGTGCCAGAGGAAGGCAGGCATTTCACTAGATTTCACTGGCTAGCCAGAACTAAGTCTTGGCTGGAGGTGCAGGGGAAATGAATGGTTTGAAAGTTTCAGTCTTTTGAGCTTTTATCTTTTCAAAACAGAAAGATTTTATATCTTTTCAATACCATTCTTAGCATTTATTCCTTTTTTCATTACTGACATTTTTAATTGACAGGTTCTGTTTTAAAAAAAGAAATATTCGTCAATTTAATTTCAGGTTTGAAAATACTCACCTTTTGGCCAAGCTGCATACTTGAAAACCCGTGATAGACTACAAATAATCCAAACAGAAAAATAAATGGAGTGTGTGAGAGAAAAGCAAAGATAATCATCAAAAGGGATTGAAGAAGTATTCGAACAGTAGAAAAGTATTTCTCAGGGGGTTTTTACTTCTGTAAATTTCACTGAAATAAAATCCAACCACAACTTTTCAAATGGCTCAACTGACAGTGCTTTAGCTGAAGCAAATGATTTTTAAGAGGTCTGGAGATGCTATCAGGGAATGGGATAGCAACCGAAAAATCAGATTCCCTCTCTGAATCTCCCAGATGGACAACAATGTGCTGAAACTGGGAAGAGATCGATTAACGTTCCTCTACAGATTTTCTTCTTACTTTCACCTCAGCCAGAATCTGGTGACCTGGGACTAGGTATGAAAAAGTGGGTAAAAACCTGCGGGCAAATAATCACATTATCACTGGCCTTATGATACTCAAGTTTGACAAGTATAGGTTTATTCTGATGTCACCAGCACTTACTGACCCCTTTGGTTCTTCGAAGAGCCAAGGTTTACAGCAAAGCTTTTAAACACAGCACAGGAACACAGCGATAGAAAAGAGCTATTCACTGCTCTATCCAGGGTCTGCTACCCTCGCCACATAGGTGGGGATGCATCTCCCTAACAGGGACACCCTAACCAGTGTCTAGCGGGGGCTATCTCCAACCCTCTTTCTTCCAAGCAGTAGGCATTTCTCAAACATAAGCTATGCTGGCCCAAGACCCGTGTAGGAGGCACAACTGCCCTTGGATGAGCATTTCTTTGCTAATTGTTCAGATGATTGGCATTGGAGTGTGTGTGTGTTTGTATGTGTGTGTGTGTGTGTGTGTGTGTGTGTGTGTGTGTGTGTAGGGGCTCATCTAAGCTTTAGGGGTTCAAAACTCAGCTATATGCTTAGGTTTTCGCTGGCATCTGGTCTCTGTCCAGCCAATGGACTATAGAAAAGTATTTACACCCTCTCTAAAGAGATATCTCTTTTGGCTCAGAGAAATCTCCCACCAAACTCACTGTCTGGGAAACATCTGCTGGGAGTGCAGACCCATGGACATCTTCAGTAGAAGACAACTAAGGGCAGATCAACCAAAGCCCACTGCTTGTGTTTAATTGAAGATGGCAGACACGACCTGGGGGTAAATGCCTCCCTTACAGGTGAGTTGCACAGAGTGACAGGCCCTGAGGACAGAGGCGGGATTGGAATTCCCTTCTGGCCAAGTTCTTTCCTGCAGGGTAGCTGAAAATGTCAGGCACAGAGGAGGGGAGGGCTGAGTGATGTAAAATGGGAGCACAATGAACTGTAATGAACTGTATTGTCTGAGACATCTCTTGGCAGCCTATACTGAATGGCAGATCAATAAGCAGCAAAAAAGAGACAGAAAATAACGTATCTCTTTGGGGAAAAATGTAGCTGAAATCAAAGGTACTTATGATTGCAATGGCTGACATTGTCTCCAGTACAGCAACGACCACTCTGCCATCCGTCAGGACATAATCCCTGACACTCTCCACAGCACTGACTATGCAGCTATAGTTGAGAAGGACCTTTGCTCTTGCACTTGCCTCGGGGACCAACTCTCCTCTGCTGGGTGCACCACGTCTTGTGGGTGTCCCTCAGAAAATGCTGGCAAATGGATTCAACCCATCAGGAGCGGGCAGGTTTCCCAACGCCTTTTGTGTTGTGTGCACTGCCTTCCATCTTCCTACTCATGTTTTTCTACGTTAATCTCAAGGTATGCAGAAATATAGTTGCTCCAGTAAAGGTCCTGTGCCAGCTGCCACATTCTCCTGTGCAGGGTGAGGGAGGTGAAACCACTCCATCATGTGCCAGCAGTGAAATTAATGGAGCAAAGAGGGCCACTTTCTGTACCAGATGAACAAGCAAAAGTTTAGCAAGCAATTAAAATATATTAGTGTCCTCCCCAACCTCTACTATCCTGGGCTGCCCTCTTCCTTGACTGGCCCGAGGGATGTGAACCCTTCAGTCTTCATTATTCTCAAATTAGGAAGACTTATTAGAGGACCCTAAAGCAAAAGTCATCACTGCGGTGCCTTGCATAGGATAAAGCCTCATTGGGAGAGGCAAACTAGGATCCTGCAGGAAGATCGATTGGTGTAAGAAGTAGTCACTACTTTCAGTCAGGACTGAAAAAGAAGAATGAGGTTGTCAGTCAGCTGCAACGCTGCGTTTCCCCTCTCGTCCCCCCATTTTCTGCCACATGAGTTGTAAATAAAGCACTGTACAAGTAGAGAGGTTACAGGTCCCTGTGAATTGCTCCATGGTGTCAGCTGCACAGGGGTGTTTTCTGTTTCTAAATCCTGGTGAGCCCTCTTCTCAGCTGGTGTAACATTAGCACAAAAGGCTACAAGAGCATGAAGGACAGTGGTGCCTTGTACTTGAATGCCGTGTTCACTCAGCGATTGGATCCTGACTGATTTAGCAGGGCCCTAGAAAAATTGCATTCAAAAGCATGATGTCCCATGACAATAGGACCAGGGTGACCCGGAGGGGGCTGTGCTGGCTTGTTCCTGCTCTCAGAGGAAAGTTGTGCTCAGCTTTGTCTCCTGTGACTCAATTTGCTACAAGCATGTTCAAACATGATAACGTTGTGTAGTATAGAAAAGGACAGTGTCCTGGCCCAGTTCCAGCTTGTATAATTAATTTCTTCTTATCTAAAAATTCTACCTGTAATTTTGAATGAGTGGATGGATTTTTTAATCTTTTCCCAACTACAGCTTCAAACCACCACATTTTTTTTTCTTTCTCCTGTGACTTCTTAAATATTTTGTGTCTCCTTTATATATATGTATGCATGCATATTTATATCCCTCTTTTTATCTTTTGTGTTGTTCCACCAACAAAAGCTGTAATTCACTTTGCTTAAATTATTGCGGGATTGTGTGATGTGCTATATGGGGCTATATGCAATGATATCCTGCCAAGAAAATGGAAAAGAAAGATTGAGCATCCATATATTGAAAACACCCTGAACTATCCAAATCTCCCAAAGACTGACTGCTTATTGCTGCACAGTGTTCCTTGTGCCAGCTATCTGCATGCTGCTCTTTATTCAGTAATCAGACATATACTCAGCGCTGCATATGCATTTGGATATGTCTGAGCTCAGGAGACGCAATCAAAAAAAAGATTATTCTGTGAGATGATACCTATTCTTTGCAGAAATATTCTTTAGTTAACAAAGTGGAGGAAAATGACTGTCCCTAAATTACCAAAAATCCTTGTTTTAGTGCCTGATTGCAGGGCTGTTGTGTGTATTTTCTTACTTGAACCCTGCCATGGAGAACTGCCTACTTTAACCCATTCATAAGAGCGGAGGAACGCAGCAGCTCAGGCATGGCAAACGTGCTCTGCCCCACTCCATTCAGCAATGTGCTCTGCACTTAATGTAGTCAACACTAAAACTGTTTACATTAACATATTTGCTGTGTGTGTGATAGTGTTAAATATTTTCTAGTGAGGAGATGCTTTGTTTGACTGCAAATGACACGCCCAGAAAGTGGTGTTTGCTTGAGCACTATCCCGAAGCAATTAGACGTGTCCTTGTGTACATCCTTCTTTTCACCTCTGATGCCAGGTCGTGACCACCTGAGTGCTTGGGTAGCAACGACTGTGGGAGGTGGTTGTATGTTAGTGGTGAGTAAAATGGTTTGTGCGTATATGTCCCCTTGCACAGGATATGAGTTTGAGCTGGCACAATTGCCAGTGACCCTTTTGCAAGCCCAGTAGGTACTTAGACTTGATGGTCAGCTAGTGGAGGGTGTTATCAATGGCACCCACTGAGATCCCACCACTGAGCAGATGTGTGAGGGAGGGTTATTCAGTATGGCTGAAGAGTGCAGAACTAGTGTCCATGGCTGGCTTCCTTAGCCTGTGGACAGTGTCGAGAACAAGTTTGACAGCGATGTCACTGCTGGTGCTGGGAACAAAGAGCTTTAAGCATCTCTCCCAAGCCCTCTCTCCTTCTCTGTGTGCATCACATGGGGAAGGAGGCTGTAGCTTTTCTCTTCACCTACCCAATGTTTCCGCTGCTCTGCTCACACCCACACACGTGTGTGGTGGTGATGTTTGTGGCCAGGCAGGCCTCTCCCCTCCCTCAGCTCAGTCAAAAGGCAATGTGAATTGTGCTGTACTAGGTGACTGAATGTCTGAGCCAATTTCTCAGTCAGCAGTGCCTGTATAACTAACATGGCATTTTGACGGCGATTCAGCCCTTACCAACTAAGCTGTTTCAACACCCTGTCATCATGTGTTGCCAGGTGGTTGTAAAACAAGCAGAGGTGTGCCGATACAAACAGAAGAATAAACACAAGAGGGGAAAAAAGGAGCAGTGTAATTAATGAGGAGTGCAGAAATCACAGAGGTCCAGTGAAGGACAGTTCAAATGATCCAAAGCAAGAGGGACTGGGGAGCTGTCGGGGGATGAGCAAGGAGCTGATGCATGGTGAGATGAGGGATACTGGAGACCGAAGTGTAGGTAATAAACAGATTTATGATGAATGATCAAGAACAGGCCAATGGACACTCCAAGTCAGCCTGGTACAAGAGAGGAAGTCTTAAAGGCTACATGCTTTTCGTTTTTATAGATTAAAGGCAACCACATTTCTCACCCTGCAATTAATCAGTCCCTGAGATTTGTTCTTTTTGCATACATTAAATCTATACAATGTAACAGATTTTGTTGAAAGCCAGGCAGGTATTTATTAACAGCAAGGCTCCTGGGCAATGCCCTTAGTGAGACTTGCAGCTCTTTTCCACATCACTCCAGCTGGCTGGAGCTCTCATTGCTCAAAACACCCCTCCGAGAGGAACAAATTCGTCAACTCCCACCCATCCAGACCAAAACCACTGTCACAAGAATAGTAAATTTACAGATTAGACATTAATGTAGGAGTGTTGTGCCCCAACAAGAACTTGGTTGAAATTTACCAAGAGCAAAATTAAAAGCATAAATTAATCTCTAGTAGGGAGAGGAAGACATTAGAGGATTAGCCAATTATAGATAGCGTAGAGCTCAGGCAGGGAAGAAAAACTACTGCCTCTCCTGTTGGTGTGTCTTAGGCCACAGGAAAGACAAGCTGCAGAAGAAGGAGGATCTCCTCTCTGGAGGATCACTCAGGTGCATCGAGATGAGGAGGATGAGTCTAAAGAGCCACGTAAAGCATACTGACTGTTGGTACCTGCACGCAACACGAACAGCACCCATGTAATTGCTTTTTCACCACAAATACTCGAGTGGAGACAGTCGATGTCTGTGATGTGATTCTGCCAGTGTTGACATTAACAAGAGGATGCTGTAGGTACCCTTTGGTGCTGGACCAGCCAGCAAGGACCCTCTGTGGTTATGTAAGCCATGGAGGAAAGGTAGCTGGAGCAGAGGGGTGTATCTGCTCCTTCTCCCCTTCATCTTACTCTAGGGTCTCTCTAGGCTCAGACTTCTCTTGCTGTGATAGTTAAACCAGTCCTTGAGATGGGCTAGGCACGGGGTATGACATAACCACAGATTATCCTACTGCTGAGTGGTCAGGAAAGCAGAGCAGCTGCCAGGGCACAGGTGCAAGGCTTGAGAAGGAGATCTCCACTCTGGGTCCCTGTGTTGGCTCTCCTGCCAACACAGCTGGTGGGCTATGCCTCCTCTGGCAGTCTTGCTGTGCCAGCAGCTTTTCACCATGTCTGGCGTGCAGGACTCACACGGCAGGGACGAGCTCTCGTCTGTGTTTGTGCAGGAGCTAGCAGATGGGGAGGTTGTCTCCAAAGGTGTGCCACAGTACAAACACAGTGTGAGCCTCTTGAAATAAAACAATATGTTTTAGCCACCAACATCACATTTGTAAGTACTTCAGTGGGGATTCAGTCTCTTGTGAGGCTTTTATCTTCCAGTGGAAGAAAAGCAGAACTCAAAAGGGTAGGCTAAATGTTTTTAGAAACAAACAGCCACACAAAACCACATGGGCACTCTTGGAAATTAATCCCAAATCAAAAGCAAACTTACAGAGTGGGTTAGCAACTAGAGGCAGCTCTGCATGGGAATTCCTTGCTCTTGGGAGTAACATGGGATCTATCCTCCTGGTAGGGTATATATGTGATCAGCTGGTAAGTGCTAGAGCTGCTTTTCCTGTTTGGATGGATTTAGACATTTTGCTTGCACTCCTGTACTGTTCTTACACCTAGACTTCAGCTGCTTTTCTTTGTAAAGCGCTGAGCAGTCCTGAATGGAAACACGGGAAGGGAAGACTATTCCAAAGCGAACTGACACCTGGCATGAAGTTCCCTGGCACTACTCTTCTTCTGACAGGCACAGAGGGAACATGAGCCAATTCCAAGCTCTCCTGTGTCCTTGTGGCTGCAAGGATGGGGAAGCAGGTTTGCGTGCCTGCTCAAGGACAGCTGCAGCAGGGACAGTGCAAACAGACTCTGCCTGATGACCAGTTGTATCTGCAATGTATGCAGGTGATCCAGCCACTCAGATATAAAAGTGAGGGGTCTATGGATGTTCAGGTGGCAGAACTGATAGGGAGAGAAGTCTTAGCTTTTCT
Source organism: Cnemophilus loriae (assembly GCA_013397755.1). Lineage (NCBI taxonomy): Eukaryota > Metazoa > Chordata > Aves > Passeriformes > Corvidae > Cnemophilus > Cnemophilus loriae. The sequence continues at coordinate 279,780 of VZTF01005785.1, read as the reverse complement.
TAATCCTGTAGAGGGGGTGCAAAGGGGCCATGAGACATATAGGCCTTTCAGCCTTCCTGCTTTCAAACACAAGGAAATACCTTGTGCCTGAAAAATCTCTCTGTTTTCACCAGACTGTTTTCACACTGTAATATGGGAGTATAAGTGACTCCTCAGTGATACACATTCTGGTTCCTCTTTGTTAATGTGACATTATGTTATTTTATTCAAACACCTAAGACCATATCAAGCCTGTAATCAAAACTGCTACTAGAGATAATTTCAGTCCAGCAAATAAAAGTCAGACACTGGGAAAAAGGGATTATTCTGATCAGCAAACCATTCCTGGTTTACCATACTTGTCCTTTCTGGGCACTTTGGCCACTGGTTTGTTTCCAGTAGGTGGAGATCCTCATTTCATGCCATGAAGGACTGAGTTAGTTCTGCAGACACAGAGCAACATTACAGACATTGTATGAGTCCTGGAAAACGAGGTGCAATCTTCTGTTTCTCTCAAGGGGGTACCTCTGAGGGACATCACAGACATGCAGCCTAGATGTGGGTGGCAGAGGTGTTTTATCAATCAGCCTTTCTCATTTCTTTCAAAATCTATTTGCCCTGCCCTTGGACCTTTGATCATGCTGTGATTTCATCACTGGCAGGCTGTGTTTTAAACTAGACTCATGCACAGCCTTCTATTTCAAACTCTGTTGATGTAATTTGTCTTTATACAAACATGTCATGGTCACTTTTGCCGCATGGTCTCATTTAGTGGTTATGACACATCTAATTCTTTCTCATTTCTCTAGCAGGTAACAGTTTGACCCTCTTTTTAGAGAGGTCTTCTGTGTCTTCTGGCACATAGGTTTATTTTGTAGCAACTTCAGTATTGATTAACCTTGGATCCAAAAACTTTTTAGATGACGGCGGAATTCTTGTTCAAGAATCTTTGAAATGGTGAATCTCATAATGTGCTGTCAGATATTTTGTTCTATGCTAAGACAGATCACTTGAATCCAATAGGACTTCATCTATCCAGCACTCTTGTCATTTGTATGGATTTCTCATTTATCCTATTTGACTCTGCATTGATGGTGTGCTTGGAATGACACATCAAAGAGGAACACAAAATGAATCACTACTTATTAGGAATGCACCCAAAACTTGGTACAAAACCTCTGCAATTTTTTACTTTTATTAACCCTCATTCCTTGTTGTGCAAAGCTTGCTTCATAGAAATGAGAATAGTTTTTTTCCCATTTCATTCAATCTGAACAGTGTCTGGACCATGCAGAACCAGTAACCTCTAGGAACATCATGGATCCTTTGCCAATTTGTCTTTAGGATTTTTGTTGATGCCATAGATTGACAGCCTTTCCAACAGCCCTTTCTCTGTGATCTCACACCAGCTAACACTTTGGATGATTAGTCTTCAAAGAGTAATCTTTGGCATCTTCTTTTACTTCTCCAAGGCTTTTCCTCTTGCCAGTTAGGTTCACAGATGCACAAAATGTCTGAGGTAGGAAGGAACCTCAGAGGTCATCTTGTCCAGCCTCACCGATCAAGCAGTGCCAAGGACCACCTTGAGCCAGTTGTTCTGGACCACACCCAGATGGCTTTTGAGTACCTTCAAGGATGAAGATGCTGCAGCCTCTCTGGGAAACCTGTGCCAATGGTCAGTCGCCCTTATGGTGAAGAAGTGTCCCCCGGTGTTCAGAGGAAACTTCCCGTGTTTCTGTTTGTGCCCGGCGCCTCTGGTCAATGTGCACCACTGAGAAGAGCCTGGCTCCATCTTCTTTGCACTCTCCTTTCACCCATTTGTGCACATTGACAGGATGGCCCTGAGCCTTCTCTTCTCCAGGGTGAACAGTCACAGCATTCACAGCCTATCCTTATATGAGGAGCTCAGTTGCAGCAACTCAGCTGCAACAAAGCAGAAAAGCCTTGTATAAGTATTACTTTACCCATTATTTAAAGTCCTGCATTTTAGCAGATTTTTTTCCCATTACTAACATCTTTCCAGGATTTTTAACTGCTTTTTTGCACAGCAGTTCTTTTTAAATAATCTTATTCATTTGTTTGTTTATGCTCCATTAAACAGTCTTATCTTGGCATGCAGCAGAGAAAAATGCATAAAGTTCTGATGATGAGAGAAAAAAAAAAAAAGAGAGAAGGAATTTTAAGAAAATACAGCCATAATCCTTTTGGTGGGTGCCAAAGGGAGCTCTGTTTCTCTGTATAACATCCCAGGGCAAGCAGTAATGTCTTCACAGGCAACTCATTCTGTAAACTACACCCAGGTGAGGCTGCCTACTACAAACTCTACTTCTGTAATTGGTCTTGGTAAAGGCAAAGATGTTAGGTTTAGTTTTGCTGCATGGACCCCCTGGGAGGCTATTTCAGAAAATTATTTTTATCAAAAGAAGTGCTTACTGTGATGTAGATGTGCTTGGCTTGATCTGTCATGTTTCCTTTGCTTCTTTGTTCCTTTCTTTCTGTCAATCACAAACCAGTTTGTGGTAAAGGCTGGTTTCAAAACAGCTATTTAAATCGTCAGCAGGGTTTTGTCCTTCACAGACATTTAGTTAACTCATTTTACATTTCTTTCTGCTGAGAACAACATTTCTCTCCAATGGTTTTCTAGCATGCACGATGCAGAGCCGTTGTGCCTGGACGCTGTTCTGCTGTGCTGAGGTTGTCTCTTCTTAAGTGCGAGGCAGTCCAGCCACCGCTGTGTCCCTGCCCTATTTACCACGGCTTTTTTAATTAGGTGTGTATTTGTTCCTGCAGTGTTAGCTTGTGCTTCAGTCTGGGCAGTAAGTAACCTTAAGCAGTTGACAGCTAGAGTGTTAAAACATTTATTTTTCACAAGTGCTGTGCTGTTGTGGCCACTGCTACAGACACATCTCAGCTGAGAGTTAATGTTAAAAAGCAAGCCAGCTCAGGCCCGGCAGTCATCTGATTCTGCCCATCAGAAGCACAGTCCTCGATGCCATTACAAGTACTTGTGGTGATTCCAAGGTCAAGTGGTCAAGGCCCCTTCTGCTATTTTTGAGCAGTAATTATATTTAAGATAGTCCACCTTTAAAATTTTTAAATACTTCAGATTTGTTTAACACTGTTTTATTTCCCTACTACATTCTCTAATGGGATCATCAATGTTGTAGTCTGCAAGTTAGTTTATGGCAGAAACAGGGCAACTTTCCTAAGTGGCATTCTCATCCAGAGCAGAAAATCCTCTAAAATCTTCTGCCTTGCTGTTTGCACTCACTGCTGAATGGCAGTCCTGCTGACTTGCACACCCTGGCATTGATATCTAGCTTGCAGTGTTTTTCAGTGCCTGTGCATTTTTAGGCAAGATCTGTATTGCAGGCCTCCACTGCCTCTCAACCTGCCAGATCTCACCTCTGTCTGTGTAGTTGTACATGTCACCTCTGTGACACAAACTGGAACTGGAAATGGGACAACTCTGTTACCATGACCAACCTTGCAAGGATCAAATGCGAGCCCTCCAAAATGGTTTTCATGACCTGGAGGGTTGCAGTAGGCTCTAATATGTGGTGTCTTCCGCACAGTGGCACGAAGACACTGTGATCCCTAACTTGCCAGAGGTTTACACCAACTCCTCCACCTGTTCTCTTTTCCAGGAAGAGAAATTTATGTGACCTGTCCTTCATGCGGCACTGCAACGATGAGAGCTCCTCTGTGTCACAGTCTGCACATTTTGAAACGGTCCCCATTGTGTGATGGGAATTGGGAATACAGCTGTATAAACTCCATTTGCAAGACCAGAGATCGGTTTCCTCTTCTGGCAGCTTCACGTATCCCTTGTTGAACACTGATTTCTTTTATTGTATGTTATAATCCAGGGTCTCATATCACTGACATGCCTGCTGAGTATCTTGAGCAAGCTTCAGTCACCCGAAACACAATTGAAAATTTTCAAGGCACAGGATCATTATAAATCTCTGTGTATAACTTTTCTCAAGGAAATTAATGTTTGCGACAAAGGCAGAAGACAGTGACCTACCTCTCCCTCTCCCAGAAGCTGTCTGGGCACAGGGAATCACTCACCATTCTCTTCCTAGGTCAAAAGAAAGCTCTGCTGTGTGGCTTGTGGAGCATAGTGAATGACTGTCTATGTCGAGAGCTGGACCTACCCCTGCACGCACAGCCTCTACACCTTCTCTTTTCCCTCCTTACACCTCACAAGCATCTGGAATTCCCCACGTGCACACTTCAATTCTTTCTCTTTTTGCCTCACTGCCGTGTGCCCCACAGGCTCTGACCCGGCTCTGCACCCAGCTGACACACTGCTATCGCCGCTGCCAAATCACCACCCCCACTGAGTTCAAACCATCTAGAAGCACATCCCTTTCCTGGCTGCAAGTGACCTTGCCAACTTCAGAGCCCTTCAGTTCCCACACAGACCCACATCCTCCTCAGAGATGAGTGTCTTTCCCTAACGCCGTGGTGCGTTATTTTGGTGAAGAGATCTCTGCTTGTCCCAAGAGAATCCTGTTGCAAAGGAATCTCTGGTGGGGCTTCCTGGCACCCTGCAGATCAGCTCTTCTCACCAGTGCGGCGGAGACACGCAGCCACTCTCACTGAGCTGGCCAGCTCAGGCGTCACTAGAGGCAAAGAGTTAGAGGCGGCCTTTTGCTGAAGCCTCGGAGTTTATTACTTATCTGTTTCGATGCATTCCGGAGAGGCAAGGGAGCAGGGGGAAGGGCGAGGCAAGGGGGGAAGGGACCAGGAGTCCAGGGCAGCAGGGGGGCCGAGAGGGAAGGACAAGGCAAGCAGCAAAAAAGGGCCTGCTTCCGTTTGGGATAGCCTTACATAGGATCCAAGGAGGGAAGTGAGGTAATACAAAAAACAACCAACGGGGGTAAGGAGGGGGATGGGATGAGTGCTGGACTATATCCTTTTAAGGATACAAGGAATGTCTGTCTGTAGGCCAATCAGACAGACCGAATCTCTATAGGGTCGGTGGGAGAGGTCTTTGTTACAGAGGTAAAGAGGGGAGTTTTACATTATATGGCCTGCCCACCAGCGGGTTTCCTCAGCACCTGGATTTTGTGGGCTCCCAGCCCCCCCACCTGTTGGTCCAGCCGACACAACATTTCCCCTCTTGTAGGTACTCAGGGCAGTCTGTGGGCTGTATCTTCTGCAGCTGGCTACAGGACCCAGAGATAGAGAATGCAGGATCTAATTATCCACTTGCAAAAAAGGCTGCTATGGCTGCGACATGACACAGATCTCCTCTGCTGGTAGATTTCACAGCCGCAAAGCGCCAAGTAAGGGCAGCTCTGCAGTCTGCAGCTTTGCACGCTGCAGTGGTGTGAACAAGTCTGGGACATGGCTGCCGTGCTGTGTGACAGCACTCAGCTCTATCAGCAGCAGTGTGAGCAAGTGCCAGAGGCTTGGGGCACCAGGGCAGCTGATCCCTAAGCAAGGTGAACAGTGTGAGAACAAATGCAGCCTCGAAAGCACCAAGTTCCTAGGTGACCTGCCTCCTTTTATTACTGTATATGCTGGCATGTGAGAGCAGGGGTTCAGTGCTGGTGGTGGTGGTGGTGCAGGGCTGCAGAGGCTTTTATTCAGGCTGGACTGATTGCAGGAACATAAAGTCCACTTAAACCTCAGGTTCTCTTCATACCATGGTTGCCTCGTCCCTGCAAGGAGCTGCTGCTGAGCAGGTCAGTGCTACTTGCAGGAAGGAGTTTTTGCTGTTGTGGTGAAGAAAGTGAAAAAGGGACAAATCCCCATTCCATATACAACAAAAAAAGAGAGCTCATGTGTTAAGAAGGAGAAAAAAATGTATGGTCTCTTGGCAGGAATGGGAATGCTGGCAGAGTGAACAGCAAAAATCCCAAGCAGGATGAACCATCTGTGTAGGGGCTGAAGAGCAAAGTCTATATAGAGGTCAGAAATTTCTGGAGCCTTTACCCAAACACCACAATACTGGAGCTTCCCTAGCCACCCTACTGTGGTGCCACCAGCCCTCTGCTGCCACAGTGCCTGTGCTGTCTGTCTCCATCAATAGAGTTCTTTGAAAAAAAGCTGTTGAGGATGGACATCCTCCTGGCCTCTAGCAGTCATGCTTTTACAGGTATGATCTAGTGGCTTTTGCAGCCCTCCCTCGCCCACACAATCTAGGGAGCCAGACTTTACTTCACCCATTTTACTCTGCTGCTGCTCTAGAATGACCCCACAGCAATAAGTGTGAGGCAAGTCTTCAAGGGAATAAGCTGTGGAAGAGCCATGTGAGGCAGATCTATAACTTTGACCCAAGCCTCCTGCCTGCTGCAGCACCCAAGGTTTTCTGTACAGTCTCCTCTGAGCCCCAACCCAATTTTTCCTGCTTTCTCTGGAGATTTGGTAAGGTGACAGCCCAAGGGCAAAGAGCTTCAGCACACATTCTTCAGGCACAACTGCTTCAAAGCTGCCTCAAAGGCTTCCTCATTAAAAACAAAATGTGTTACAAAGGGCTTCCATGTTGTGGGTTTTTTGGTTTTTTTATGTTTTCCATTTTTCACTTTTCAAAGTTGCTTGCCATAAAGGCTGATTCCTGATTAGGAAGAAGCAGATGTGGAGAAGCCAAACTTGATGGACATTATGCTGGAAGAAACCTGTTTATAGAAGAAGATGGATCCCTGTGTTTTCCAGGCTGGTATTCCCTTGGCCTACAAACGTGAGGGGAACTGGGATAGTATGGTGCAGCAAGACCCAAGACGTAAACCTCACAGGATGGGAGGGTGTGTGTGGATTTCATTCAGTATGCTCTCCCACTATGCCAATAAGAGCATGTTATGGCATGTTCCTTGCAAATGGAAACAGTAAGAAGGCCCTGGCATGAAAACGTGCAAAAGTATTTTTACAACCTGCCCTGAATACTGTTAGTGATTGATTAAGTCTGTTGAAGCCACTAGCACCCCCACTGCCCATGGCAGAAGAGCTATCCTGAGCAGTTCTCACAGAAAGAAAAGCTTGAAAGTCAGGGAAGAGAGCTCAGACCCAGGAGGAAACAGTCTGCAGGAGAGATAAAAACTTTACTGAAGAGTTCTGAACAGACTGGAGCAGGCAAACCAGTTGTGGCTGTGGAGAAAAAGGTCTGACACTAGCAGAGAAAGGGTCAAGTGTGTGCCCATGTGCCCTCTGAACGTCTCAGACGTGAGCTTGTCTCGTCAGCTCTGAGGAGCAGGAACAGAGGGGACCACCAGCACGCAGGATCCCTCTGCCTTCCGTACACACAGCAGCTGTGACCTGCAGAGCTCAGCCCTCCCCACGCAGTGGCTTGTAGGATGTCTCTTGCCAGCATGCCTTGAACTGCCTTTACCATGGGGGGTCTGGCCACTTGGGCTGGGCTGGCAGCTCATACACACGGAGATTGCTCTGGAAGAGGCATTGCGGCTCCTGCTCAGAGTGTGGCTTACTTTTGAGTCTAGAAATGCACAACAAAACATGAATAAGTAGCGTTCCCTTTCCCACTGTGCTTATTAATGTGTAGGTGGCTTCTTCAGGAGCAGACAGTTGAAGTCCTTGCAAGACACTGGCAACAGAATGAATAGGCTGCCTGTGGAGAAGCAGCTCAGACTCTGTTTTACCACCTCAGAATTCCCTCTTCCCTTAATCCTTCTTTTATCTTCATGAGTTACAAATGAGAAGTCTGAAAATGAAGGTACACAAGACAGGAAACTTAATTCCTCATGAAGAAAGAGGAGGGTCCAAGTCATGGATTTAAAACCATGAGATGATTTCCACCGTTGAGACTCTGCTTGCATTGTAGACTCTCTGAGAATGTGCAGGGATTTGGGGCTTCATAAAGAATTTTTTTGATGCTATGTTTCTGTTAGAAAACAGATTCATGAGGCTCTTGCTGTTTGGCAGGAGTGTACCCAATTGGATAAATCCATGGATGGGACTCGGGCATGTTAAATATTTGTTTAGAAAAGCAATTGGCTGCTGTGTTGCCCCTCACCTTGGCTTCCAGCCTCCTGCCTTTCAGTCCAGGAACTGTATCCAGGTTAGGAATCTTGTCTGGGGGGTTTTTTGTTTGTTTTTGTTTGGTTTTTTGTTTTGTTTTGTTGTTTGTTTGTTTGTGGGTTTTTTGGTATCCAAAGGGTAGTTATCCCTTAGCCATTCTCACAGAATCACAGAAGGGTTTGGGTTGGAAGGGACCTTAACATTCCGAATGTTTCATTTGGCAGAGCCAGAGGTTTTCCAAACGGTGAACCAGAGGATTTCAGAGCCTTCAGCAGATGTTGGTGCCTCTTAGATGAATTCCCATACCTAACTGTGTGCTGATTCCTTATCAAATATATTGCAAGATGGGAAGGGTTCACTCAGTGGTCCCTGTCTGCATGATTTTTATTCATGGCTACACACAGGAAGGTAGTTAACAGTGATGGTATCTTGCAGCAGAGAGAAAAATCAAGGGAGAAAAGATTCCTTAGCCTGGATAAAGGCAGTAAGTACCCGGGCTCTGACCATGCTGACCTCGCTCAGCTTGGGTGTGGAAACAAAGCATCTCTGGGGTTGTCCAGCACTCAACACATGGGGACAGATTGGTGAAGTTATGAGAGATGTAGGAAACAAACTGGAGACACTTGATGGTAATTTGGCTGCAAAGTCTGTGTTAGGCAGGCTCCATCGGAGCCAGTGAGCTGACAGGTGGGAGGTGGGGTGGAAGCCTGCAGTGGACAGAGTGCAGAATTGGTGCAAACAGCTGCACCAAAAGCCCTTATTCCTCAGAGTTCATAGCCTTTGACTTGCTATAGGTGAATCTGCCTCTGCAGAGTATATAAAGGAAGGTCCAGTCATGGCAGCACTGACAAACCAGGGCACTGTCAGAGCTGTATGAAGTGATGGACATGAGCAGCTCTGTGGCAGCTCACGAACCAGCTCAGTCATTCTCAGCAGTTCTGGGGCAGTATCTATAATTGAAGAGCTCTGGGAGGCTTGCAGGCTTGTGGTTCTTCATCAATTAGGACTAAAAGGTTCCGCTTATTAACAACTGGATTGTTTAAATAACAACTCCCATCAAGTGCTTTGGCTGTTGAGCACTCAGAAACTTGAGTGCTCAGTGAGTTGTGCAGTGTTTTGCAGATGCCTCTCTCTACAGCCCCTGTGCCAACCCCACTGACCCCTGCTCCCCTCCAGTGCCCTGCTGGAGGACACTGATCCCAGCCCACTGCCCGCCACCTCTTGCCCCCATTTCCACAGGACTACCTTCCTGCCTGCACACACACAGACCCACAGCACTTCCCCCATGGTAATGTGCTCACACTCCTGTGCATCAATTAGGCTGCTTTTTGGAGGAAAAGTGGATTTTATGTTCAATGCCGGCACTGGAGGGACAGTGTGTTGGATCTTGATGGAATAGATGATGCGTCACGTTTCGCTTTCTTCTCCCCTAGTGCTCCTGGGACCCACTCATGCAGTGCTTGTACTGTTCTTGCTGAACATGTTTTTCCACTCTTTCCTCATATTTTGCAGTTTCATTGCCCTCCCAAAAAACAGAGAAATAAAACAAAGCCATACTTTCAGAGTAAAACTCCTACCAGAGCATGTCGAGGTCTGACCAGGACCCACAGAGACGGAGTTCTTGCCATATGTTTTTCAGGCCAGAACAATAGTACATCACAACTAGGGGTGTCTACAGGTAAGAGAGAATCTGTATCCTCCTCCACCTTCCCAGGTCTGGTCTTTGTTGCAGGTTCATTGTGCTAAGCTCATGCAGAGTGTTTCACCAGCCAATCGAGGAACAACTCCAGCAGTCAGAATCACCACCACATCCTGGAATTGTGAAGGCAACAACTGGAACTTGAAAGAGGCAGAGGGTCCATTTGCCACAGTATAGCCTAGGAGCCTTTCTCTTGATTTATGGATTCCCATGACAAATCTCAGACCATGTAACCAGCTGTGTCAGGCACAGGAGATCCCAGTATGGGGGTAGATGTGAGGTGAAGCTGGGGAAGAGAAAAGAAGCTGTGTCGTTGTCAGGTTTGCTGCAAGAGGAATGGAAGAGGTGGAAGATTCTGGGTTGCCAGACCCTTGTGGCACATGCAATGCCCTCTGTGCCTGGCCATCGTCAGAGCCTTCTGTCTCCTTGCTCTTCACTCCTAAAACAGGCTCCTCATTTCACTGTGTGCACCCAGTTTTTTAGTGTTTTGGAGTGTGTCTGTTCCTGTTAGTGTTGAGTGGATGACCTCTTGAAAAGGGACTTGCAATGGTCCCGAAATGGCCAGTCCCAACCACAGTCTGGTTCCTCTGCTTTTCTGGACGGATGCAGCCCTCAGTGCTGTGCTTTTGCAGCACTGTGCTGGTATGTCTCCAATGCTGGAAGACTTGGCAGGAGAGGAGCTCCTTGACTGTGAGGACCCCTGACGCTCATGTCCCTTGTGCAACTCTTTGTCCAACCTTTCCACGCACAGGCTCTTCAGCGAGCACAGCAGTTCCATTTCTCTCTCTTGGGTATCCCACAATCTGTTCTAGCAAAATCCATTTTGTTATTGTGAGCTCAAATAGGTTCACTGTTCTCTCTGCCAGCTTTGCTCCTCCACTGTTCCCTCTGCTTCATCCTGAACCTCTCCTGTGCACATGGGACATTTTGGTACGTCCTACACTCTCAGGCCCTAGGGAACAAAAATGGAACTGAAGTTTATTGATGGAACTAGTGAAGGATTTCTTTTTCTCTCCTTGAACTGCAGTGAATGAGAGAGAGGGAAAACTCAGATTGCTTTCTCTGGATGTATAATAATATTTCATTCTTCTGTGGAAAATGAATGTACTTATAATCCTTCAGCCTACCTGGTGCTGTGTCTTCTGCCTCCTACTTCCAAACTAAACTCCCTTATTCCTCTGCTCTGAATACCAGCCCCTGGAACTTCATAAAGTGTTTAACATCGGTCTTGATTTATATCTCTGCTGCCATCTCCTTCAGTCACTTTGGTGGATGGAGGTGGTTTGCAAGGACAGACTGAAGTGCTTGTGTTGTGTTTGTCCTCTTAATCCAGATGTTGCGGGCGAGGTGCATCCAAAGACATTCTTACAGAAGCCAGCAGCTCAAAGATCATGGGTCAGAGCAATGAAGCAGTGTGAGAAGTGTAGATGGTAAACAGCCTCATTTGTTCTGTGTTTATTTTGCAGAATGCTTGCTTTTATAATTTATTTGAGGTAGAAGTTAGAGACTGCAACTAGGAGCTTACAGCTATCAGTAATCCCAGAGACTGATGAAAGTTGTTGATGTTTCCTAGCTTTGCTTTTTAAAGTGCCAGGCTTGGACTCTTCTGATTTAATGAAATCTCCAGATTTAGTAAATAAGAAGTTAGACTTAATGATTGCAAAAGAAGAAGGAAAACTTCCGTAAGTACATCCTCAATGAACAGCCTCAGCCTGCCTTGGTTCAGTGTATAGCTGTTGTGATTACAGGGCAAACCACATACAACCACAATTATTTTCCCAGTGCTCTAGGGGCAGGAACAGAGCACCTACAATTACCCGTATCACATGTATGCCCCTGCACAAGTGAGTGTATGTGAGCCAGGAGGGGATCTGAGATGCAATAAATCAGGCTGGCATGTGGCCAGAATTGTCCAATGTGTGCCATTTGTGGAGAAACCCCATGGATGCCTTTATGCAAAGAAACCTAGCTTATGTCTCTCCTCCTGAGAGATAAGATTGCACACACTCCCCCTTGCCTAGCAGTAAAATATTCCTTCAACCCCAATGGACCTCTGGAACTCTCCAGGTTCTGACTGGATTCTCTTGCTTGTGGCCACTGCCCAGGCTCTTATGTCTGCATAGAAGATGAATAAGAAAGTTAGGCAAATAGGGAAATTGTTGTTTTCCAGCGCTGTAAGCTCATTTTCACATGGTCAGCACACGTGCTTATGCACATACAAAACTAACAGTCTTCTGCAATTGGAACTAACTGTGTTCCTGTTGGCAATGTCTGAGGAGATGCCAGAGGTGGAGCAGTCTGGCTTCCCTCAGACAGCAATGCTGAAGCACCAGGGGGAGAAAGCTGCTCTGTACCTCTCCCCAAAGAGGATTTCATTCTGAACATCAAGACACAAATATTCCTCCCTGGAAACCAGCAATAATCATTCACATGTAGAGGAGGGAAGGGGCTCCCGAGTTGTCACTGTTCACTTGCGTGTGGTGCCTGTTAAACAAAGACCTTTTTGGGTCCCTCTGGAGCAGGATATTAATTTTTTTGAGAGTATCTTCTTAGTTTCTCTGTGAAGTACTTTTTGGGCACTGTTTTGTGGCACAGGTCCCCTACCCCGCACTTAGCTGCCAATCAAACAGAGAACAGGCAAATGATTAGTTTAATTGCCCTTCAGGTTGTGCTGTTGGGCCATATTCCCAGCTACAGAGGCTGCCATGACCTTCCTGGGCCAAGGCTAGTAGACTCAGAAAAACAGAGAAATGAGAAAATGGGGCTGGGCAGAGCAGAGCGTTAGCTCCTACTTGGCACGGAGTATGCCTTAAGTGATGGGATAGACAAACATTTGTCTTGTAAAGGAAATGATAACTGCTTGTTCCTTGCTTCTTCCACTGAAGGTTGTGGTGGTTCTGAGACTCTGGGGCTTTGTCTGCAGGGTGTGTGGGTGGTGATCTTCTGCATTCCACAGCCGTCCTTTTGCTGGGGCCATGCTGGGCCTTGGGAGGAGAGCACTTGGGCTTTTGAGCAAAGTCTTGATCTCTTGAGTGAAGACCAAGGCAGCCCCATGGTCTTCCCCTGGGGTAGCAGTGGTCCTGCACCTGCAGCAAGCACAGCATCTTCCCAGAAATATAGGCTTTAGCACAGGGTTTGTGTCACTGGTGTCCTCGCTGTTTTTTATTGCCAGGTCAGTTGTGCATTTACGTGGGTAACTGAAGCCTTTAAAAGCTCTCTAGCTGTGGGGAGCAAGTTTCTCTCTTTTACGAAAACTGCCTACCACAGTGCCAGGCTCCCGTTATAGCCATGGGAGAGGAAGGGCATGATTTATCTCATCCTTATGCACCTATCTCAAATAGATCAAAGAATCACAATGTGAAAGTAGCTGTCTCTCCTTTGACTGCAAGCAATTCTAGCTCCATTTTCTATGTTGTGCTTTTATCTGTGCTTAGACGCCAAAAATTACATGGCATTAATCACACCTGGGCATCTAGCTCCTTCTTCACATCAGAAGTGCGAAGATGCCACTTCTGTTGCTCTCATTTTCAAATGAGAGCCTTTGCCTCCTAAGGAAAGCTTTGCAGGCAAAATATCCCCCGCCAAGCTGCAAGTGGTACAGAGCATGGAGGTGCTGACCACAAATGAACATTTGGCGGGGAAAAAATTCGCTTTACCCTGCCAGTGTTGAGAGCTTTTATGGAAGACTGGACCAGCACTGGGGTTGTGGGCTCCAGGGTTTTTTTGCTTGTCTCTGTGACCTCCTGGTAATCCAAACTGCAATTGCCTTTAGGGTTTCATCGTAATATCTGAAGTCCCGTGTCTTAAGGTCTCTGGGGTGTGAGGGGTTACCCTGCTTCTGCACACCTCAGGGGCTTTTGGTGCCAAATACAGCTTCTCTTAATTGTGTCCTTGCTTGCCAAACAGAGGCCCTGCTTTCTTTTGATCTTCTGAAGCCTTGTTTTGCGCATGAAAATACAGGACACAGAATCATAGAGATATTCAGAATGTTTTCTCTTGTTTCTTTCTTTGTCCCTGAAGCTGGGTTGGGGTTTGTTTTTTTTTTTTTTTGGGTGTATCTGGTCCTTTTCACTTGCCTGGGGCTGGGTCAACCTATCTACTTCTTCCTCCTCTGCACACCCTACCCTCCAAATCTTCCTGTTTCTGTTCTCCTCTTGTAGTTTTTTTTTTTTTTGCCAAGGTCAGTGTGTGTTCAAGCTGGAAGGAGTAGCCTAGGATTCCCTGTCTCTTAGGCCTGCAATGATGATTCCTCTTATAAATTCTCTGGAAGTGTCCTGAACAGCTCTGCACCACTCTTCTGAAGGACTTGACAGTCTCCTCCAGCACTTGATAATGCTGGCTAAATCTCTCATATATCACATTATGCCTCCCAATAAACTGAGTATCAAAGGCTTTCTTCACCTTCCCGTAATATCTTTTTTTCTTCTTTCCTTCCTGGGAATGTCAGCAGCATTCCAGTCACTACCTTGGGCCGAGAGCTTACTTGAAGCCATTTGTATCCCAGATGAGACCTGGTGTTCCCTGAAGTGCCGATGCCTTCCCAGCCAGGTGATCCAGCTTTCTGGAATTCTGTCATTAAATGTCCCAAGGGCTGAACTTGTTACAAGAAATGCAGATATTGTCTCTGCTATCAAAAGAACGAGTTATTATGCACAAGACTGTTCTCAAGAGCTGTGTGCTCCTGTTATTCACTGCCTGTGGGATGTTAGTCACTGCCTGGATGATCAGACACGGCCAGTCTGCCTAACCCTTCCCATCTCTGTTTAAAATCTGCTGCTTAGTGCCACAAAGCCCATGCCACTTTCCAGTGAGTGGTGATGGGGAAGGGATCACTGTGAATAACACACGTTTTTTTACTGGCCTTTGCCAGTGCTGCTGGCTGAGTTGATAAAAAGAAGTTCTGGTGTGGTTCATATGAAATGCATGGGAACAGTTCATACGTGGCTATGCGAGATGGAGGCAGAGGAGCCTCCCTGTTTGTGGTAATGTGCTCCTGTCCACATCTGCCCTTTAACAGGAGCTATGCATGGAAGTCTCCTGGTTAAATGGTGAGCACTCCCTCCAAATCTCACTCACCACCAGGATCTGCTGTTCTCTTGCCTGTCTTTTCTTGAGCTTTTTCTTTCTTTGGCTACATTTAATTGATTCTAGTGCTGGATACTTGATACATCTTTCCTCAGCCTTTTTTTCTTCTTGCTGCTTTAACACAGTTTCTGGGATGTGTTTTGGATCATCTCTCCTCCCATTCCTTTGCTTTATGTGCTGTGACCTCTGTGGGCTTTTTTGTCCTCACGTGGGATATTTTCTTTTTCCACTCAACATGTAAAGCAAAGCTGCTTTTTCTCTTTATTCTTCCCTGCTCCCTTCACTGACTCAGGCCTTTGCAGTCAGGTTGCTGCTGCCTGGTAGGCACTGAAGAGCACAAACTCCTAAGGCAAAACATCTGTTTCCAGGATGATCTGCCAGGAAGAGGCATAGCTGTGTCCTCTTGCCTCTCTTGGACCTGCCTTCCCACTAAGCACTGTGTGGATTGCAAACATCAGTTCCTGTCCATGTCCCCTCTGGGAAGCAGAAGCACATGAGGCAAATAGATGTGGTTCTTTCTGATCAAGAATAAGCATGTTTTCTCTGCCCTTTTCCCCTGCTGCTGCAGGAACAGTCTTAGTAACAGCTCTGCCTAACCAAAAAGCCTGAGAACAGAGAAACCATTTGTATCCTCTGAAGGCTTCCCTGAATGACGCTTGCTGGGTGGATGGTGCCAGATGTGCAGAGTAGTGGGGAGCACTGACCCTTCTCTCCCATGTTCAAACCCTGTTCTCCCCACTGCCAGACAGACTGGGACAGGAGCTCTGCTTAATTAATCTTCATTGAAAGAATTTCTGTCTCCAGACACCATCTTCTGTATTTACCTGATGACAAAGTTCCCTGTACAGTTTCTTAATTACAAGCATGTTCCAAGGGAATTAATTTGTTGGAAATGCAAAGGGTGTAAGAGAAATCTTTGAAGAGCAGGTAAGAAATTTAGGCCAAATCTTTTCCTGTTTGGGGAGATAGTATTAGTGCAGATTTGGAAAGCTAGGCAGAGTGCTTCTGCTTGCTCTCCTATAGGAGACAGTGGAGAAAACCAAGACTGAGATTAGTGACTGCATTTATATCTCCTCCCAAAGACCTCATCACTACATCCAAAAATGCTCTGGATTTTTGCGGCCCAGAGCAGCTCATGCTATCCGGCTTTCCTGGTGAGGCAGGGAGCCATCAAGTGTGCTGCTTGCCTGTGCTGTCCACAGCTTGTCCCTGTGGCAGGGGAGTGGGCAGACAGCAAGGCAAGAGGGGCACCATGCCAAGCTCATGATTGCCCCAGAAGCCTCTGCATCTGCAGTGCCAGCATGCTGAGGCTGTCTCCTGAAACGACACAAGAGGCTTAGCAGAGACTGAAGACCCTGCATGCTTGACCTCCATGCTAGTGCTCCACCCCTGACCAACAGGCCAACAGAGGTTAACGCTCATTCTGCACCCCTACCCCACTCCAGGGAGCCCAAACAAACCATCTGTGTCTGTCTCTTCTCCTCAGTTTGTCCTGTCTGATGGATTTATCCTTTAGCAAATCCCAACTTTCCTAATGCACATTGAAATTTTTCATCAAGTTTCAGCGAGGCTTTATCGAGGATTTGTGCTATCTTCAAATATCCTCTTCATGTGCTCTTCAATTTTCAGCTTCTTAATACAGCAGGGGAAAAGCTTCCTCTCTCTTTTCTGCTTTATCACTTTACTGGCCAAAGAGCAGCAGGACAAGAGTTGGTTATTTCCTTCCCCTGATCCATTATTTTCCTCCTACTCGTCTTACAGTGAATTTAAACAGCCGTCATGTGGAGAGAATTCAACACCTACTTGGTTGAGCCAAGGGAAAGTTGCTGTGGGTGCACTTAACCCAGATGTTAGCTATGTTCCAGGGACTTCAAGGACATTGGAGGGTGCCTCCGCTGTGTCAGCCTCGCAGCTTTCCCATCTATGCTGGGCACAGTTCAGAGACGAAGCAAGGAGACAAACTGCCTGAGGTAATCCCCAGGTGATGCAGAAAAAGGGGCTGGGATCTGGGCATGCCTCTTTTTCCTTGCAGTCCACAGTGATCCGTGCTGGCTCTGGCACTGGATTGATGGACAGAGACCCTATACTTTAAGTCCCTTCTCCTCTGTCATGTCCATTTCTGCTTTAATGTCCCGGGACCCCTCTCGCTGATCAGGCAAAGGGTCACTTTGTTTCCAGGGGCCTTATGTTGCTTACAACAGAAGGAAATTTTTCATACACTGTTATTCAAACAGTTCTGGTTCTTGCAACCAGTTAGAGCAGCTTAGGTGAATGACGAAAGTGGAAAGAGGAAAAGTAATCCAGCACAATCTAAATGCTCCTGTTGGAATTAGATGAGAAAGACAGATTAGACATCATGTGATGCACACTTCACCCTCTGGATCATAAAAGACTCTTCTTCTTTTGGTCATGGAAGAAAAAAATAAATAAAATCCACAGGGATAATGTATTTACTGTCTGCACAGGATAAGAAGTTCCCTTCCTTCTTCCCTGCATCACTGCAACACCCTGTCTCCCCTTGCTGACCAGTCCTGCTACTGCTGTGAGATCTGACAAGATTAGAGTCCAGGTGGTTTGGCTGCAGGCAGAATAGTTCTTCCTTTTATGGAAATTCTTCTGCTTCTCCCCTGACAATGGCCTTCAGATCCTTGCTTAGTAACAGAGGAGCATTTTCTCCTTCTTTAGAGCCCTCACAACAACAATCTCACCCACACAGAAACCATCTTGCCTTCTGCAAAGGGCCACTGCTCCCAGTTGTCTCACTGCAAGAAGGTTCCAGCTGTTAGAGACGTGGAAATTGGGTGCGCAAGGAAGAAATATCCTTCCAGTCCCCTTTACTCATCACACTGCTAAAGTCACTGGTGTAAGGACAGAGGTGTTAATCTGGGATCTGCTGAGTGAGACAAGCGAAGGATTTTCCAAGCCCCCAAATCACTTGGGTACAATATTTTGCTGCTTCTTATAGACCATGGCAAAATTTGGTGGTAGCTGCAGCTAAGATTAAAGTTTACTTGCAGAATATGCCAGTGGTACATACGCCACCAACAGTATCTATACTCATAGAGCCAGGGAGGATTCACTTTCCCATCTGGCAGCATCTTCACCCTATTTGTTCTTTCACATTATGGTGATGCTTTCCATCAATCTGCCAGCTTCTTCTTTTAGGCTGAGATGAGATTTTATGCTACAGATTCAGACTTTTTCATTTAAGCACCATCTCCTCCACCTACACCCCAAAATAATACTCATTTGGAAAAAAAAAAAAAAACCACAGTGAAGAGATCTGCCCTGCCTACATAGGACTGAAATAGCTGTCGTGATTTCAGTTAATTGAAATCATAGATGAGCTGGGGGAAACCAGGACAAAGAAGCAGATGTGATTTGGCAGAACTTCAGCCCTGCTGGGTCTTCCTGGCAGGTATCTGCCATTGGAATGGCAGCTATTGCTTGGCTGTGTGGCAC
This sequence comes from Cnemophilus loriae, assembly GCA_013397755.1. NCBI lineage: Eukaryota > Metazoa > Chordata > Aves > Passeriformes > Corvidae > Cnemophilus > Cnemophilus loriae. The sequence continues at coordinate 261,569 of VZTF01005785.1, read as the reverse complement.
AGAGACAAGAGGCACTGCTGGCATGGGAAGGGCACGAGAGCAGAGGCTACAGACAGTAGCTCTGGAGACTGGACTGCTATGCCCTGCAAGGCTCGATCAGGAGACTGCTCAGTTCTGATTTGCTGCACCAGTGAAAATACAGGTTGGCTGCGGGACCCTGACAAGGGTACAGGATGCCAGTCTGCTTGCTGGGAGTGCTGGTCCAGGATCAGTTCTGAGCTTCAGGGGATAGAAATGAGGTGAAGCTTCACATGGCAGGGTTTGGGGAGGGAGCATAGCTCTTTAATGTGATGCAGACAGATTTAGCTTTAGCACTGACTTAGAGAGAAGGCAGCATGTACTAATTCATCAGCAACTGTGGGATATTCTTTCATGTCGCTTGTATTTGAGGTCTGGCAAGATCAGAGCTTGAGGGGGTAAGGGTGCACTGTGCTTAGGTAAAGATATTCCCTGGGGCTCAGATGAGGAGTATCTATGCTGATACATTCTGCTGGTTGACTTGTCCTTCAGGCCAAACTGGAAACTCTGGAGATCTGAGTTTCTATTTATTTGGCAGCAGCATTCGCTTTGCAGGTTCTCTGCCCACATGTCACTGCCATCATGGATGTCTTCTCCTAGCTGTGGAAAGACCCACTGCTGGGATGAAAAGGCAATTTGGTGACATGGTATCTCAGCTGAATGGTCTACATCACGTTATGCTCCCAGGGCAAAAGGCAGTACCTCTGAACACATTCATGGGACTCTGCATGATGTAACATTTTGCTAAGTGTCTGCTTAGATATCTCTGTACTAGACTGCACGAGAGTTACCCTTGGATTCATCTAGGATGTTTTTCCTGTGCCTTTTTAAGTGGAACTAGGAAGTGCCTTTGCACACAGGTCAGCAAACAGGCACTCATCATGAAAAGGATTGCTCTGTAGGACAGTGTTCTAGGATGGCTTGCAACGGCAACTCTCAATGCCAAGCAGTGTAATGTTGTTGCACCCATTTGCTGGAGCTTCCAGGGAGCTCACAGATTTCATTACGTGGCATTGAACATAACACCATCTCACACGTGTGCCATCCCTCCTAACCAGCAGCTTAGAGAACCACTTTGAGGTTTTTGCTCTGCAAGCTCAGATCCAAATTCATGGTCTCACTTTTGCACCACCCTAAGGATTACGGGCTTAAATTGCTCCTTGCTCGTGAGCAACATGTGGTTTGAAACAATGCCAAGCAGCACCCCACCAGTTACTCAGCCACCCATTGCTCAACTGTTCATGATTCAGTAGGCCACCAAACAAATCTTTCTCTTTTTCCAGTTCTCCATGCTGACCTCACTGAAACACAGGGGAGCCCTGGCTGCATAACGTGGTTGAGCATGAGCCCTCAATTACTAGGTACCAGAGAAAAGAGGTGAATTGAGTTTGGATTTCAGTGCTGCATGCCTCCACACACATGCTCCTTGTATTCAAGGACAGACAGAGAGTAGTGTCTGATTCTGGTCCATACCTGGACTGTGACATCCCTCAGTAGACACCACAGATGCTTTGCAGAGGGCTGCTGACCAAGGATATGTTTTTAGTGCCAGCAGGGTGCATATATGGTTCTTTCCGTGGTGGGGCTGTAAAATGAATAGGTTTCACACCACAGGTTTTGCTTTTGATCATACAGGATAGATACTGGGAAACCTGAGAGATTAAAATGTTTTTTTAATCCTATAGGCAAGTTGAGTCAAAACCTCTTATTCTTTTTCCAGTGTATAAAACCAAAAGGAATGGAGTAATAAAAATAGTATGAAATCTAGATGAGAAATGAGGTAGTGGAAAAAAAGGAACAATTAAATGATGAAGTTTAGGGAGCCAAAGAAAAAGGTCAATAAGCTTTAGAAAAGGAGGAAGTTGTGTTAGATTTGCTGTGATGCTCTCTGAAGCCCAAGTATTCATGAAAAAGTTTATCAGCAGTTGCATTAAAAATAATCTTTCTCATTCTATCATGATCCGGAATTATTCCTGAATGTTTTCATCCTGTACACAGCGAGCTTGATGGAAACAATTTGTTGGGTTTCTCATAAAGCCTAAACTTGTCTCATCTAGTGTTAGATACTTAAATATTATACTGAATTAAATATTGTAGGGCGATCTCATAACTAATGGGGAGATCAAGCAGGCAAATTACCCTCTCTCCCTGTTTCTGTTGACTGCAAAGGGAGACAGCATGATTTGGTTTCTAACTCTGGCAGATGAATCTGTGCACATGTGATTGCAAAGGGAGGGAGAGGGTTTGGGGGGGAAACCAGAAGAGGCTGAAAAGAGAGGGGGGATGGTAAAATGTTTTTCTGAAGCGCTCAAATTGCTGTCAATGGGCCAGGAAAGCCTGGAAAGTGGCCCATGCACTTGTGTCTGCAACAGACAGGAGGGTGCCAGATTCCACAGGCCATCACCTCCTGCACAACATTTTTCATGGTGCTTTATTCTGGCACTCAAAAGAAGCACTAAAAAATGGTCCAACTCATTCAGAAATGGTCCCACATGTTTCCTCTACGACAGGAAGGAAGGAGAAGAATTTGGCTTCCAAAGCTGGCTCCACACACTTTTCTTCTTTTCAGTGTCATCCCTGTTGCACACAACTGGCCCTTTGCTGTAGATGCACGGGGTGCAGGGGTGGGTCAGAAGCTCACAGCTTCCTCGCTTTCTCTCTGTGTGTCTTTCTCCCTCTCTCTCTCCCTTCTCTCCGTCTGCTTTTTTTTCCTTTTCCTTCCCTTTTCCCTGCTGGCAGCAAAATAATGTCTTGTCTCTGAGTAACATTCATGGTGTATAATTTACAGCCTATAAATAGATGACTTCTTAACAAAAAAAAAAAAAGAAAAAAAAAAGGCTTCCACATATTTTCTTCCCTAAGCATTAACCAAAACATTTCAGACACAGAGGAGCCACTCGCAGTGTAAAGTGGCGCCCAGCTGAATGGCGAGGTCTCTTTCTCTTGAGATGTCTCATTCAACTTGTTCCACTCCTACTCTTCATCCTCCCCTTCTCTCCAGCTTTTCCTTTTCCCTACCCTTGCCCCCACCACAAAACCCCTTCTCCACCATGTGGAGCCACCACCTGTCTCCACCACTGTGCTCTCTTCTCCTTGGCCCTGTGGTCTCAGCTGGAGCTCCAGCCCTGGCCAACCCACAGAGAAGCTCCTAGTTGAACAGAAAAGCAGAAAAGTAAGAGAGAGGGAAGGAGGAAAAACTCGGGCAGGAGAATGAGCAAGCAGAAGAGCTTGCAGCCAGGAGCCGCACTGTAAAGCACCAAAGCCTTGAGGCTGAGCCCCAAATCCAGATCTCCTGAAGTCTCATGCTTCATGTGCATACCTTGCTTTGCCTACAGCGATGCTTTCTCCTGCGCACGACCTCCTGTGCAATGGACCTGGCTTGTCTGTGTAAGGTGGCTGGGCAACAAGAGAAAACCATCACCACTTCTTCTCCAAGGTTTACTCCAACTTACTGGCACCTCTGACCTTCCACAAATCCGTGCGGAGGGTTCCCTTCTTATCCCATATCTCTTCCGGGAGCTTTGTTTTCTCTCTGTGTGTCTCTTTCAACCCTTGTCCTCTTCAGCCACCCACCTGTGTGCTTTCCTCAAAACCAGCCACCCCTTCCAGGCCTTGGGGAGGTCCTGTAGGGGCCAGTTTGTGGTGCCAGGGAGGAGCAGACAAAGGCAGGAAAGCTGGGAAGCAGGAGACATCTCCATGACAGGGGCAGTAATCATCCAAGAGGACCCCCAGAGATGTGCTGGCATGTGGTAAGGGCAGCTGGGAGAGGAATGGAGAATGTGATGGACTTCCTGGGGTTAGAGGGTAAAATGCATTTACAGGCTAAGCTCTGCAAGGTGGCTGCCGGTGTAGAGGGGTCAGTAAAAGTGGGAGAGGGATGTTCCCTTTGCAAGCTCTAAAGAAGGGACGGAGTGACCAGGCCATGGAGAAATAGGACCAAGGGTGCCTTGCATTTCCATAGTGCCTTGCATGCCTGGGAATCTCATGGGAAGCACATACACTGTGCTCCAGAATGTCCTTGTTGGCCATCAGGGGCTCATCTCATATCTTGAACCAAGTGCAGTGCTGGCCCTACAGTCTTCCACTACACCCCAGGCTTTGAATGATGGGTGTGAGCTTTGCACCCTCTGTTGCCTTTCAGGGACTGAGTGGCTCACCTGGAAAGCGGCTGAGAAGAAAACTAACAGAAAAGTAAAGGGCTGTGTCCCCTCGGCTGAGTCACCCTGGGGCAGGGCTGTGCCTCAGAGAGGTGCTCGCCATCCTCAGCACTCACTCTTCTCTCCAGGGGTGCAGGCAGCTGAGTCCCTGTGCAGTCCAGCCCCAGGGGGCAGGGATGTGGATGCCCATCCTCTGTGTCAGGACATGCACACAGTGCAGCAGCGACAGTCACTGGGAGGCAGCTTGAAAGACCAGTCCTGGGAAGATGCATCAGTGCAGCACAAGACTGCATAGCCTTTGGAGATTTGGGTTATTGTGTTTCTGTATTTAAATAATATCCTGGACCCTTGAAATGTTTTCACAATAAGAATAGTGTAGCCTTTTTATCTTTTTATCTATGTTTTGTTATACATTTGTGTATTTCTCTGAGTTACAGGACTTAGCATCCAGCAGTCTAGTCCTGAGCTGCCTTCCTGGGCTCTTGAATTTTAATGTGGAAAAAGAAATCTCGTAGAATAACTGCCAGAAATAACACACTGAGTCACTATTAACATGGATGGCAGGGATTTCTCTCCTCTCCACCTCCAAACACATTAGCAGAAGAAGGGAAGAAGCCACAGTCCTGAGGCCAGGCGCTTCATCTTTAGAAGTGGCATCTTTGCAAGAGACCCTGCTGCTGGGTACTGGGCATGGCATGAGCCCTGGGTGCAGACTCCAACCTCCTCCTGAAGCCCAGGCAGCTCTGACAGACATCTTTTTCACCCTGTGAGCTGAGGGTGGACTCCTAAATGTGTCAAGAGATCTGAGGAGTCTCAGTGGAACCTGTTCCAAGCGGTTCAAAGGGATAATTATAAAATTACACCAAGAGCAAATGAAAAATTTAAAACAAAATGTTCCAAGTACCAAACAGCTATGGTAGCAGTTCAGCAGGGATTGGTCTGGATTCCTGTCTGGAGATAGGCCTAGAGATACCCTTTTCCAGCTATCCTAAGATGGTTCTGGCCTTTTGACTCGGTATAGATTTATTATCTTTTGCATTTAGACAACTGTCTCAGCTTTCAAATGTCAGCTCTGACTCCTGTATTGTGCTCAGTGAGGAAGAGTTTCAGAACACCTTGTGAGGACAGAAGATATTCAGAAAGCAATAATGCCTTGGTTCAGAGAAGTGTCCCACGTGACAAGTTTAGACATGCCTTTAACAATTCAGTGTTCCTGTGCTGGGCTCTATGTGTGTGCTTGCATTTCTGCCTTTCAGATGCCTGTGAAAACTCATCTGGCAGTGTGATAGATCATACATTATTTTCACGCAGAGGGGTTGCTTTATTTGACTAAGGGCAGATATTAATGTGCAGTAGAGATACCGCAGCATCTTCTGTTACTGCTGATCACTGGGCTGTAATAACTAATTGTGTGGATGCTAATAGCTCATGACAGATGGGAGATAAAACATCTCAGTTATCATCACCATGAAAGTGCATCTGCATAGCTTCTCCACTGGCCAGAGAAGCTCGATACAGCCAGGCTTGCTGAGCTGTTGCTCCAGTGCCACCAGATGTAACTGTGTTTCCACTAGGGTTAGCAGAGCAGGTAGCTTGCAAAAGAGCATTCATTCAAAAGCTATGGATGGCTCTACTGGCAGCTGGACTTCTGCAGAGTGATCCGCTGCAGTCACCTGGACCCACTATGCTGCATGCCTTAATTGCACTGAAAACTGTACTGGTCGTTGCAGTCATGTGGCTTCCTCCACAGCCTGTCTCAAAGGCCCCCCTGATGCTTACCAGTCCACCTGTCTTTCCACCTGTGTGTGAGTCCACCCAGCTACAGCATCAGCATCCCACTGGCACATAACAGATAGACAGATAAAATACTTTTGGAAAATACAATTAACTGGTTTAAAACCAAGAGAACTTTACTGCCTGGAAGCAGTAAAAGTAAATCAATGGAAGTCCTAGTGTTCCACATGAGCTATTTTACCTCTGAAGGCTGTGGGCCATGCAGGAAGATCATTAACATTCCCGGGTGACAAGTCGACAAATGCAGAATTGACAAATTCCAGCCTCAAGCCTTGGTTTTGCATCCCAAGAGGTGACATTCAGGTGGGAGGAAGGAGGAGCAAGGTCTTTTAATTTTGGTATATAACCCCCTCTATGTAAAGTCAGGGCTCCTGATGGCTTCCAGTTACAAGACTTATGCATCTGTAACCTGCACATAGGTCATCCACACAGGCACAATTCTGAAGGGAAGGACCACCCTGTGTCAACGGCCCTTAAGGATGCTTTCTAAAACCCATCATCCCCAGCTGTGATGCAATTCTATGGTGAGGACAGGGCCATCTCCTCCCTCTGCTCCAGGGCCAAGGGTCCCTGGCTGCTGCTACCAGCTCCTGTGGGTTGTGTGGAAGAGGTAGTATGGCACAGAGAAGTCTGGTGGCAAAGCAGTGGTGCCAAAGTACCTCTGACTGGTCACTGCAACACTGCTGACATATTTTTAAAAGTACAGTTTAAAGGAGCCAGATGTTTTTGTGGGCCTGTGAACAGAGCAGGATCCCTATGGGAATTCCAAGGAGAAAACAAGAGGAAGAAGATTGGAAGAGGCAGAAAGGGATGAGAGGGAAAGTAAGAGTGGGAGGAAGGAGAGAAGAAAACATGGTAGAAGCAGAAGGAAAAGGTATTAAATAGGGGTGAGATAAGGAAACTAAGGCACACAAGTTTATTTACACTTCGGGGTCCTTTTCTTTTCCCCCTTGGTGGCCTTGATAAAACCTCTTTTTAAAGTTGCTTCTCTCCCAGCAGTGAGGTGACAAAGAGGTGAGATTATGGGGAAGGGAGAAATGTCAGTGTGGGCTCCAGGCATCCTATCCGTCCTTCTTTCCTTCTCCTCCTGTCCAAGGAAAAACTCATGGCCAGAGCTGGAGTGACTGTGTGCACACCCAGCGTCACATTTAGCTTGGCTGACTCTCGTAGGGGCCGTGACTTCTCCACCCCCCTCCTCTTTGGCTTCGTAGTCACACCTGCAGGGCATTTCTGAGTAGAGAGGATCTGAAACATGTGGCAGGAGGAGGCCAGTGTGAGAGATGCTGAACCTGGACCTATTTTTTTGACAAATCCTCCACTGAGCTGAGGGCTGTTGAAGTGGTGTTGAGGATGCAGGGCTCCTCTTCTCTCTGAACAGTGACAAGCTGGCATCCCATTTTGATTTGTCTTATCAGCAGAGGATCTGGATGCCTCTCCAGAGCTCATCTGAACCCACTCAGTTCTCTTGCCTGATAAAATTTCTGTCTGAAATTAGACTGATGAGAGTGCTTGACTGACACCCTGGGAAACTCACGTTTCCCTTTCATCACCACTCCAGATAAAAGCTCCAGCTGCAGCAGAGCAAAGATAATGTGCACCTCTCCTGGCTGACCATTTCTTGGAACAGGAAGGAAGTTCATTCTCTGTTCCTGTGAGTCCTTTGCCTACTGGGATAAAGTTGCCAGCAAAAAGGGGAACTGGATTCAATTTTTGGATGCCCATGATAAGTCATAGCACCAACAGGAACATGAGATGACCACTTCTAACTGGGCACTACTGTGGCATTTTGTCACTAACTGTATGAACTGCAGGTGAAAGGTTCCCAAGCATTATCACCCCAGTCTGTTTCACCCTTTGACCCAGGGAAGAAATAGCTGAACTTCAGCTAGACAGAGATCTATCTCTGTACTGTGCCCATTTCTTCCTGCAACCAGTCACAGTGGTAGGTTTCCAGCCAAGATACAGAGCTCATAAATTACTGAGACATCAATAAATGACTCAATGACTTTAGAGTGACTAAAATGAAACATATCTTATTTATGTTAATGAAGATGACTGACATCTTGAAGAATCACTCACTGCTTTGCAGACTACATACATTCAGCAATCATTCAGCCACAACCAAATGCACAGCCACAACCAAAAGCCACAACCTCTGGGATGGATTGTGTCAGATTCTTAATAATGTCTGGAAACCCAGCAAAGACATATAGAAGTAAGCAAAAACAACACTTTGTATGGAAGCCAGTAGGGCAAACCTGAGGTAGACAGTGTGTAGCAACAAACTAGGATCTAATGAGATTCTAACCTTCTTTTTGAGCAGTGTTTGACACTGAAATCGCAGGACTTTACTGTAAGGAAGTTGGAGAATGAACTCTGTCACCACTGGGGGTCTTGTGAGGCTATTGCATGCTTACTTTATGCGTGTAATGAAGGCAGCTTTGCATTCAAATGAGGCTGAAAAAATGTTTGCTCCTGTAAAATGCTTGGTTTGTACAGCCACTCAGCGATCGCGAATGCCGTTTCAGAATTGGGCAGGCAGAAATGCATGTGCCTCTGTGCTCTGCTTCTGCAAACCTCAATGAGCTGTCATGAGCAGGCACTTGGCTTCCCATGTCATTCAAAGCCAGTATGTTGCATATCTTCCCTGTCTGCTGTTACTCACAACTGTGAAACAAAGAGATAGAAAATTTGATGTTTTACCAAGTAATTAAGAGAGACGTTTATGGGTTTGCTTTCAAGTCACTTCTGTGAGTACCACCTTAGTAAATCTGTAGATTACTGTAAGGTAAAACAAAGAATGCTGCTTGGTGCATGTGTGTGAATCGCATTGCAGGTGCTGGAGTGGGTGGGGGAGAGTTGGGGGGCATGAAGAGCCTCCTCAGTTTTGCATTCCTGCCATTTAAGACCTCTTCATATGAGGTCAGTTACACCCCTAATTATGAAGGAAAGAGCTTTAGATGTTCGAGAGGTGTAAAACGACTGTAGCACTGCCCAAGTAAAGGCAGACTGATCATTCTACACCAGCAGAGCATGGCTGGGGGATGCAGGTGTTGAAGGAACAGAACCAAACACAAATCTAAGATCTCCATGTATAAATGTGAATTCATGTAGGGAGGCAGAAGGGTGTCCTCTGTGCCTGCTGCTGGAGACTGCAACACACAGATCCCTGTGGAACAGAGGCTGTGTTACACCTCTCAACAGACCACTGGCAGAACTTGCTCTCCCCAAATACAGACTTATCTTCTCCAGCTCTGCCCCACAGCATCAGAAAGCTCCTTCTAGAATAAGGCAAAAAACTACCCCACCTTGTCCTCTCCAGAAAAAAATTGATGAGAAACAACTGTGGGTGCTTTTTGTCCCTTTGAATGTGAGAGCAAGGAAATGGCTGCTGCCCCAACACCACGCTGAATTGAGGGAGAGCCCAGCCGTGCTCACCGAGGTGCCTTTCCAAGGAGAAAGATGCAACCATTTCCCCTGAAACGACTCACTGACTGCAGCACACACTCTGCATGGATATATACAGCTGCTTTAAAGCAAGCTGCCTCCTTTTTGTATGTTAATGCCTTTTGCTCAGCAGATGCTCTCTGGAGCATGCAGTGTATACTGAAGGGTGCAGACCATGATTCAAACTACAGGGGTGTAAATGTGTGCGTAACACACTTAGCATGCCTGCATTTCCTAGCTCCACATCGTGTGCGTGACCAGCCCCTGACCCATTTCCCCCTCCCTGACACACGCAGGTATCTCCGCGCAGTTACAGATTCCCAGGTATGGCTGTGCTCCGTTCACACCCTGAATGCAGAGCAACTTCAGAGGGGCCCATGATGCAGAACTGGCAGAGCTGTAAGTCAGGAGAGGGAAAAGGAGAGAAAGGGAGGGGAAGAGAGCTGCGGGAGATGCCGTGCCACCCGGCTGCAGTCCTCAGCCACTTCTTGATTTGGAGCTCAGGCAACGCACAGGTTTAACCTTCCACAGATTTATCACCTCTAGTTTGCCCGAACGGATTGTAGGGGAGACAACTGGTCACTGCTAATAATTAAGACAGCCAAGTATAGGTAGAGATAAGAGGCAGGCGAGCTGGAAGAATGAAATGTCAATCCAAAGAACAGAGTACCAGGGTCTTAGGCACACTGTCTTGCCCGATCATACCATCTCTTTTGCACCCATAAGAGCCAACCTGCTGTCTGTTCTCTGACTCAAAGCTGAACAGCTTTAGCTCTGCAGGTATTGTGGTGGGAAAACAAGTGCTTGCCTAATTTTTGGCTGTCTTGGAATCCCTCCCTCCCCACCCTGGATGAGACCACAGTCATCCTGACAGCCTGAGAACTGGGGGCAGCATCTTGGCTGCATCATGGTTCCTTATCTTCAAGTGAGATAGCAGGGAAATTTTAATGCACAGGAATCTTGACACCCAAAAAGTCCCCTGAAACTCAGCCTGTGTTGGGTCAAACACAGCCATCTGACACCAGCTTAAAAAGAAATGCAGTAAGTGAGGCCACCCAAATGCAATGGGCTGCAAAGACCACATTGTCTAATAATGGGTGCGAATGAGATAAGAAGGACGGTAACAATAACGGGTCTAAAAACCTCAGTAAATAAGAACTTAGATGGGTCTACTGCCACCAGTTCCAGAATTAGATGAAGTTCTGCCTCACTTCTTCCCATATGCCTTGATTTTTCCTCCTTCCAGGAAGAGGACTGCCCCATATATTGTTCCCCAAGGGCTGCAGTGTCTAGACAAGACCTGGCTTGGGGATACTCAATTAAAAAATGTCAAAAAACAGTCTTCCACTTTTGGCCAAAGGATCCAGGTTTGCTTTCAGTAACAATGCTTTCATACTCATTTACTCCTTATTTACTGTTCAGGAAAACAAAACTGGGATGTGAACACTGGTGCCAGTGTCACCTGCATTTGCAAGGGAGGAACTGGACATGGTCTTCTTGCTCAGGAACATCTTCTGTCCTCCTTTCCCCCAAGTCAGCAGTGTGCTGTTGGTTGGCTTTTGAGCGAGCCACAGGAATCGTCCTCCTCAGCCAGAGACTGTTTAGCTGCTGCATCTAAACTGTAGCATCTCCTTCAAATTAGAGCCAGTGTTCCTATTGCCATGCACCTTATAGTGGCCAGCCAAGCATTGCGAGATTGTCCCTGCCGGGCTGTGAGGTCTGTGTTTTCTGCAGCAGCTGAAGGTGTCCAGCCAAGGGGGGGCCGTTCTTTTACATCTCTTGTTCACACTCGGGATTTAGGTCTGCAAGCTTTTCCTGCTGTTCAGACATTAACTAACTGAAAAACCTGGAGAAGGCAGCGAGGTAGGTGGTGCGGGGAAGGAATTTGTGCTGGAGTCAGAGGATAATATATATTTTAAGACCGCAGGGAAGCTGTAGGACATATGACCTTTAGTAATCTCCTTGCTTTCAGGCTCCTTTCCTCCCCATTGAGAGCCTCTCTCAAGTGTTCCCCGGGGGATTTCAACCGTTGCTATTATATATAATTGCACAAAAAAAGGAGAACGCTCTGGCCCATGAAAGGAATAAGAGGGATAAACTAATTAATTCCAGGCCACAGAAGTGGAAAAGAAAGCAAATACTTGGCAATTAATCAGGGGCAGCTGAGCCCTTCTCTCCTATCAGATATGGCGGAAAGTGCTAATTGCAGAAGATAAGCCACACAGTGGGATGCATGAAACTGCCTCTGAACTGGGGACAAAAATAACACATTCAGCTGCCAGTACACAAGGTAGAAGGAGGGGGAGCAACGGGCACCCTCCATCACCGTCACCACAAGTTGTAGCGTGGGAGCAACACATTGTAAAGGGTCTGGGCTGCTCAAAAGGATTTGGGAAGGGCTGGGGAACCAAGGCAGTAGGGATCTGGATGGGAGATTTGACTGTGAAATAGTCCACCTCTCCGTGCATCACTCCTCTCATCTGTGAAATGGAATTTATGGTTCTGTTTCCGGGCTGGCTGTGGCCAGGGAGTGTGTGATGCTGAGAAGAGCTCATGAGAACCCTCATAAATCCCCAGTACGACTGGCTTCAGCAAGGGTCTTCAGGGCCAGCAGAGAAGCTGTGGCTCTTGGGGCAGGTAGTGTGGCAGTGAGTTTGGTAGGGTCGCTTGAGGTATACAGCAAGCATGGGGCAAGCATCAGGTTGGCTGCTGTTGCTCGTGTTTGGCTTCACTGGGTTTGGCTTCTGGCTGAGAGACTTTCCAAGGGGATTTTCCAAGGTCTTTAATCACTTCAAAAATGAAGATAGTGTGGATGACAGTGAGGTTTAGAGGTGCCAGTGCAGCTCTAATTTCAAGCATTAGAGCTTGGGAAATTCTTATTATGCTCCTCTCTGTAGTGGGAGAAGTTTTCATATCTCCATGTTTCACATCTCTGGAAGTGTTCAGGGCCAAGCTGGATGGAACTTTGAGCAACTGGTCTAGTGGAATGTGTCCCTGCTCATGGCAGGGGGTGGAACTAGATGATCTTCAAGCCAACTCTTCCAACACAAACCATCCTATGACTTTATGACCTGGGGAAAAACAGGATGTTTCAGTGACTTGGAAGACTGGGAAAAGACTCTTGGCACCTGACCCCTTCTCACTTATGCCTTTCCTCACTATCGTCTTGCCTGACCCTGACCTTCTGCCCCTACTGGAGAATATAGGTTGCCTTCTCAGATGCAGGAGTTGACAGAGCATTTAAAAAGGGGTCAGTAGCTCTTTTGGGAACGGGCTGTGGTTTGGGACCTCTGTATGCAGTGATGTTAGAGGCCTTCTATCTCCATCTCTTCGTACCTGAATGCCAAATGCTCAGGAATAGCCACAGCATTTCACTTGGAGGTCTGCTAGCAATCCTCACCTCTTTGATGTTCCTCACTTAGCACTCGGAATCCAATTACATACAGAGACTAACAGGCATCATCACTTTGTTCCTCGGAGGATGCAAAGAAAAGCACTGCTCCCTAAATGTTACCGGTTGTTGTTGGTTTTCTTCTTCCAAGTGCTCAGATCCCCCAGGGGCAAGTCTTTTACATCAGACCCGGAGGGGACTGATTACCAGGTTGTTATGCATGCTTTATTCCTGCCAGAGCCCATGAAAGTTGGACATGTGCAGCGATGCCTGGGATGGCAGAAGGCACTGTGGAAAACTACATGTATAAACCCCCCTGATGGGAGTGTAAATCTGGAATAACTCCCTTTTAGCTTCACTAGCCACAGATTTACATCTGTGCTAACAGTAGCTTGGCCCTCCCCTATAATTCAAGGCATAAATTCTGTGTAAATAAGCTTCCTACTTGGGCAGCATGTTTTTGCCTCTCACTTGGGGAACTAGGAGGGTTGGCACTGCTCGGGGCAGCTTTCCTGCCCTGCTACTGTCTGTGCCCGTGCGCAGAATCCAACATGATCTTGCAGCTGCTGCAGCAGCCCTTGTATTTTGCTGTCCTATCCCTCCTAGGATTTCAACACATTTGCATTCCTCCTGCCGAAGACGAACTGCAGGCTTCTTCTCCAACAAACCTTCATTTAGGGGAGCAGAATTCATCAATATTTCATGCTGAAGGGGGAGAGGAATATGTATACGTGCATATATATACTCTTAGAGAAGGAAAAGGTGAAACTGCACTTAGTGCAGTGAAAAGAAGCAGATAAAGCTGAGGAAGGAAGGAGGGGGGTTTAAAGGATCCATTCCTTCATTTTTTGACCTCTCTTTGGTTATGCATAATCCTAGGGAAGGAAAAATCCATGTGGCATTGAAGAATCCCTTCTTAATCATTCTTTTATTTGTAGACATCACTACTGGCAGTATTTCATGATAGCCAGGCAGAGACTGCAGGTCTAGATAGGTGAAGGGAGAAGGAGAGACAGAACAAATGACATGGAGAGAACAGGAGAGTGTGAGTGAGTAAAACATGTGCACACATGGACTGGGGGGGTTTTCAGCAGCAAGGCTGCTTCTGCTAAAGCCCTGCAGTCCTTACTCAGCATAATGTGGCTAGTCGAGTGAATACGATGCTTTTAAAAGTCTCTGGCAGCTCTTTTATTAAAAGCTTGACCGCGAGGCTGGGTTATAAATAATTTGATATTAAACACACATGTCAAAGAAAAGGGTGGTGAGGGAGGAAGATTGTTTTCAAGCCACAGAATAATTATTCGGGTATATAATTTTAGCTCCAAGCTTCTTGGGGGATGAAGAGGCAGCACAGGGTGAGGGAATGGTGAAGAGTAATGGTTTCAATATCAGGCAAGACTGCGTTGGTGCTGGCTGCAGCACAAGGTGGGGCTGCCAGCTGGCTGAGGTGCTCCCATGTACTGCACAGGCAGAGGCTCTGATGCCTGTATTTTACAAAACGGGCTCAGAAATAAGTATCTGGGCTTTCACTCATTGTCACAGAGCCTATGTGTGTTGTGCACCTCTATCTACCCTGAATGCACACACACACACACACACACACACACACAGACACAGGGTTCACACCCGGGTCTAGGGTCTAGCCTGCACACATACACGCACATGTCTATACGCTGCAGATGCTAAAGGAGACTCTTCCAGCTAGGATTGCTGATGCTGATGATCTGCATTACAAAGGACAGGCTATAAGGGTTAAAAGTATCTCTTGGGAGGCAAATATTCCATGTGGGACTGTGGGGAATGACACAGACAGCTGGGATGGTGAGCAGCCTTCAGAACCTGGTTGGAGGAGGGAGGAAACATTGTGGGATACGCAGTGAGCCTCCACACTGGCACATTCCAAGAGGGTTTCCTTGCGCCTGTATGCAGGTATCCCAGCTAACTCACTGACCCACCTCCTGGTCCCCACAGGATGGGGTTACTTGAGCATGGCCCACGCAGGGCCTTTCCTTCAGCTAGTTCAGTGTGACATCATGCTTTCCCAGTACTGCATGGGGCTTCTTGCCAGGGACAGCACTCACCTGCACGCTGCCCAGTGCCTCCCAGCTGTTTGCAGCAGCTGGCTGTCTTCTGCATAGCCCAAAGCGCTGGGTGCGCTGTTAACTTAGAAACTGCTTTTCCTCTTCTTCCTACTGCTGTGCATAAGTTAAGTGATGGGTACAGCAGGAAGAATGCGGGCTTCTGCCTCCACCAGGAGAAAAGACCCAATGCTCTGCAGAGTGGTCTTATCCCTCTCTATGAAGGTGCTCCTGGCTCTGCTGCCAGACTGAAAAGTCTTAGTTTTCTGCCATAGCTTGGCCAAGATGACTGTGGAGGAGGAGGATGGGCTTAGAGTTTTTGGGGTGCTGGATACCATTTTGGATGCTCTTGTCCATAAGGCAATTGTTTCTAACCTGGGGCACACATTTTTAACTAAAATTGGATTAACTGAATAAATAAACACACTAAACTTTATGTTAAATAAATGTGACCTTCATACTTTCTACCACCTAGAAACACTTCTCCCTTGTCTAAGGGTTTTTGGACTGCTAGAATGGGATGGGGACTTGTATTTGCTCTTAGATGGGCATTCGTAAATCTGGGGCTGCTAAGGTAATGAGTGTTTATGACCTTGGAACTGACAGTTTTTTTAACCCCGGAGTAATGACGACAGTGGCAAAAGATGTCTCCCTCTGAAACAGGCTGGTGGATCTCAGCCTGGATTCCAGGTGGGAAGAATGGGACCATATCAAACTACCACTTAATACCTAAATGCAGTCTCAGTAGGAGATCTGGTACTGAAAAGCATTGAGCAGTTGATCACTATTCCTCACTAGTTCTAAACAGAAGTCACCTTAGTCTTTTTAGAAAATGGATGAATAAGCAAAAAGATCTCAAGCCCACCTTGTGCTCTACTGACATTCTTATTCCATAATTATCCAAAACTGAGGTTTAACACAAATATTTATTTACTACCAGTTTTTAATTTTTTTCACTGGCTCATTCATCCATGGTATTGGTAATATGTGTCCATGGATTCTGCGGAGCTGCAGGAAGAGTAGGGTGGTGTCATTTTGCAGAGCACTTGATGCATATGGATAACGTGGTAGGCAAATTGGAGGGTGGGGAGCCAGAGCAGAGCTGTTTGTTTGTTGCAAGTTGGGATTTTATGTTTGTTTGCTTTGTGGGTGTTTTCCCCTCCCAGTACCCTTGAGCAGATTTCAGCTTCTCCATCTTAGCTACATGTGGCTTCAATTACCCTGAGCGTTTGTGTGGCTCAGTGCTCAGGGAAAGGCTCCGGATCATTACTGTGAAATGTGTTTGATCTCCTCTCGCCTTTCCATTTGAAATGGAAATAGCTGCTCTTGTTAGCTCCTCAGGTCCCCAAGTAATCATCCCACCGGTTCCTTCAGCAGACTTCCTCCCCCTCCACCACTCCGGAGAGCTAATGATTAGCCTATTCCACCTCAGCAAGAGGTTTTTTTGCCTTTCTCCCAGTGTCATTTTGATCCAGATTTGATAATTTCTTGTTCTTCCCGCTGCCAGCAAGCTCCTCGTTTCAGTGGTTCCCGCTTATGCCCTCCTGCCTCTCAGGGTTTGCTTAGCTTTGGCACCCCTCAGAGCAGAAACACGATTTCCTCCCTTTACATTGCGACTCCTCAGGACTGTATGGAGAAACAAGAGATCTCCCGGAAATTCACTCCCCTTTCCTTTTACTCGGGTCTTCCCTTCACTGGCACAACCGGCTGAAGGTGGTCCTTTTTACTGGTGGTTGATTAGTTGGTTGGTTGGTTGGTTGGTCATCCTCTTCACTGCCTTTTTGTCTCCCAGCCCGAAATTGTTTGGCACTTCCAATTACTGTATTACTCCAGCTCAGGAGCATGGAGAGGATGTGTTTGCGTGTTAATCTCTCCCACTCAGCCAACCTTTCAAAAGAGGTCTCCTGCTACAACTGCAAGCCAGGGAAAGGGAAGGGAATGAGTTTGTGGTGCTGGAGAAGAAGAGCTTGACTTTTCCCATCATAATTTTTAAAAAAATCTAACTGTTACAGCATTTGAAAATGCCTAATGCAAAAAGGACCACCAGTTTCTCAGTTTCTGTAGGGCTCCCCAAAAGGAACACTTTATCCCTCTACTGTCATCTTCTTCCCACCTCATGAGCACCTCCTTGCTTTTTCCCTCACTAGTCCCTTCTTCTCTTCCTTTCCGCTCACAGCCCTTCCCCGTTAGGCTGCTGGACCTGCTTTCTGCAGTATCCCTGGCTCCCATGGCACGAGAGATCATCGGCTGAGGCACAGGCACTCTGCAGCCTGCCTCCAGCTCCACAGCAGGTCCATGTGCAGGGTTTCCTTGGGCGGCACATCAGCATGGAGGAGCAGCAAAGGAGCTGCCTCAGGCACAAGAGCTTCTGCTGCAACCCAAAAGTCCCATATTCACCTCCACAGAACATAATTAACTCTGCTCATGAGCACTCTCTTATCTGAAACACAGAAGAAAAATGAGCTGCAGGGAAGGGAGACAGGAGAGGGAAAAAAATCTAAAAAAAAGGAAAAAAATCTCTCTCCCTGTTTTCGTTTGGCAATGTAGCAAGGCAGCAGATGGGCAGCCAGCATCCCATGGTCCTGGCAGGCACAGACCAGCCGACCCAAGCTGCATCCCCAGCACTTGTTCACAGCCAGGCAGGGCCAGGCCCCCTGCTCCCCTTCGGGCCTTGGAGAGCGCTGATGCTCAGCGAGGCAGGTTGTGACTGATGCCTCCTTCCTGCTGTGAGGTCCTGGCTGCATGTAGCATCCTTCTCCTAATGTGGGAGATCATTACTCCCTCCCTCCCTGCCTCTCCTCCCAACACAGCCCGTCTCTCCTAGGAGAGGGTTTCCCCCTTTCTCCAAAGATGGGGAGGCTTACCTGTCTGAAGTACCTGTAAGGATCTGCAGGAGCACATGGTGTTGTTTCACGTGCAGTATGCTTTCCTACTCGGGATACACACCGACTTTTGTGACTCTCTGGTTGCTGAAAACTTGCCCCCACCAGCCATTACTAGCAAACAGTGAGTCTATTTTTGAAAGAATATGGTCATTTTACTTCTTTTCCCATGGCTTCGAATACTTTCTCTCGGTGGTTTTCCTCTAAGCAGGTATTTCTTCCTCTGGTGGCAGCGGGGTGTGCTGGTCCTTGCCTCTCCAGCACGCCCGCCGCAGGATGAGGATGACAGGCCGGATGGCTGAGGCTCAGCACATTGGGATGCGGCACTGGATGCTTCTCCGGGATGTCGGAGCCACTGAGCACATCGGCTTCCCGCATGCTCGCTGTGTCACACTTGCCAGCTGAATTCACGGGAGCTCGCTGTGGGCTGCCCCTCCGGTCCCAACCCAACCTGATAATTGATGCAGTAATCCTCTGGATTCCCTCATTAGCAGCCGCTAATGGCCGTCGCGTTAGCAATGAGCAGTGCGAGCAGGACCGATTCAATTAAGCCTCTAATAAACCCATTGTAAACGGCAATAACCGCGGAGTTCAAAGGCAGGATTACAGAAACTCTTCCCAATGGCTTGTGACAGCAGACGGGGTGCGCGACTCGCTCTGATTAATTGACTGCAATGGACTGAATGACTCTCGGAAACCCATTGCACTGACTGGTGGGAAGACTAGGGGACGTGAGGGAGGAGGCAGGCGAGGCTGTGATTTCTGCACGCCGCCCGTCAGAGCCTTCCCGTCCCTCCCGAGGCGCCGGTCCGCGTGTGCGGGTGCAGCGAGGCTCAGCGCGGGCTGGCAGCTCCCCCGCTGCAGCCGGGCAGTCACAGACCGCGCAAGGCAGAGGTGACTCTGACAATTGTTCAAGAGCACGTCACGGTTTCCTCGCACACTTAATTTGAAACGACTTGGCAGGTGATTTCCATAGACAATTTGGGGCTTGTCACTCATCCAGAAGACACTGCACTGAGCAAGGCTAGGCAGAAGTGTCTCACTGAAAGTTTCCTCATTTCAACGGTTGTGGAGTTTGTTTCTTTGTTGTTTTGTTATTCCCTGGATAAAAGTTGAATGAATCTTGTGAAATTCCTTTTTGGGAAATGTGAGATAAGAAAACTTAAATATGAAAAAAAATTAATTTCAGAAAATGCTGGAATTGCATTTGAAAAATATTTTTTTTTTTTGGTTAGAGGTTCTTCTTCACTACTTTTTCACATTATTTTATGATGTGAAGATTATACATGCTGACATCATCAGAACTTATTTAAAAGCTATAAAAAGTAATGAAACTGGAAAATTAAATGAAAAAGAAATATGAGAACTGAAAACATGATTTTGAAATGTTTGAGTAATTGAGACATTACCAAGTTCTATTTCTTGAGAAACACTGGCATATTCATTTCAATTTCTAGTTGTTGTAATTAATTTCATTCCGCATTTGCATTGATTAGACTGGACAGGTAGGTCACATAATAGGTCTTTGTTCTCTTGTTGGATGTGTGTAGTTCCTGGAATCGAGTTTCTCATGTAAATCCTGACTGTAGAGGGTCTGAAATCTCTCTAATCATATCTCCTTTAGGACTCACTTAAACGTTGCTGGTTCTGCAAACACACTCACAACTGAACTCATGTCCTAGAAACCTTATGAAAATGACCACAGATGGGGTAATAACAAGAAAAATTATTTTATAATTGAAATTAATGTTTCCAGCTGATAATTTTTTGCCTTCCCCCCTGCCCCCTGCTTTCTTTGGTTCTGCAGCCTCCTGGTTCTACAGCTTTCAGACTTTGCATCACCTTGCAGACACACCTTGCATGAGCCAGAGCTCAGGCAAACACAGAGGGAGCCCAGGGCCACGTGCATTGCCGAGCTCCCAGCTTTTGTCCAGGCTCACTGGCTCACAGCCGTGTTGGCTACACCAGAAGGTCCGATCTGATGGTGCAAGGGTTTAACAGCAGAGTTTGCCCAGCCATGCCCAAGGGTGAGTCGGGAAGGAGCTGTTAGCAATAAAGAGTAGATGGGCTTGATCCGTACTCAATCTCAGATGCTTCTGAATTAATTGGACATTCTCTCTTTGCAACCCAGGGATTCCAATACCTCTTATGGGCATGGGATGGAAATGCATCATCATGCAGTTCTTCTTCCATGCTTGGTAATACCATCACCTTCTCTGGACAATTCCCAGTACACAGAGAGAGTTTGGAAGAGCTGTTAGCACTTGGTGAACCTGCTCTGGCTGGGATTTCAAGGTAATGACTCCCTGACACCTCCTCTGTGTCCCCAGGAACAAAAATCTAGCTACCACTGCATGTGACTCAGCCCAGGAATAACAGCAGCCATTTATTCTCTGCCAGTAATGCCCTGGGCAAAGCTCTTAACCTCCTTGTTGATGCATACAAGTCTAAAAAGAGTCCATAAGAAGCAATGTAAGTTCTCCATTAAAATACAAGGCCTGCACATAGCAAAATAGAAAGAGAGAAGGAGAAGAAAAGGAGATTGACAAGAAGGCAAGCTGGTCCAAACCCAGCAGCAGGAACCTCAGCTCCACTTGCCACAAAACTTAAGGACATGAATAGTTCTCCTCACTGCCCGTCTGAGAAAGTGAAGCTATCTGTCTTTCGTACACGCTCTCACAATTTCTTTCTCTATCACTCCTATCTTTACTCAGTCATTCTGGCTCCAACAGTCTTTAAATGACTGGATAGTCTTCTGGATTTTGAGGGACCCTTTTGTCAGAAGAATTCCTGGGCATGTAGCCCCTAATTACTGAAATTGAAAGTTGAGCAGTTTGAGGATGTTGAGTAAATTAACAAGAGATTGAATAAAGATATGATTTTCTGTTAATGTAGAAATCTTGTTTCACCAGTAACTACTTTTAAGAAACTCTCTAACTAAATACATACACTTGCACAACCATGTTCTTTTATTTTTTGTCAAATAAGCTTCTGAATTTATGTATTGTGATGTGTGTGTGCCTCACTGTGATTTTGGACCTTAGCTTGTGTGCTTGCCAAACTTGACCTTGGAGATCCTCAATGTATAAGCACCATTTGAATTTGTTTCTTTAAATCCCTTTAATTTTTTCATAACTGAGAGTACATGTCACATGCAAAGAAAGCATGTAATACAGAGGAGGGAGGGCTGCAGCACTAAGAGAAATTCTCCTTGGGCTGGAAAAGCTCGACCTGCTTTGTCCACCCTAGAAAGATTGTCTGGATGCTGCATGAGTGTCTCAGAAATCAGGGCAGAACAGATCAGGGGGTCAGCCAGCATGGGGACAAAGAATAGGACGGCAACTCTTTCTTAAATTATACCCTTGGAGTGCATGTCAGCAGGGCCAACACCGAATAACTCTGAGTTGTAACCTTGCCTCTGGGTGCCTGTCACCACCTCCAGCTTGTCTTGTCTTTTTTCTCTTTCCCTTACCCTCACTTCCTGCACTCTTTTGTTCTCTTAATTCTTGCTTCTGAAGAACACCACAGCATTCATATGTAAATTGCACCTAGCGCTGCAAGGAGGAGTGTGTCTCAAGGAGAAATACATGCCATCCTCCTCCCGTTGCATTTTCCACTCCGTGTGGGATCTCAGTCTAGGAAAGGAGGCAGGGATAAGACTCGTGCGGGATGGGGAGATCCCACGCATGGCCTCCTCCTGCATTTCCTTTGCACCTCTGCCTCCATGCTCCCTGTTTCTGCAGTTAGCAATTAAAGCTGTCATCTCTCACTGCGCCCACAGCGTGTGGGGCGGTCGGTACTGCAGGTACCGCCCTGCACCAGGGTCATCCCAGGTACTGGTCTGTCACAGCCCAGAGCTGCACGGCTGTCCCATTCCTTTGACACAAATGTGATGACTGTCATAGTGTCGCTGTGTGTATAGGTCTAAGTCAAGCGGAAAAATCACACACAGACACACACATGGAGTGATTTTTAAATTTATTTTTTTTCCTCCCAGGAAAGGGATTTTCAGGAGAAGTCTCCCCTGGGGGACTGGAAACAGAATTTCTTCATGTGTAGGCAGTGTGCTGGCAGGTTTTTGTCACTTTCATTCACTCCCTAGATAGGTTACTGGGGGCTGAGAGCTACTGCTCTTCTCTTCCCTGTCATCTCTTAGCCAGATAATCAGCTTCAAAAATCAAAGATTTCTGTTCTGCAAGTCAATGGAGCAAAGCCATGTAGTGCAGCCTGAAAAAGGAGAAGAGATCTACCTGGACAGCTTTCCTATTCTGCTGGGTACTGACGCATTTATTCTCACCACACACCATAGTCCAGATTTAGCTTATTCAGCCATGGCAACCCAGCTGCCTGGGACTTGCGCTGTCTTTTCTCCCAGGCTGTGTATGACGTGTTCCCTCTGCTCTGCCCCTCCTTGCCCCTTGTTGAGGAGCAGGCTCCGAATTCAGCACAGGTTCAGGACGGTTTCGCACCAGATACTCACCTTTTCAGTCAGTGCTGCCAAGGTTTCTGGACTGAAATATCAGCACAGCTGGTTGGAGACAATCACCTTTCTGAGCCCAAGGGATGGCTGTGCAATATGAATGAGGTATTGCTCCGTGAGGATGCTGGCTTCCCCAGCAAGCACTACTCCATGCCAGAGCACTACAGTGAGAGGTGAGAGGAGCAGCAGCACCTGCAAGCCCTGCATAGAGCCAGGGTGCCATGATGGGAAATGCTGAGTGCTCCCTGGGATCACCCACTCATCCATGGGTAACATTAAGAGATCTGACGCTGACTATTGGCAACCATTTTGACTTTTGTCGTTGCAGTTGCTGGTCACTGGTGTATCTGATGGTGGGCCCTAATCCAGAATGCCTTCAGGTTAGGGGAGACTACCCTTTGTGTTTAGTGGATTCTGGCTCAGAGGTGTGCTGCTGGAAAGACAACACTGAACTGTCTGTGCTTGGGCTGCCACGGTGGCTAACCCTGGTTTGCCTCTCTCCCTCCCCGCCCATGCTGACAGGGCCTGAGCAGCCCTGTGGCGAACCTGCAGGTTATTGGACTGATGAAAAGGGAGCTGCACCAGTGGACCAGTGGACCAGTGGAAAGGGCGGAGGGATGTGAGCAAAGGATTTCATCCTGCAATAGGGCTGAGAACAGCTTTCGATGAGTGGATGGGTGGATGCAATACAGTAAAGCCCTTTTCTCTACGATGCATCTGAGATAGCTCAATGAGAAGGAGCAGCTTTCAAAAGGATATTTCTCTGCAGCAAGGCTGAGCACAGCTTGCATGGCTGGATGCAAAGATGGGGCAGCACTGCCTCTGGTTACACTGAGAGCAAGGGATGGAAGCAGGCTTGCAGGGAGATGCGATTCTCAGCACTGTCAGCTGTATGAAATGCCCATTCATTAGGAAAGAAGTAGCAGTTTTATGCTTTTGATGTCAGCTACTGATTTACAGTGATTTATATCAACAGCTCCAACCTGTATTTACATAAGATTTCTCACAGGACTGTCAAGGCTCTGTAGAGGAGAGGAAAAAATGGTCTTAGGCTAAAACTGTGAAGCCAGAGAGCCAGGTTCTTTGCAGGACTCCGCCAAAGCCTCCTATATCCATTTACGAAGGTTGCTTTAAGCTTAGGCCTTCATGCCTGAGTTTCTCCAGCTCTGAAATGGGGACAATAACACTTTTCATCTTCACACAGAGGGGTGGGTGATGGAAACTTCATGAGATGTGATAAAAAAAATAAAAGCCTTAAGATCTTGCAATAGGAAATGCATGGCTCCTAGCAATAACACCCTTGGGTGAAAGAACACACTAAAATCTTTAGTAATCCTGCTTTGCTCTGAGCCTGTCTCCAATGAAGAGACACACTGTCTCAGTTGGATTAGATAGCTATGCCCAGGCCAGGATGCATTCCCTCAAACACTGCTATTTGCATGACCTGATACTTAAAGAAGTCAAAAAAGACAGGGTGGGGGCACAGCCCCAACCACAAGGATAGGGCAATCAGGGCCCATGCATAGCTGTGATCTCTACTAGAAACTGATGTGCACCCCTAACAGCCCCCTTGTGCCTGCAGACTGTGTATTCTCCTGTTTCTGTTTCCTGTTCCTGTTTCCTAAGAACCACTGTTCCATGTGGGAACCCTGATTGACAAACCGGGTCTCTTTGCAAGGTGCTAGAGTATTGGAAGGGGGCTGTGTGTGTCACAGGGAGTGAAGGTTGCTGTTGCCCAGCCAGGTGGTTAGCGGGAGGGGAAGGCTCTGTCCACCCAATGTGTCTTCCTGCTGGGATGTTTGACTTTTTTTTTAAGCCTCACCGAATAAATTAACCAGTTTGGAACATTAAACATGATTAACTAAAACAGAACCAAGAGAAGACATTATTTTTTGCTCACGATAGCCACAGTTGGACTCCCCCAGTATAAGCAGGGAAAATGAGTGATTTTCCTTTACTGTGCAAGGTCCAGAGAGGAATCTCTCTTCTCATTTCAGGATGACAGTGAAAAAACATGGTGAGTAAGAACAGATTTGTCGAGCTCAGCAGATCTTCCTTTATCTTAATGTCCAGATTCTGCCAGCCCAGAAATTACTTGTCTGAACTGGGCCTTTTAATTACTCCCTTTGTGCAGTTCTGGGAGAAGCATCCCAAGTTTAAGCTACTTGATGGCCTTCCAGCCCGCTGCAGCTCCTACCCATGGTAGATAGTGTCTCCAGCCAAGAGAGGAGAGACTGCTGGCTGCAATAAGCAAGGAGATACTTGTGTTTCGTCCCACAGTGGACTGCAGTGAAGATACAAGAGTGTTATGTGACACAAGAGTGTTATGTGAGGCTGTATTATGATGACATTAGATAATGGTGTTCTGCATAGCAATTCTCTCCCAGGCACAGAGCTATGTGGCTCAGAGCACCATACTGGCTCTGCATCATCAGAGATGCTAAACAGATGAAAGGCATTTAGTCTATATGTCTTGAAGTTGGCCACAAGTAGAAAATATCGATTTGTGGTGACAAATTTAATTTCTAAATTAATTGAAGAAAGATATCATTCTGCCTCAAGTTGTTCCATTTGCATAAGAATGAGATCACCTTAGACAAGAACAAAGAGACCCTTATACATAGTGAACTGTGCAAAAAAACCCTACAAATTAGCTGGAGGTGGGAGAGCTGAACAGCCACTGACAGGACAAAATTAGCTCGTCTGCATCGTAACTGTTATAGAAACAACAAGGAGGAAGGAAAACAGACCTTTGAAGAAAACATGGATTTTTCTCAGGCAAATAGACTCATGAAGTACATTTTGGTACACTTAACTTGATTGATAAATGACCTAACAAAACATGCAGCACTATCTGCCTGTCCCATTCTTGGTGTGGTGCACACAGCAATTTGCAGAACACTTTACCATCCTCTGGCAAAGGTGTTCCAATTTCCACTTTTACCCATAGGTCTATTTATTGAAATGTTTATGTCCATGCAAGAGGCAGGTTTTAAAGTATCTCTGGCACATTGCCTGCATAACCTATTATCAGTTATAGGCATCTGATTTGGCAAATTTTACTGTGGGCTGCTGTACATTCAACCTTTTAGGCTACAGCTTTGCGTCAGCAATTCCTAGCAACAGACACAGGCAGAGGCAGTTTTGACCCCCACGGAGCATCAACACAACCTGCAAACATTGCTGGGTGAACATGGACACTTAGCAGCTGGGCCGGGGTGGGCGAAGCTCCCCTGCCTCCTAGTAAATCCACAACTGGGATAACTCAGGAGCAAGCTTTTCTCACTGAGCCCATATGCCGCAGCCTCTTTCCCCAACACTTGCTTTGAACAAGCGCTTGAACACATGCTTAGCATGATTAGTCGATACGCTTGTCTCTTGTAAGGTCTCTCAGGAGGTCTGTGGCAGACCTCAGAGTTGGACCCAGGTGTCTGGGAACGGACCCAAATTCAGGGCTCTGCATCACTGGAGCAGACCAAGGTGACAGCTAGTAGCAGAGCTTAGCTATGCTGCAGGCAGCTCTTCCTCACTTTTCCTTTCTTCATGCACACACACAGACACAGACACAGAGCCTCTCACATCACGTCTAAACTCTGATAAAAAACTGTTCCTGGCTGCCAAACAGGAAAATTTCATAGGGATGGGAGAAGGGAAAGAAAAAACAAGAAAACACCAAACCCTTATATTTTTTCATGGCAACTGTTTGCTCAGCTCTTCTTCTGACTATGACTAAGAATATTTCATACTCAAATAATCCATCACACTTAATGCTGTTAACTTTTCAATACCAACTGTACAACCCACAAAGTATACAAAACCCCTTCTGGGATTCTTTATCATCACAGCAACAACTACACAAGACATTTGTCCTGCTGGTGAGAGGCATTAAAATCACATGGTCATCTGAAGTCCTCCCAGCCCTTTTCAGGCCATGAAAGATATAACTGATTCACAGGTGAGACAAAGCCTCATTGTTTCTCCCTTTATGTGGTTCTCCCTGGGAGTTTCTTTGTAGAAATAGTGTGGGTGGGGGTATTAACCACCTCGGAGAGGTGGCAGGTATAAAGGGAAGCAGTAGGGGACCCTTCAACTAATGTCCATATGAAATCATCTTGTTCCGGGCTTTTTTCATTGCTGCAGTCTCCTACATCTCCATGCCCTGGGTGTAACTGCTGCCTCTGGAGCTGTGTTTGAGACCGGGAGACTGCTCTGGGCTGTGCAAACTGTTGCTCGGGGCTTGGGAAGCAGAGAGGAGAGGAAGGCTGCTACTGGGCATTTGGTGGCTGGACAAACTGTTATTGGTGGCAACTGGCTGTTCTTCCCAAGGCCTCTGATTTGCTGCTGTAACTGTGTGCGCGCTGGCTGCCTAGCCTGCTCCTGGGTGGAGGAAACACATCTTGGGTTGTTTGGGAATATTTATCTAAGCTGTTTTATATTAGCAGAGCTGTGCTAGGGAGTGCCAGTGATGCTGCTCTGCTGCCAGGTCTGGAACATGGTGATTTCTTAGACTCCCTGAGCTGTACTCATAAAAGTGTGCCCAAGTGCAGCCTTTGGGTGGCTATGGCAGTAACTGTGGCTTAACTCCATTCAGGGGCACACAGATTTGCCTGGGTGAGGCTGCAACTGCTATATGTGAGTGCCCAGGCCTTGTCGTGAGTGGCAAGACTTGCACATGAGAAACTAGGGGAGTGTGTGGCTATTTAGCAGGTGGACATGCTGTGACCCAGCTGTACTGGTAACAAAAGCTAAGCTGAGCCCGCTTAAAGACCTAAAGGGAGAAAATGTTAAGTTCAAAGCAGTTTTAGGATTTTCTTAAGTGTGAATACTGCTGGGACATGCAGGTGATGTACAGGTCATCTCTGCTGACTGCAGTGATTCATCCAGTGATCCTATACACAAGAAATCTATATACCTCTTAGATGCCAAAAACCTGCTGTGGTGTCACTACAAATCTGAGTGCAAACCCTGAATCCACATCCTTACCTCAAAAAAGGGTATTTCACTAGCACAATGTCTTCCTAGTACTGACTTCTAGATTGACTTTAAATAGATTTAAATAACTGTTTGGCATGAAAATAATCTTGGGCAAGACAGACTCCTTGACAGAGCAAGCAGGAACCTAGCTCTTGTTTTGCCCAAATCTCTAAGCCATGGGCCATTACTGCTGTTTTTTCCTTCCAAATGGAGCCTGACAATGCAGTGCTGTTTCCTTCACGGCTGAGGCCGGGGCAAGCAGATCAGTGTGGGACTAAACCTCACAAGGAGCTGGTCCTGCATCCAGGCACTGCCTCACTGCTATAAGGTCACTCTGACATCTACAGGAAGCTCTTGGCTGCTCTCCTGAGCACAGAATATTGAGGTCGGAACTGTGAGACTTGCTCAAGAAGGAGTTGCACCAAGCTCACTCTTGAGTCCTTTGAGAACATTATGCTCCCTGATTTAAGTGGGTCCTACAACTCTCATATACAAAGTCGGTCTGTGATGTCCATAGGTGCAATTTATCCATAGGCTCCTGCCTGATTCAAGCTATGAGAAGTCACTTCAGGCCTGACTTACCAACAGATGCTCAGCTGAAGGTGAAGTGGGTCACTGGCCGTGGAGGCTGTGTGGGCTCCAGTAGGAATCCGACAGGAAGGCAGTTTGGGCTGGGTCTTGGGTAGCGACTTAGCACAAGGGAGGGGATGTAAGGAGCATCTGGATTTAGCAACTCCTTCAATCATATCTCGTATCTATATGTAATCCTTTAAACTTCTGGAAAAGATATTCACTTGGCACAACCAAACCTGCAAGATCTTGCTGAATGCCCGAAGTCAGCCTGGGTTTTCAAATTACAGGTCATGTTTACTGCAAGCACTGGGAGCAGCAGGACTTACAGCTATCCAAATTGTTAAATGCAAACCATTAGGTAAATGGTACAAAGAACAAACGATGTAGGCCATCCAAATGAGTATCGTTTTAGGGCACTGGCAATTAAACTGTTGCAAGTTTAAGATATTCTCTCTGTCTGCGAATGAAAAGGGAGATGTAATTCAGTACCCCTTTCTGCAGAAGTGTGTTCAGGTCTGGCTCTTTACATTGGTAATGGCGTAAGTACAGACATTGTCAGGATCCCGTTGTGTTAAACATTTTTCTCATCCTGCATAAAAGTGACCGTTTTCACTCATGCTATCTCAGAGCACACATATAAAAGCTGCCGGCTCAGGTGCCCGCTGCAGGGGAGGGGAAAAGAGTCACGGAACAGGAACCAGAACAGCTGATACAAATTACCTCTCAAATTGGAGCAAATGCTCCCAGAAATGTCACCTATTAAAAGATCAACTAATAAGTTCCTGCTGCAGCCCAAATAACTCAAGAGAAAAAAAATATAAAAATTCTGATAGTTCTCAGGCACAGGTTTTTTGCAAGCTTTGAATTCTGAGGTTTATCAGTTTTGTACTTAGTGCAATTGATGAGGCTCTGGGCAATATTTATTTCAAAAACCTGCTGGATCCCCTTGAAAACCTGGACTTATCTGGAGAACAGACATGTGACTCCTTCCTCTTGCCAAATCAAGATGAGAACCATAGCAGATAGCCAGAGACTGCTGGATGCCAGGGCTGGGGGGTGCTTTGCTGGTTCTTCACATGCTGATTTAGTATAGGTTAAGTTGAAAAACACAGTAAACCTCCCAATGCACTGGAGCCTGAAAGAGCAGTATGGTTTGGACGAGGTTACAAGATGAACATCTCTTGGCTGCAAAAGCTTTAAAATAAGTATGGTTTGACTGTATCCTAATGGGTAGATTTGATTTTCTTTGAGTGACTCCTGATCACTTTTCAAAGTCATGTGTGTAATCACTGTGAAACCTACAATTTTCATAATTAGAAATATTGGCTATTTAAAGGCTTATGGAATCTTCCTGTCACACATTTCTTGTTTTCCATGAGGAAAGTTAACTCTTGAAGCTGCCAGCTGTGAACTTGGAAGGTCTTTACCATCCTGGCACAGGTAAGGATCTCATTGGTAAAAAGATTATTTAACTATGGAAAAAAATCTATCAGAGAATGACTAACTGATAAAGCAAACCTCTGTAGATGCTTCTTAGAGCTAATGATAGTAACACCAAGCCCTAAATTGGAGGCTGTAGAGTCCAAACGTCACTTGAGTCCAGCTGGTTGGTAGAATTATGTCTACTTGTGCAACTCTTGATTGTAGCCTTAGTTGAGTATCTTCTGGTCATCTACTTCCTGACTCGGGGCTGCTGCCACTATGGCTAACACTGAATCAGGTAAGAATGAATGTGTGCCATCTGCAATAGCCTGGCATGAGAAAAGCAGGTTTTTCTGGTCAAGCCCTCCAAGACTCCTTGTAAATCAGCAGTTAGAACCAGGGCCTATCATTAAGATGATATCACGAGGAGTGATGTGTTAATGCCAATCATATCATAACAGAAAGCAGCACGTCCAGGTGGGCCTACAATGAAATACAACATGTCCACACAAAGGGTTTGCAGTTGGGCTGGGGAGAGCACCCTAGCTGAGATGCAATAGCAGTATGTATCACTCATCTGGTATGTAAGATAATTTTCTGCCTGCCCATATCATAGTTGGCACAGATCCCAGCTGTGGTGGCCTGGTGGCCTTTGGCTGCTGATGCAGGAGGACTCACTGCTGGGGTTAGACTGTCACCCACATAACCTAGTTTTAAGTCAGTAGGGATGTTCCTGCACGGGTAGCAGTTGCACCTGAGTGTTGCAGTGCAGATGTGTCTGTAATCATGAAAGGATTGGAGGGAGATGTGTTTCTTCTCCTGCGGTGTAGGAGGGAAAGATAAATGGTTGCTTGAACAGAGTTACAGCTTTCTGTGTGGGTGAATTGCTAATGGTGTGTACTGTAAGACATTACACCTGGGGAGAAGTATCACAGCAGAGACTCTTCTGTCTCCTTCCAACCACCATGCAAGGGAAACACTGCCAGAAGATTAATACTTCAATACCTCTGGCCTGCTACCCTCTGACAAATTCTGTGTAAGAGCAGCATTGATACTGATGCTTGCAGAGCCACCCAGAAGGCCTGCTGCCACTGCACCCTTTGAGCACTGAGTTCCACGTGAACTGAAAGCCAGATTTCAGGTGAATTGCAAGTGAGGCTAATGCAAGTGGCTCTGGTCTTGTCTGACACCAGATCCACCAGGTCACATAAACAAGATGAATTAAGACCTAAGTTTACACATGAAAAAAAGAAGTGTTGTTTATTCAGCACAGTATGCAGAACAAGATGCTCTGCTTTTTGTGCTTTAATGGCTAGATAAAATTGGTTTTGCCCTGCAGAAAGGTGGCCACTTGTGTTCTGATGTGATGTGGACAACAGGTTTGCCACTGGAACTCCATTGCTCTCTAAAGCTTTTGTTCTGGCTTTTTTGACAATCCGTTGCACAAATAGTTGACTATGTTAGGGTGCTTCCTGGGAAGCTATCTCTCCTGCAATCTCCAAGTTGGATTATTCTCAAGATACCATCAAGGATGTCTTGATTGCCCTGTGGCCAATCTGCCAGTCCTGTAAGGGTGCCTTGGTGATCTTAGTGTGGCGCATCCATGAGGGAACAATGCAGTAGCATGAGACATCTCACACCATCCTGGAGGTGACAACAGTGTTTGTACTCCTGACTGGGAAAGAGAATTTTGACTAGTCATCTGGGGAGATGTAATTGTTTGCCACCACTTTTCCCTCCAGATCCTTGCCAGTACAGGAACAAATAATTTGTTCTCTCTCCCTATAGTGATGTCTCTGCCAGGGGCAGAATAAAAGGGAAATAACAGGGTATATGGAGCCAAGAGGCAGGAGAGTATCTGTGCTGTGCCAGACAAACCGACCCAGTGCAATATATTAGGGGAGGACTAGAGCCAAGAGCTCTAATCCACAGTAGCTGTGATGCACCATGTTTCCAAAGGCTTGTACAAAGACTCCTCTTCTTCAGATCAGCCTGCTTCCATGAAAAAGGAAAACTCGAAAGGCTCTCTGTAGTTCCTGTCTTTATAGTCTTTATAGGGACATTTCTTGAGAAACATAGTTCTTTCTGTGAACATTAAGCCTCAAAGCTGGCTGAAAGAAGGGTAGAGAACAAGGTCATGGCCTTCTGGTCCCTTCTCCTGACACTCCCGCTTGACTGGCACAACGAAGCTAAATGCTAATAAATCAGCAATCAGCCATGCCCTTCTGAAAAAATCTTCTGTTCTCCTACATTGTATCTTCTAACATCGGTGATTTCATATAATTAATGTTAGACAAGGGAAGGTTTGGAATTCATGGCCTATAGGAATGCAGGCTCTTTCTATGCAAGTTTCCCCTGCATGTGAAAGAACTCTGCCTTAAGTAATTGTTGCCCTGATTTTAGGATTACTGCTGGAATAAGTTAAAACAGACAAACCGAGCAGCCTGATGCATGGCAGAGGGGGCTGGAGCCATGAGGTCTTTGCTTTCGCCTCGCTGCACTGATAATGTTTTACGCAGGCAAACTGTGCTAATCCCAGAGCGGCTGGAACTCTCACTGGGAAGGACACTGCCTGCCACTTCTGTATAATGGAGATGGAGTGTTTAGACACACGCAGGCTTACATAATTTTCCTGACTAAGTGACTTCCTCTTTGATAATGCATAAATCAGATGTACCTTAAATTGCCGTCCTGTTTTTATGAAAGCCTGGGCAAAACTGTACAAGCTGGGAATAACGATCCCTTGATAAATGAGGGAATTTAAGTTCCCAGGAAGGGGGGAAATGGTCCAGGCAACATTCTCATGAAAGGCAAAGAAAACACCTTCACAAAGGCTCACCGAATACCCCAGTACTGGTTTTGGTTATGGTGCAGTCTTCCTGTGGAAGAAAAGGATGTTTTGGTGGGGATTATTTCTGCCACGCTGACTTGGAGGGGGGGCAAATATGCGTGCCTAGGGAGTGGGAACAGCAGTACTTGCTGAGCCATGACATGATGTTAATCTCTCTGTCCTCTTCAGTGAATATCTGCTGGTTTCCATTAAAATGCTCGTTAAGGATGCATCTAAAAGGATGGATTTGAAATCTGATGGTGTATGGGCTTAGGGAAACATTGATTGGTGTGATGAGCATCTGGTCAAATGATACAAAGGCAGAGATGCTGCAGTTTTCTACACAATATTCCTGCAGAAGAGGTCATACTTTATCCGAAGGGAGTTGTGTTTGAGCCAGTAATGCGTCCATAGGTCTCATGAGTTTAACTTGTAAAACGTGTTACCAGACGATATAAAAAGGCTGCAAATTGATGCCAGGCTACTGCATTTGTTGAGCCTCTTTGGGAAAAGGGTAGCTGTCACCAGCTTCCTGAACTCATCTCCAGTGTGACAACGGTGTCTGCTGGCAAAGGTGGTGGCTTTTCACTCTCTTCTGTTTCCCCTGTTCTGCCTCTGCCTGTGGTGTTAATTCCCAGTGAGAAAGGTGAAGGAGTCTTTTGATGTGGGTTTTCTCTGTCATATTTTGGAAGGCTCACTGTGTCTGGTTTGGGTCTTGCTCAGATGTAAACTATTTGTTTATCTCTCCACCGGTGTAAAACACAGGGTTTTATGGATGTAGAATCAGTTCTTTACAACTCCTTACGCAGAAGGTTTAATCCTCTCTTAAGGGTAAGGAAAGGCACACAGATAGAGCTTCAATGACTGACTGGAGGCCTAATTATGAGTAGAGAGTAAGCTTGAGATTAAAAATAAAGTTTGAATTCAGCCCCTTAATGAACGGTCCTAGATCTTGCTGCCTCATTTTATGCAAATCTACAAGCAGCATCTGTTTTACACAACAGACTCATCGTGTTGACTCATTGGAAGGAACAGAAAAGGGACTGTTTCTGTATTACCCACTATCTGCCTTCTGCGACGCACTTTCCCTGTCTCTGTATCTTGAGCACCCTCCTTGCTCTGGTCTCAAAGTATGTGTGTGTGCTCGTGAAGCCAGATGGAAATCTATGCAATCACACTTCAAAGGCAGGGGTAAAGGTGGAGAGGGAAGGAGGGGATTTTGGCAGGATGGAGCCAGTTGAGGAATCTGCTCCCTTGCCCTAGGAATGGTGCAGATGGGAACACTGTCTGCCAGAGCCTGGACTGCATGTTCTGAGGGGGGAGAAGGAAGCCTATAAATTAGGATTTCTTCTTCTCTCTATTTTAACATTTATTTATTTGTTCTTCTCTTTCTTCCCCCTCATCCCTCCCTGCCATCCATGGCAAAACTAATGGCATTATGTCAAAATCTGTTAATGCATCTGCTCTGCAGGTTCAGGTTATCAAAAGTATTAGCTAAGCCAGTCTGCAAACACTTGGCGAACATCTGTCTGCCATCACGCAAAATACTCTGGGTGGCAGGGAAAATTAATAAACCTAATTGGTTATGAAGCAGTGTTAGACGTTGACTAATATCATGTTGGAATTCTTCCAGTGTCCCCCAGGCTGTTGCACACACTCTCTCTGTGCATGGGCCATGACTGTAAGTGAGTCTAGGAGAGACTTGCCTTGGATTTTCCAAGTCTTACATACTGATGGTTGATAGCATTAATATGAAGTTCTTGCTCTGATACTGCACCCTCTTCTCTCTAATGACTCCAGTGGTGATGAGTAGCTTTCCCCAGTCCATGGATGTTTAGAAATTGGTAGTGGGCATGCCTTTTTCTTCTCCTACGAAGAGAGCATATGCTGCCTTTGAGCTATTTTGCCATGAGTGGCAGAATCCTTTCTCTGGGTAGTAGATGCTACCTGTGACTCCAGTGTAAATCCTTTCCTCCCATCTCCCCTAAGAAATAAACTATAATTATCCAGGCTGAAGATAGGAGAAGGATTCGTGAGATAGAAACCAAAGATGAGGCATCTTTTAGAAAATCAATAGATTTCTGAAGAGTTGAGTAGCACAGGGAGAGCTGTTGAAGGATTGGCAGAGAGGATTAACAACACGAATCTATCCAGCACGAGGCACAGCCACTTGCATTGACTCAGTCTCGTGGCTGCTGCTAGAAAATCAGAGCAAGAGGAGATAAAAAGACATTCCAAAGCTGTCTCCCCTGTGGAGGGTCATATATGGTGGCTGAAAATCTGCACGCCACAGAGTGCACTGTAGACCAGGTTTTTACTGTTTTCTGACCTCAGTGAACCATGGCTGCCTCAGGGAAAAGGGGAATGTAAGCAGCTTGAACAGGAAGCACTCCCAGGGAAATTGTGAAACAGCAGTCATGAAGAAGAAGCAGCTGTCCTGTGCTGCTGAACAGGGGATCCTACTGCATTAACTCATTGCCTGCTCCTAGATCACCTGGATGAGCTCACTTCCCCAATCTGAAGCAATCTGGGACTTTCTTGCTAGGTCCCGCTACCTCTTCTGTGTGGTTATGTCACAGGTTAGTGACTGGTTCCTCTTTATGGTCCAAAGCATCTTGTCTCAGTCTATTGGCCTAGTGGGAGATGCTAAAGAATCTTTGCTTTCTCCATAGAATGGAGAGAGATGGCAACACTTCGATCCTCAGGCTTGGATCTCCACCAAGTCTTGGTAGCAGAGGGACTGATCCTGGCAGGCTCAGTCCCATACCTGGCATCTCCAAAAATGATGCTCAGGCTCCACTGAGGTTTCTGCTGTGACACTCCCTGCTTTTGCAAATAGGCTAAAAACACTACCCCTAGACTGAGACTGGTTTTTAGATTTGCTCTCAGCATCCCTTTGGTGGCTGTAGCATCAGCATCCCTGTGTGTTAGGCCATTCCCCACTGGAGGGGCGCTAAGTCCTCAGGAGACAGAACTTTATGGTCAGCTCCACAGTCAACACTTACTTGCTTCAGCTCTCGCCAGAGCTTATCAGTGCCCTGAAACCATAATTGCTCCTACTCCTTCCCCTCAACACTGGCTTGCATGCTGGGAATGTCTCTGTTCCATCTGTCAGCCTCTCCTCATGGTCCTGGTGCTGCCAGTCTCCTTGTCAGGCTGGGCACATAGGGTTCTGCTCCCCAGGTAGTTTTGTTCCTTGCCCACCTGAGTGCTGATGCTATGGTAAAAATAATTCTGCAAGGAAATGAGAGCACTGATTGGGATTTAAATAAAATTTACATAAAACTCTGCCTTGAGTACTAATTAATTAGGTGTTAAAAGCCCCTGAAAAAGCAGAAAGGGGGGCTGGTCTGTCTTGCCACATGGGGAGAAGCTATTAGGAATCATAGAATACAGAATCATAGAATCATTTAGATTGGAAAGGACCTTGTAGATAAAGTCCAGCTGTTAACCCAGTACTACCAAGTCCACCACTAAACCATGTAAGTTTAAGTGCCTCATCCACATGTTTTATAAATGCCTCCAGGGACTGTGACTCTACCACTTTCCTAAGCAAGCTGTTACAGTGCTTGACAACCCTGTAGGTGAAGAAATTTCTCCTAATATAACAAGGAAAAAAAACTCCAATCTAAACATCCTCTGTCACAACTTGAGGATGTTTCCTCTCGTCCTATTGCTTGCTACTTGGGAGAAAAGACTGACTCTCACTGGCTACAACCTCCTTTCAGATAGTTGTAGAGAGCGATAAGGTCTTCCCTGAGCCCACTTTTCTCTGGGCTAAACATCCCCAGTGTTTCTTACCTGCAACTCACTGGCAGCCACAGCTGAAGCTGTGGTCACCAACACTGTGAGTGGCCCAGATGAGGAAGGTGTGGAGGGAGCAGTGTTAGTTGCCGTGCTGTGCTCCTCTTGGCATGTCTTTTGCTGCAGCAGTGACCCTGGAGCTCTAGGCTTTATGGCTCTCAGAACCCTACATGTGACCCAAAACAGAACTGCAGCCTTCAGCTGTGCCAGAGATGCCCAGCACCATGGCTGCCCTAGATGAGAAAGGTGGGGAGAGAGAAATGCTGGGCCTGTGCTGTGCTCCCCTTGGCATGCTCTTTGCAGCACCAGTGTCCCTACTGCTGCAATGGGGAAGTGCTTCCAGCCTCATTTGGTGGTGTCTCCAGGCCTCCTTCTTGTGTGGGCAGTGCTCACAGAAGAGGCCTTTAGCTCGTTGTCTTGTCCACTACCCAGGCAAGTGTAACATCAAGAGGGAGAGGGGCTGTGCTAATACTTGTGCATGCTCTCTGGTAGCACCTCGAGACAACTTTTCCCCATCTATTACAAATATTATAAGGGACAAGCTCTGCTGCTTGTGGTGACTTACTGGTTAATTAAGCAATGAGAAGTACCAGTCTGGGTGACACCACCAATTAACTTGTTCTTCAAACTGTCTATCTAATTTAATCTATCTAGGATTTTATAGAATGCTCATGGCCATGGAGAGGCTGAGGGTAGGGAGGCCTTTAAATTTTACTGCTGTTTATAGTGCTGCCAGAACCCCTTGGCCACCATTAGAAAATGGGTCACGTAAATGGACAACCAGGAATGCTCAGTTGCTTGAGCCATTTAAAATGGGACTGAACCAGCTTGTTGTGTCAGAGAGAACATTTGATTTTTCCTAGACACAGACTGGACTTCTCATGCCCCAGCCGGTCCTCAGAAAATTTCAGTGGGCTGGGTTATGAGGCTTCCTTACTCAGCAGCTCCTTACTACTCAAAAAAGTCCTGCTGTATGCTTAGAGACGGGGCCTGGGAGGTTACTGGTAACAATTGGTGAGAGCTTCCCATTTGGGAATAGCTGGAAGAATTTGATCAGACTGGTTTCTCTGCTTTCAGGCTCTTTCAGTTTGGAGGACCATGGAGCAGTTTTGATCTTAATGGGTGTCCTCATGGAGGCTGCCTGCCAGGTTGGGCATACAGTTTGTCTGGTTCCTGGCCTCTCTGGGAGATATCCCTTTCTCCTCTTGCACCCACCTGAGCAGCAAATCACCTTTCACTTGTACAGAGATAGGCTTTCTTGGTCTATTGGCAGCCTACTGGCCGGCCTGTTGGAAGCTACAAAGATGTATCTTCCTGTGAAAATTGAGGTTTTTTTCCTCATTGGACACCCCCCCTCCAATAGAATTACAAAAATTTAAATAATCTCCAGAACAGAATTTTCTCTCCTTGCCCAGTGGTACTCTCAAAGAGTGCAACAGGATGCTGTGCAAATCTGGAGTTAATACTTTGTGTGAGTAAAAAACCTTTCTCTGCTCAGCTTTGATGGCCAATCTCTTTTAGCTTTTTTCTTTTCATTTTTCAGAGAGGTTTGGAGCTTACAAAATCCACAGGCAGAGGAGAATCCCCTTGTTGTGCCATTAATTTTTCTCCACAGCTGATCATTAAGTACATGGAAGCTGCAATAAGCCTCACTCTATCCCAGCCTTGGCATACACTACACACCTTGAGATGACAACAAATCCCCACATGGGAGTACCTATTCATCCTTTCCACTCCACCACCCAAAACCAATCATATAGACTCTGCAAATATTTTGCTCAAATTCTCTTTCTCAGCATTTCTCCCTGTACACATCTGTGCCCCCCGATACTTTGAAACTTCCAGTGTCCCTGGCCCAGAGATGTGCCTTTCTGACTTTTTTGTGTATGTAACGGAGGGAGACCTGTCCTGAACAATGCATGGATGTGGACCTTTCAAGGAAAATTAAGTGGGTATCCACCCTATGGTGGGCACATAGTGGATCACCTGAGCTTGGCTCACTGCAGCTCCAGAAAAGATATGGACAGAGACCCTCATGTTTTTTTTCAGTGCTATAGAGGTTAATTCCAGTTCCTCTGACAAATTCCAGGTGATGTTACATGCTGCTTATCCAACCTTTCCTTTGCAGTAGCATTTAGCTATTGCTATGTTGTTTGGCATTTTTACCAGAATGGTAATGGTCAAAGGCCTGAGGAGCAAAGTCTAGCAATCCAGATTAGAGCCCTTCAGTGCTGGGTGCTGTCCAAAGATGGGAAAAACCAGCTGGAGACTGATTTCCTGGTTTCTCTTCCCCTAGCCCAGTTCTTAGCCCATTTCAACATACTTAAATTGCAAGTTCAGGCTGAGCAAGTGCATAGTTAGCATAGCAGGCTACATATAGTTTTGGAAAATATCATTCTTCCTGGAATCTCAGATTCATTCAGCTTCCATTTTCGGGTTATGTATTCTACCTTCCAAGTGAAGTGTGAAAGCAGAGCTGCTCTGTTCTGAGTGGATATTGAGGAGCCCACAGTGTCTGTTGTTCCAGGAAGAGTTTTTCCCTTTCTAATCTCCAGAATCTCTTTGTCCTACAATGCACAACACCCTGACAGTCTGTGTAGTGCTGCTGCCATTCTACCAGTCGCTGCTTCAGGGCTGGAGACACCGTTTGCAACATGCATTTGAGATTAATTTGTGTGGATGTGAAGCTATGTCAGAAAAGTAACATCTCTCCACAACTCGGTGACATGTTCTGTAACCAAGGTGGGATCTGTAACCAAGGTTGGGTGACTGAAAGCAACTATGTCTGCCTGCAATATTCAGATTTTAAAGTGTTGAAATCATGTCTAGCCTTCTGGATCTTTGGCAAGGTATCCAGTCAAGATCCAGGGCTCATTTTATTTCTAGTCTTACCTTCAGCACTGAAATGTTTGAACCCCACTCAGTAGTATATTATGTTAGAAGCTCGATAAGCATATCTGTAACTAAGTAGGTGCATTTCTGAAGAGAGGAAATAGCTTTGAAAAATGAGTACTTAACTATCCATTGCATTGTCTTATCAAATGGGAGGGAACTCAATCCCTGTTTCTGTTATATTTATCTTGTGTCAGGTTTATATTCAATGTTTCTGCAGCTGTCAGGACTTAGAAAGGCTTTACTCTTCCTGTCTTCTGAATTTTCTTCCTTTTCAATCTTTCTCTACATCTCTGGAGACAGTCATAGCTCAAGATAGGATGCAGATCACAAAGTTGCAGAGCTTCAGGTATCTTTGATGTGTTCTGCTTACATGCTCAGGGTATTTGCTGAGCTTATTCATTTTCCTGCTAGATGTCTGAACCCTTTTTAGGCCTTCTCCGAGGAAGCAAGTATGCTGCCTCCTAGGATCACCTGGGAATTTTGTTTAACAAATTACTTTTTAATGCAGAAATCCACAACGCCAGCACTTACGCTCTGTCTAACCTCTTCTAAGGCCACATTACAGTGGTGGCATAATATGGGTCCTAAGTTTGTAACAGTTTGGTGATGCATTCTGTAGACCCTAAACTGAGCAATACTTTTGTGACTGACTGTGATGACCAGGCAGCAACCTCAATGCCACAGCTGCTCTGATTTATTCCTCTACAGAGCAGGACACCTGCCCAAAGCTCCTCATTGACAGAGGTTAGGATAGTCAGAATAAGATCAGTTCTGCATTGCTATACTTCCCAGGAGAGCTTAGCCATAAATGTAATTATCTCATCCTTTTTATTCATATCCTCTGTTTCCTAATGTTACTCTTTCTCCTTATCTAGAGAAAATCCATGAATTTCCTCTCAGTGATGGTGAACAGAGAAAGTAGGTGGAGTGGTAAAAGCTCATTGCCTACAAAAGAGCTGCATTGTATTTGATCCATTTCAACCATCTCCTATCATTCTAGTGATCACAAGGGAGCTAACTTGTTCTCAACTCTATAAAAAGCCTCAAAACTGCTTTAAGTTCCTGGGTGCTGCTGGTTTTGATTTATTTTTGTTTGTGAATCTAAGCTCTTTTTTTCATGTGCATTCCCCTACATGTCTTCCAGGTTAAACGTTATTTTGATTAAGATGCTTTAAATTTTTTTTACGGATTGCTACTGCAAAGAAAGAAAGAAATCATTCTCCCATACATGTGATAAATTCAGTATTCAGAGAGTAGTTCATCTAAAACTGAAAACAGTCACTATCTTTTGGGGGCAAACCTGTAGATTCAGTCTGGAAGAAACTCAGGATGTCATTTAGGTCTTGCTCAGGCAGAGTCAGTGACCTGACTTACTTCACCTCACTGTCTTATACACACTGTAGCCTTAACCATAATGCTATCTGAAAAAAACCCAATAATAATAATAATAATAATAATAATAAACCAAACACAAATCCATCAACATTATATGCAATTTTGAAGCATTGCCACAAACACTGACTTTTTTCTTTGCTAAAATACAAGCAATCTCATCTGCAAGTGGTAAACCATCACGTTCCCATTTGATATCACATTTTCATAAAAATCTCTTGCATACAACCACCACTAGTTTCAGTCCAGATCTGGTTCTGTATTTTGAGTTGCTGAGAAGTGCTGGGCGCTGAGCACAGAGAGCTCTGTGTTCAGAGAGAGATGTGTGTAGCACACGGCAGCTCTGGGGAGGTGGTGCAGACATCAATGTGAGACTCTACCTAAGGACCCAAATCCAAACCATGTAAATTTGTCCCAGATAGCAGGTAGGTCTGTTAGGCACCTATCCTAAGGGGTGGAGGAATAAAACCGTCTTTCCTGAAATCAGTGGTCTCACCCCTGCACTGCCCTGGTTGCCAGGGCAGCTCCAGCTATTGGATAGGGTCCAGGGATGGAAAGAAGCTGTGGTGATCTCATTCCTGCTCTCAGCTTCTAGTGTGTGCAGGGTAAGTCCTTGGGAGAAGATTTACAACAGTATGTAGGTGCCTGCCAGGGTCATACTGATATCTTCAGAAACTCCCAGGCACCCAAGTACGTCAGTAAATATGCACCTCGTTTAGTCCCTCACAGCACGATCCTGAATTTTTCGGTAATGAGAAGCTACTGGATGCCTGGTGGGACACCACTCTGGGGAACAGAGCTCTGATTAAGCCATGGGGATCTGAGTGGCAAATGATAAAAACGATGCAGTTCTGGGAAACAGAACTCACCAGAAACTTTTCCCAGCTTCACTAGCAAGATGTCTCGCTCTGCCAGGGCTCAGCCCAGCTGTCCAAACAGAAAAAAAATCAACCCATTAGACTTTTTTTTACTTGCCCAAATATGGATTTACCCTCTCCCCTCTCCCCTTTCCCCTCTTCCTAATTACTCTGGCCTGTAGTCCAGATTTGACACTGGCCAGCCAAGGGACAGGTTTTCTACACATCCACATGTCTCTTGGTAGCTGAAATCACGTTGATGAACTCTGTAGCAGGTTACTGTGTAGTCAGAACATTCTTCTTACAGACACAAGAATCACCAATGAGTGAAGTAGCTTTACTTCAGCTAAATATGCCATGCATTTAAAATGTCTGTCTTCTGTGATAGGATCTTCCAGGCATAGTGATGGAAGGTGTGTGGGCTGTGACTATGCCTCAGCCAGAGATATCATAGAGATCCAAGAGAAACATTGAGAGTTGAATGGATTGGCATGAGCAGCACCAGAGGACATTGCAGAAGAACAGGAATGACAGCTGTTGATCACACCTAAGCTAGAAGATCATCGAGATCACACCACATCTTGCAGCTTCTCAAAACACCCACACTGGGAATGATGCAGAAGACAGACTGAAGCTATTAAGAGGAAAGATAAAGGACAAGCCTGGAACCATTAAAGATATCCAGGTAAGGCAACTAAAGAGAATCTTTCCTAATAATTCTGAAAGGTGGAACCGGGTGAGGAGACAAGAGATCACAATCACTGTGAACCCTTAAAGTGAACAAAAGACAGATCCAAACCCAGCCTGGCCACCTGCCTGAGACCAACCCTAGAGATGTGGTGACACATTATATCATGTCCCGTGCCCCCTGTTTTTGGAAGGAGTCCTAGCTGGAGCACATTGGCACACACCTGTTGGTGCCTGAGAAGATGCACACGTGAAAGAGTGAGTGTGAATGAAATCAGGGGTTTAGAATAAAATCATCTCCCCTGATGAGGTCTCTCATTCAACTCTGCTGCATTAGTTGAGATTTGTGCAAGAGCAGAGCACTCCAGTTCCTAGCAAAGAAGTCAGTATGAGCTAAACCCTAAAAGATGTTCTGCAAAAGAAATATGGAATATTCACACACAGCTTTGTGAGGGTAGGTGTGTGTGCTCCAAAGCCTGTGGTTAAATTAATTCTTAAAGATCCTCAATTTGACACTGCTTTCCTCTCCATAAAGAATGTAACTGAAGGAAGGATAATTTTCTCTCCTCCTCTGCTTCTTTCTTTCTCTACCACCTGTTCCCACATATGATGTCTTCTGTCATCAAAGACTATACATACTATGTTGAATGAAGAAGCCCTGATGCAGGGCTGTAGTCCTGAGGCAAAAGTGTGCAGGGAATATTAAGAAGGCAGGCTGTGAATGAAGGGAGAGAAACTACAGATTATATAAATTCTTCTTTGTCTTCATTCCCTGTAAACTCTGGCTCTAACTCATGTGTGAGCTGCAAGACATCTGTCAGACCGAGCACTGCTTATTGAATATATTTAGTGAGGAAAGAAGGGTTGGGCTAGTGCAGTAACAAGAAGCAAAGCCTTCATCTCAGTCAACAGATGGCTTGTGGCTACTGGCTGGACCCAAAAGCCCATATTCCCAGGGACATTGGAAGTGACTGCAATTTTATCCTTCCTTCTATCCTTAAGCACCTCAGGGTGCCTGGGTAACAACAGTATCTGAGGTCCCTACGCACCTTTCCCCCCACCCCATTTTCACAGAGAGAATGGGGACACCACCTGAATGTGAAATGGCTTCTTTATTCCTCCTGCTCAGCCACGGCCCTGCTGGCTTCAACCACAAGTCCGGCTGTGTGAGGCTACAACTGTAGCTAACACTGGAGTAGTTTGGTGGCTGTATAAACATGTCAGTGCTTGAAGGGTGCCTGGATCCTGCCTGTTCTGCTGCCTGCCCACTGTGTACACTGAGGTGTGAGTGGGTCAGAGGTGGGGGGTGGTTTACTGGGACTGGACACCTGCAGGTTTTCATGTGTGTGGTATGCCTCCATATAGACTGGGCTTGGCATGAAAGCACACCCACTGCGCATGATATAGGTGTGACAGAAAATATAATGACCCACTGAGTCAGAACAGTGGTCCCTGTAACTCAGCTCTCTGTGCCCTATGGTGCCAGTAGGAGACGGCATTTTGGAATAGCATGGGAGCTAGACTGCTCTCAGCGGTGCCTTCACTGTGTACCCCACCAGCACCATGGCATTTGGTGAGTAGCAGTTCTGTTGTCACCTTACCCACCAGACTTGGGGAGTCTGTAAAGATTCCTAATATCTTCCTTTCAAAGCAAAGACATCAGCCATTTTGCCCTCTCCTTCCACAGTGGTTGCCCCAACCTTTGGCCATTTTAGTTGCTCTTCTCCACGCCTTCTCTGACTCCATGCTGCCCTCCTGGGAAGCAGGGACCAAAACTGCCTACCATATCCCAGAGCTGTGTGCACCTGGATTTTATACGGTAGCAAAATGGTACAAAGGAAGAGTACTGTACAGTGGCATCCTGTTCCACTCAGGAATCATCAACTTCAGCCAACTCTGCCCTTGACCCCTTTTCCCATCCATTCCTGGCATGGGACAAAGCTATTTTCACCAATCACTTTAGCTGTGATATTTCCCCAACCTTCTGTCCTTATAAATGCGACATTAATCAGGGAAACTTTCACAGGTTATGTGTAAGAAAGAGACCCTAACTTCTCGTGCTGCAAATATGGGGACAGCTCAGCTCAAAGCTCAGGCACCCCTCCAAGCAATGCAGTGAAGGGAGTATAAGTGGATGCATCCTCAAGGAATATGCAGCCATGTCTGGGCAGGAAGCTACAGCACCAGAGTGTGGTGAACCAGGGAAGTGTGAAGGTGACGTCTACTGCTAATAGAAGTGGCTTGGGGGAATTTCGAGACAAACTAACTGCATGAGTTAGCAGATGTCTCGTGGGGAACCTCTCCTAAAAGAATCTTGCAAAGTGTCCATCAGACAGTATTTCTGATGACCTTGCTGAAAGGTCTGCTATGAGGCAGAGGAGCAAGAATGGAGGAAGAAGGAAGGACGTCCCTGACTCTTCTCCTGAGTGTGAAACACTAATTCTAGATAATTTTGGATTATAGTGGAGAAGAACAAAATATCTAAAAAATAAAATATCCCTTTACAAGGGCCATATTCTGTTTAGAAAGAATTGTAGCATTTAGAAACTGCATTTATTCTCCAGCATTTGCTAACTGGACCATGGCAGGACTTCAGAGCATCATTTTCCACTCATAATGCAGCTTCTAGCACCGTCAGTGCAGTTTTT
Organism: Cnemophilus loriae; assembly: GCA_013397755.1. NCBI lineage: Eukaryota > Metazoa > Chordata > Aves > Passeriformes > Corvidae > Cnemophilus > Cnemophilus loriae. Next base: position 217,240 of record VZTF01005785.1, on the reverse strand, counting down.
TGCCATTTCATTCAGCAACTTTCAAGTGGGAAAATGGGACAAAGGGTAAGTCTCTGCCATACTGCACTGCATGACTATGGCTTCGGGAAACCTCCTTGGGCCCTGGTGGCATCGCATTTGCCAGTTGGACGCTCTGGGGGAGATGGCAGCATGTGAAGGCCCCACCAGACAGGGGAGAGGTTCTCAGCTGGTTGAGCACAGCACAGGTGCTTGTAGGGGGACTTGTGTCATGGCAGGACTGAGGCATCCCGTGCTCAGCTCCTGAGGTATGTCTGGGTCAAATTCGTGTTGTCTGGGAGGCCAGAATACCCCTCAGAATGGTGAAACAGCCTGGAAAACATATTTGCCCATTTTTATCCTGGTCTTTTGGCTGAACTCTCCTCCACAGCAGAGACAAGTAACTTGAGCCTTCTGAGTCTTAGTGTTACTAGCTATAAAAACAGGGTTAATATCAAGCTTACCTACTTTCCAGTGAGTTGCAGCTAATTAGAGTTAGCGTTAGTTAATGTTTGCACAGCCCCGGGATGTGAAAATGGTAATATCATGCTAAGTATTACTCCTGGTGCCTAGTCACCATGATTCTTCATAACCAGAGCAGTCAATTAAATTAGCTGAAAGTTGAGAGATACAGCAGCGAGGAAGGCAGAGGAGATATACAAACTTAATACTGTATGCATGATGGCCTGCAGCTGCAGAGGGCAGGGAAAGCTCTGCTCCTGCTACAAAGGGAGCCAGAGAGACAGCTCTGTTTGTGTAGGAGTGCAGATGTTCCCCAACAGCTTTGGGCTGAACTGCAGCAGTCCACTGGCTGAGGAAGGGAAGGGTCAGTTCCTGACAGATTTATGGGATAGCGGGCTCTGTTTGATCCTCACATGGCTCTTGCTCATAACGTGTCAAGGATGCTGATTTCCTGTGAGGTCTCCTGGACAAAGCAGAGCAGCACTTCCCAGAGAGTGAAGGCCAACCCTGCCTTGTGTCTGTCAGCTAGCAGCACCCCTGGTGGAGAGTAAGGAAGACTCATCACAGTGGGCAGTATAGGGCAGCGTTTCACCAGCCACAGTGCAGAACAGCACTGGGCATAACATAGCCTGATAGGTACACTGTCTTGAACAGGGGATCAATTTCACCCATGCCAGCTATGGGCACGGAGCAGACACTCAGGGACTGTGGGAGAAGTCGCGTGGAACAGAGCCATCTCTGTTCCCAGCAAGGCACTGCTCTAAAGGGAAAAGAAAAGTCATTGGACTTGCTTGAAGCCCAAAAGGGGGAGTGTAGAAGTGTGTGATATCATTTCCCAAACCTGGATTTTGTCCAAGACACTTGGATTAATATCATATTTTTTGGTGATTTATCAGGATTGACTATCTATGTCAGGACCACGGCTTGCAACCTTTCAAGAACCATCCCCAGCCATGCAGAGGTCTGACCACTTGTAGAGGCGTGACCCACCAGGGAGGCAGAGGGAGTATTGTCACACTCTGGATCACCAGCGCTGCTTCTTACAGCTCCCCGGTGCTAACCTACGTATTAGCTGAAAACTTGGCTAGAGCTCCTGGCCAGCTTCCATACTCTGCAATTGCATTCTGCTGCCTTGAAATCCCCCTCCTCATACACATGCACATGCAAACCCCATGGTTTAAGAGGGACACAGAAGCTGTCACTGCTTCCTGTCCAAAATTCCTGCACAGTGGTGGAGGTGGCTCATCCTTCTCCGGAACATACTCCATTCCAGTGCCACAAGACATGAATTATGTGCCTGGAAAGGTTATAAAAACACTTTGGGACCCTTCAGAAGGAAGATGCAATCTTGAGATGAAAAGTGATATTAAAATGTCACCCGGTTTGACTTCTGGCATGATCAGGGCCTCAGGCTTTCACTAGGGAGAGGTGTCCTCGTGATGCTGGGAAAGATTGCCGACACTAAGCATATTCCATTTATGAAGTCATAAAGATGTCTGTACTGGGTAACTGATTTAGGATTTTGTTCCTCCTTTCTCCTCCTTTCCCTGTCCTGTGGTTTTTCTTCAGCCTTCTCCTCCTCCTCACACTCTGTTCTCCTCCCAAAGAGGCCAAGTATCTCCTGCTGTCAGAATGATTTTTCTCCCCTGTATCAGAATGAATGATTAGTCTTTGTCTAGTTGCCTCCATAATTAAGTGCTGCATGAAAGAATATTTTTATAAGTAACCAAGGCAGTTGCTCCCTCTGGAGCTGTTGGGAGCATGGTACAGTTCTCCATTGGCTTACAGGCAGAGAAGTGGGTGTCCTGCATGGAAACGCATTCACACCCTACCCCTGACACAGGTCCTGCATGCCCAAGCTGTGCTTGTAGCTGGGGCATGTGCCCCCCCCAGCAATGCTGTGTGCACATGGTGATCCCTTTGGATTCATTTGTGGGCTGCTACAGATACCCCACCTGACGTGTGTGTGCACAGGGGCACAGACTCAGTCCCCTGGTCCAGGTACCCTGTCCTATGTAAGTTTGTACACTCCTGATCCAGGACAGAGCCTCTGCATACCTTCAGCTTGTATTTCTCATTTTCCTGACTCAAAACCATCAGACTAGTCCTTTCCTGTCTCTGTGTACCCCCTGGATAACCTCCAAATTAAGAGAAGGCTTTTGAGGGAGGGCTGGGGTAAGGGGAGAGATCCTGAGTAGAGAAGGGATATTAGACAGCAATAAGTTGTAAAGAACACCCCACCCTTCCTATAAATATCCCAACAGCTCCTCTGCTTCCTAGCAGCACTAATGAGGCTCAACAGGAGTGATGGAGGGCAACAAAGGAATCACTGATGAACAATCAGAGATGGTGCTTGGCTGCTAATCGGACTAATGAGCTGCTTTGCATAAGATGAGAGGGAGGGAGGAAGATGAGCAGATGGGCTCTTGGAGGGAAGGCCAGTGGCAGCAGGAGCGCCACGAGGAGTGCCCTGCAGCATGGCAGCGCTGGCTGCTGTCTCTCTACTCCTTCCTGGCAGGAGACACTGACCATGAGAGGGCCAGCACTGGGCAGCTCTGCCAGAGTGGCTCAGGCACAACTGAAAGCCTGGTGTGAACCACGACTTATCACAACATGCCCCAACCCACACGGCAGTTCTTGTATCATCCTTGTGCATCAGAGAGGTTAATCCAATCATTAGCTGAGGAAAGGGGGGACACATCTTCTGTAACTCCAGTGGCCAAGACACAGACATGAGGAACTCCAAAGGACAATTCATACTACACTTAGAGATATCCAAGTCAGAGCAGAGGTCTCAGACTCCGAACGTGTGTTTACCATGGAGGGCTGGATTGATTCTCCACTTGTCTATCTTCTGAGGGACACCAGCTGACCAACTCATCAGGCACATACCCTGGGGGTTATTATCCCTATGAAGGGGATTAGCATCTTGTTCCTTTCTTTTTTCCAGTAGGAACAAGGGTCCAGTTGTAGGTGAAAAACTCAGGTTTCACAGTGAGTTAGCAGCTGTGTTACTAGGAAGGAGGGTACAGGAGAAAGAGCAAGGAGACAGACATATACTGCAAAGGAGATATGGCAGTGTGTGCCTCCGTCAGCCATGTATAGGCAAGCCATAGCCTAATTACAGCCCACATCAAAATCCTGACAAAGATTTTGAGACTTAAGGGACTTAAGTGCCTGGTGCATTCTGGCAATGCATGACAGGTACACAAAGAGGATTTCCCAGCTTGAGGATATGACACAGGCAAAACATATTTGAGTCATTTTTCCTTGGCTCATTAGTACCATTTCTACTGTGCTTGCTAATGGGAGACTGGAGAGACTATGGTTCCCTGTTTTGCTTCCTACACCTGACTGCTGACCCTTCCAGCACTGCTAGGTGAGAGCAGATCTACCATCTCTGTCATCTTATTTCAGTCCTTGACCATTTTTCTGAGGCTGTGGGCAACCACACAAGTCATGATCTCTATAGCAATCGAGAAAAGCATCTGCTAATAGCTGTCTGAGGTCTGTTAATGTGTTTCCCTTTCACATAAGCTCCCCAAACAGCCAGAAAATGGTGACGACCATGCAGCAAGAGCAGCAGGTTAGAAAGGCTGCAGCATTGCTCTCGTTTGAATTCAGAAGCAGATGCTATAATTTATCTTGCAAATGGAACTGTAGGAATGATTTTCTGCCTCACCTCCATAATTTGTTGGCACTTTATCTAGGTGCACAGCTGTGGATGGGGTGTCCTCATAGCAGGGAGAAGTCACTGACCTCTCTGCCCACTTACCAGCCTGTACTGGGAGAGATGATTATGGGCTGGGTACAGCTCCTCTAGCAAAGAGGAGCTGATGAAAACCCTATTTGCCCTAGGGCAAACTGTGTGCAAGGCTGTACACTGACTCCCACTACTGATGCAAGGGGCGTCTGTAGCACGAGATGGACCTAGAGAACCCGTTCTGTATTCAGAGAAGCCTACGAGCTACATAAAGCCACCAGATATTCAGATGGTCGTTATGCTTCTCGAAGTTTTGCAGAGCAAGGGAGTAATGGAAAGGGATAATTTAGTACTGGATAGATGAGAATTACAGTGCCATGTTGTCTTGCAGCCAGCCAGTTGGGATGCCCTCAGTGCTGGGCCGGGAGAGACTCCATGCTGTGGGGGTGTTCACAGGAGAGCCATGATCCAGCTCTCCTCAGACCTTTTCCAGCTGCTGCTTCGCCCCTCCAGAGTCCTTCATGTTGAACTCCAATCTGTGAACTCCCTGAGTTGAGACCAGGAGGATGTGACTGCACTCTGACTTGCTGTGAGTGTCCCTCTGTCACTGTAGCCCTCTTGTAGCCTTCCAAGGGCTGCTGAAAATGCTTCTCCAGGACCACCTTCTGGCAGCTTTGCAGAGCTGCAGAGGAGCCCTGTAGGAAAATCCTGAAGGTTTTCTCTGTATGGAGAATACTGAAAGGAAGAGAAATAAAAAAGACATGCTTGGCTCAAAATCCAACTCCCTTTTTCTGATATGGCCACTCTGCTTTCTGAAGCCTGATCAAGGAAAGAAATCTACCTCTTTGTTAATGTGATGTTATCCTTAATGTCTATAGTGACATGAGGCTAAAGAAGGCCAGAGCCTCATGGATGCACAGATGTAGATATATAAATCCTGTGTGTCCCAAGATTGTACAAGAGAAATCCACGATAGATGACTGGGGCAGAACATGAAAACACAACGGACAAAATGCCACATGAGTTTAGCAGTTATGGTTGTCACTGCCAGTGGCACTGGGTTAGGTGAGATGAAAGAAGGGCTGGAGGCTAGTCTGTAGGACTGAGGAGGGAAAGCATTGCAAGGCAGATCTGCAGAGAGCAATGGGAGGATGTTGTCTATGGCCATTGGTCTCTGTCTGGTCTGCTTTCTGTAACTGCTTTGCCAGCTTCAGGTTGTGATTGGCATTTACTGCCAGCTCCTTCCCTGGATTGAAGAAAGGGTACTGCTGTCCAGGCCTAACAATTATGTACATTCTTCCCTTGAGGATCCAGAGGTGCTAAGATTGCTCACTTGTACCACAGTTTTATAACCTGTTCCCCTGCTGCTGATCCTAGCATCGGAACCTGAGAGCATGGGTACTTGTTTTCTCTAGCTATTGGCACACTTCAGTCTTCACTCTATATTTCTTTCCCCAAAAGTTAGTCAGAGTCAAAATGAGGAGGAAAGGACACCAGACAGACCTGGCCAATAGAAATTTTCCCCAGCATGTCCTTTCATAGTGTGGTCCTTAAAATACAGGACAGGGTGGTTGTTGCTGCCCTAAATGAGTATAGTGGAGCTGATCACTGTAGCGATATCTTCCTTCCAGCTGGTAAATGCTCTCCTGCTTCCTCTGTGTAATAGGCTATTATGGCTGAAGGATGCTGGGTTGGGGGTTTTGTTTGTGGGTTGTTTTTTGCTTTTTGGTTATTTTTTTCCTAGTTAGTGCTGTTTCTAGTTTGGGAAGAGAATGTCTTTGCTGAAACCATGGTGGGCAGAGGAGTGTCTGTCATGTTCCCATGACCATGGAGCTGTTGTGCTGACTATATTTATTCCATCTGTATGATTATGCTGGGTCTCGGCAGCTGAGCTGCATCCGCAGCATTCTTCAACTGAACACCTGGAGATATTACTCGAGAGATATTTGTGTCATTAGGCATTTCGATGGAGGTCAGGAGCTGTAGGTTCAACCACAAACTTTCATCTCTCTCAATTCTTTCAACTTCTATCACAAACTTTCATTGCAACTTTAGACAAGGTATTTTAACCTTTTGCAATTCATTCTTGCCTCCCCTCTGCAAAATACAGATACCTAAATCTGTCTCTTACCCACTTGGACTACAACATGCATAACTGCCTCTGTTTGTGCTCCTGAGCATCACCATACCACAAACAGATCGTTTTAGTATTACAGCTCACCATTTTTAGTAAGTGATGACCCAATGATGCTCTTTACAAGAGGTTGAAAGCTATGTTTGGAGTCTTGTTCCAGTTCTTCTCGTATCAGTATTTTCTGTATCTCTTCAGTTCCCTCTCCTGTTTCATATTAGTTTTTTTTCTCTTGAATTCTTTCATGTCACTCCGCTGTGGTAAAACAGCTTCCATGGAGCACCTCAGCTTTGACATAATATGTATGTGAGAAATAGGAGGTGACAGCTGGAAACAAAGTCCTCTTGTCTTGGATGAAAAACTGCAACTTCTTACTCCAAAATCTGCAGTCAAGAACGATTTTAACTCTTAAGTTTCTGTTCACACTTCGGGCCATATTCATACAGTAAAGCAGTATTGTGGAAGGGCAAAAAACCACAATGCACCCAAACCTTCACAGATATTTGGCCTGCAACAGCCACCTACACTTTCCTTGGAGCTCATTCTGTCATCTATGGAGACATCCATTTCCAGGGGCTGTGTAACATCTGAGCACTTACACATATCAAGCAGAAAATTTACGAATGCACCCAGTTGAGGAAAGGGATCTCTAATTATCTTTCACTTCACTGGCATACCTAACAGGGAAAGTCCTCTTTCTCTGGTAGTCTGCTCCAGCAGAAGCACCATAGGATATGTTGCCTTGGAAACAAAACCTTTTCCTCCTCGTCTTTCAATAATGTGTTGAAGGTTTTCAGGGCCTTTTCCCTTTTTTTGCTCTGCTTGGCCCTTCAGCATTTACTGTGCATCATATGCTGGAAGTGCAATGCTCTTATTCTTCAAAACCCAAACAAAAAACGACTCACAAAATTGTTCTTCCATCTAAACTGACTCTTTGCCATCCTTCCCTCTTATTCCTTGACTCTATCATTTAATGGCTTTCTGTGACAATCTAACTCCAAAGCGGCAATTTGCTTTGTGTGATACAAAGTTCCTTTGCCTGTGTCCAAAAGCTCTCCCCAAGGGCAAGGGAGAAGTCCTGCTGCCGTGGACCTGTCTTGCAGATGAAGTTTTTCCCTGTTACACAATGCAGTTGAATGTCTTTTGGGGTATCGGGGGTGAGAAGGAAGGAGGTGTAAGCTTTTCCACTCATGGGAAGAAAGTGATGAAATGTGCTTTCACAGCAATGATTTTCGTCTCTGCAGATTCAATGCCTTGCAGTCTCTGCTGCGAAACCTACAACCACAGCCTGCTTGCTTCATTGCATAGTGCTGGGTTGCACTTGCAAATTGGAGTCTTGGTTGTTGAACTGCATAACGGATGAAAGAAGAGATCTAGGAGCAGTCAAGCTCTGAGGAGATGCTCCTCACTATGCTGCACAGCTGCCTGTTCCTTGCATGCCCTACAGTTCACTCTAAACAATGTATGTGCCACTGCAGCTCCTCCCTTGCAGTCCACAAGTGACTCGCAGCTTCTGAAAACCTTTTGAAAAGCCTAGCAAAGAGTTTTATGTTGATGGCCACCATGTAACATCCCATCAGAATTCGTGGGCTGCATTTCAGATAAACATTGTTATGAGCACACTCCCCAGTCACAGCTTCCCTCCATTCTTTCCCTTCAGAAGGACAGCTTTGGGTACCTCTGCCCTTACGTGCTAAAGCTGACTACAAAGGATGTAGTCTGTTTGTGTTTTGTTGCTTCTGAGGGTGTGGGAATAACTGGCAGCCCTAGAAGGCAAACAGTGTTTTCTAGATGATTAAAAAAAAAAAAGAAAGAAAAAGAAAAAGGCAATTTATTTGAATGCAGCAGGGGTTCAAACAGCTCTGAAGGCATCCTCTGACTCTCCAAAAGGATAAGCTAGGACACCCAAAAGCATGAGAGAATGCACATGTTTATTGCATTTGACTGCCAGGAATAAGAAGAGGAGTTGCATCTCATAGCAGAGGTACTGAGATGGGATGACAAGAGTGCAGATAATCAACAACCAACCTTAATGAGTGTTGGGGCTGCTGCAGAAAGAGAAAAGTAAAAGGAGGGGGTTCCTATGAATCAAACTGTTCCTCTTTGGTAGTTTGGGAACACATGCTCTAAAATCAGTCATCAAACACCTTCGCTAACTTCTCATAATCTACCGCAATTGACCCACTCCAGGAGAAGGGTCAGAGGGGAAGATTATGAGACCCCAGGGTGTGCACTGCTGGAAGACTTAAGATTGCAATAGCACAGTAAACACGTGTGGCTTCCTCCCAGGGAGATTAGTCTCTGCTGTTTCCTCATCTGTGCTCTCAAATAGGAGTCAGGTTGAGCTGTCTCTTTATTTGTTTAGGAGACCCGTAACTTGTGCTAGAAAAAGGTTCTAATGAATTCAGAATTGGTGGAATTCCCCCAGAGTTCACGGAAAACATTGCTCACAAGGCAAGGGTGTGCTTTGTGAGGTGCCTTCTTTCTGGGGAGCAGAACCACAACACTGAGCATTTGAAGTCATGGAAGACTTTGCTCTAAAGGTCCAAATGATACAGGGAGATAAAAGTGCTAAAAAACACTCTGAGTTCACATCTTAACAACTGAATTGTCTACCACCAAGGAAAGTGCTCGAGATTAAACCATTATGCAATTGTACTCTAAACTCATAATTACTTCTATCATTTCCTTCCAAAGATGCAGGGCTGAACACTGCCTCTTATTTTGTAGCAATTACTGATAACAAATGGTTTAGTTAAAGCTTAGTAAAGACACTTTTAGTTGAAGCCTCTATTTTTCCACTGTGGACTGGGACTTAATATTTTTGGCCACAGCCCAAAGAGGTGACATTTCGAGGTATGAATAAAACTAGCATAAGAACTTGCAACCGTGCGAAGACAACTAAGATCTACAATTCCTCTAATTCCTTCTGTTGTCTGCTGTTTTTTCTCATGATCTGTACTATCTCCATTTGGTTAAACAGCCAAATAAAGAGGCAGGAGCCATCTTTTTGTTACAGCTTTGTCTAGTGCCTTGCACAGGAGCTACTGGGGACTGCTGATGGGGGATGAGGTGCGGGGCCCTACCAGCAGAGATGAGACTACTGCTGTGATGAGATGAGCAGAGATGGACTGCATAGAACTGGGAGGGTGGTCCCATGGGAAATATAATCATCAACCGATGCCAGTCACAGTTAGTAGCACTGGGGCTTAAATCCCCATCATCATGGTTATCAGAGCTGGCAGGAAAAAGGGAGCAATTTAAGCAGATGGAATATCTCTAATCTTCCTAGTAGTTGTATTTGTGCATTGCCGCCATGAGGGCAAATAATCCGGGCATCTAAATCCCTTGTCTACACTTGGAGTGTATCCAAATGGATGTCAAGGTAAACAATCACAAATCCTGGCTTGGACTGTCTACTCTTGAGGCCTCCAGCAATGTCACCAGGCTCAGTGGTTGTGGATTATGATCCCTGCCAAATGTATACAGGGCTTACTCTGAATGTGTCCTTTGGAGCAGAGTTCCCTTCCTAACACAGCTTTTAGGAGCCAACCCCTGTGCTGGCACCCCAGCCAGTCTGCAGCTTTGTCTTGGAATGGAAAGGGGCTATGGGACTGATAAAGAGCAAGAATTTGGGACAGATGGGAGAGTGTGGGTGACAACTTCTCCCATGAGATTTTGTATGCGCACCATTTTCCTCAGGGGAGGATCTGGGCTCTTCAGACAGCAGCAGTGTGAGGCCGTGGGGGCTTGGCTGGGCTCCTCTGAGGTACTGACACGCTGTGCGGCTGTTCTCCGTGGCTGCCTGGCTTCTAGCGCATAAATCAGCAGAACTGCGTGGCACAGGGTACGAGGCCAGGCTGTTCTCTGGGCAAGAGGGTGGCTGCCTCTGGGTGCAGTTTGACTGTAGGAGTAGCAGACAGTGGATGCCCACCAAGACAGAGTTCCACTTAGGGGTGCATCCTCCAGCCACTCAGCCCAACTCGGCACTCCGGCCCCTTTCATTCCAGAGCCCATAGCTCTCACACTGCTGTCTCAGAGATTAACCGGTTCCTGCTTCCCTACCTGTCCAGAGACTGCCTCCTATCCCTTCCACAGACCAGCCCCAGCCCACCTTGCTTCTGTATATCCCTCCTAACTCCTTCAGAGCTGCCCACCTGATACACGAACTTTGCCGTCTCTCGTTCCCCCGCCGCCTTTTTTTCAAATGTATCCCTTTTTCCTTCATTTTCATCAGTGACAATTCCTGCTGCTTAGTGTGGCTGCTCCAGCCACCCCTCACCTGCCTCCCCAAGGGAATGACTGCTCCAGTGCATCATGCAAGTGTGCAAACAGCTGGATCCTGGAAGCACTTGCCAAAATTTCTCTTCTGAATGAATCAAAGACCACAAAAAGAGATGTGTCTAGGGAAAAGCTGACTTATGCTAGTCCTATTGTTGTTGACTTCTACTAGGGGTACGGTAAGTTTGTCTTACTATTTTTTTATAACTCTGTCATGCATTTGTTTAAAAAATGAAGGGGTTTTGGTGGAGGAGACCAAATTAATTGGGCATTTGGGCCAAGTCTGAGAGAAGATATTGGTATTTTAAAACAGTTAATTTTGGACATGGATAAATTTTGATTTGGGTGATTTTGGAATAGGACTTAAAAATACCAAAAAAAGACTAACATTGCTAAAAAAAGTGACCTTGCTGAAAACAAGAAAAATGGGAACATCTTTTCAGAGTGATTAAGTAACTCCAAACTGTAAGATAGGTCAGTTTGGAAAGAATGAAAGGGGTCAGGCTGGATCCAGAATAAACTACTTTGCTTAAAATCTGCTTAAAAATATTGCTCTGGGTTGAATCTTATTGAAGGTTATATAAAAATAAATAAATGTCTCCCCAGCTTTACCTTACACAACAGTGAGAAACGCTAGAGGTGGACTTGCAGACTTTTGAATGGAGACAACCCTATTTTTGTACAGTACAGAAAGAAAGAGACAGTCATGGCACAGCAGAATATACAGCCTCTAAAGAAAAGAACAGAGGGAAAAGGAAATAGAGTGAGAAAGGATATGTCCTGTCAGCAAAAAGGAAGCCTTGGTAATACATATTTGTTTTATGGTGATATGCTTTATTAACAACATTTTAACCACTGTTTGGGCTTGTTTAAACACCAGTTTTATACAGATTTAACTAAATCGGTTTACAAAACAATTGAGTTAAGGCAGGCAATATCTGCAAGCACAGGCACCTGTATCACAAGTGTTTATATTGGCTTAGCTTGTGTCAGTAAATCATCCTTCCTTTGCTGCCCGGCTTCTTCCCACAGCAGTCGCTTGATTGCATTGCAGGTGGCTTTGCTCCCTCTCTCCCTCAGTTATGCGACCCCATCCCCCTGCAGCAGAACAGCCATAAGCTGGAAGGACAGGCGCAATGAAGGCCTGTCGCCCTGGTGGGCTTTTTGGGAGGTGGTTCCTGAGGAGGGAAAAGAGGCAGAGGGGATGACTAGCAGCTTTGCAGATGCAATGCGTGCATCACCTCAGAGATGCAGCTTGCAGCTGGCTACGATGGAGCGCTGGTTCACCCAACAGCCATTTTAGCCACAGGAGCTCAGACCCAAGCAAAAAAGTTGTGTTCCTTTTTTTTTTCAGAAAGCGAGCAGTGCATGTGAGGATGCCACTTCTTCATGTTTTGCCTCTGTGCTGGCTTATTCCCGCCTGACCTAACATGTTTTGTGAAAATGCCTTTTTGCCTAGGTCACAGTGATACTATTGTTAGACAGTTTTTCCTTTGCCTCTTCACTGATTACTGCAGTGCAGGCCCCTGAGAGGTGCAGAGCAGCGAGCGTCCCCTTAAAACCAACGTCTGTTGGTCGACATACCTGACATTTTTGTACCTTCCTGCACTCTACTTGTTGCTAGACCCGCATGTCAGCAGGTGACATGTCAGCCTTGACCTGTGGCTGATGCATAAAGGGGAAGAGAGTGGCCAGGGTCTGTGGTGGAGACATGTGGTTCCCAGTACCTGTCATGGAGGATCAGCTGCTTAGCACTCAGCATGTCTTCTGGTGCATCAGTGGTGCATCAGAGGGTGCTGCCCGTGTCCAGGTGTTCACAGGTGATGTTGCTGTGTGGAAAAACACGGAGCAGAGCTCTCCTGCAGGGTGGCAAGGGCACACTTGTTAAAAAACACTTGCGTAGACCTTCAGTGGGGATGGAGGAACATGTGAGCCTGAACATGTTGTGACCCTGACCACTGTCTGGGTAACACTATTTTTGTAGTGTCAACTTTGTAGTGACCACTTGCAAATACTCCCTGCAGCGCAGGACTGGTGCCCCAGGGATGGGGCAACCCTGTCGGTATGGTACATACAGGCTGGGGAATGAAAGGCTGGAAAGCAGCGCCATGGAAAGGGACCTGGGGGTCCTGGTCGATGGCAAGCTGAACAAGAGGCAGCAGTGCCCTGGCAGCCAGGAGAGCCAACCTGGGATGTCCTGGGATGCATCAGGCACAGCATCACCAGCTGGGCAAGGGAGGGGATTGTTCCCTCTGCTCTGCACCAGTTGGCCTCACCTCAAGTGCTGCGTGCAGTTTCGAGCACAATAGAAAAGATACCAAGAGAGCATCCAAACGAGGGCAATGAAGATGGTGACGGGCCTTGAGAGGAAGGTGTGTGAGGAGCGTCTGAGATCACTTGTTCTGTTCAGCCTGGAGGAGACTGAGGGGAGACCTCATTGCAGTTACAACTTCCTAGTGAGGGGAAGAGGAGGGGCAGGCACTTATCTCTTCTCTGTGGTGACCAGAGACGGGACACAAGGGAATGGCCTGAAGTTGTGTCAGGGGAGGTTTAGGTTGGATATCAGGAAAAGGATTTTCACACAGAGGGTGGCTGGGCGCTGGCACAGGCTCCCCAGGGAAGAGGCCACAGCACTATGCAGACAGAGCTCAAGAAGCGTTTGGACAATGCTCTCAGGCACATGGTGTGACTCCTGGGGATGGCCCTGTGCAGCCCAGGAGTTGGACTCGATGTCCCGTGTGGGTCCATCGCAACCCGGCACGTTCCGTTACTCTGTGATCCGGCCGGCGGCTCGGGCTCGGCGGGGCC
>VZTF01005785.1:106771-203779 GCA_013397755.1 Cnemophilus loriae | reverse complement strand
GCCCCGCCCCGCCCCGCCCGGCGGGGCCGCTCCCGTCCCTTCGGTCGCTTCTGCTTGACGCTTCCCCTGCCCGCGCCTCGCCGCTGCGGCCATCCAAGATGCTCTCTCTCGCTAGGCCATCCTTCTCAATCTGGTACCTATCAAGCTAAATGAGGCATAATTAGGAATAATTATGACATGACGTGGTCTGGAATGAGAAGCAGATGGGGCTTCCCCCAGGATGCACCAGGTTGGATTTCAGGGACGAGAGAATGGGGACAGAGCGGGGACATGGCAGTCTGTCATGGTTTCCTGCCTGTTGTCACCTCCGCTGGCAGGGGCTGGAGACGCTGTCCCAGCCAGCAGGGTGCTGCAGCAAGACCTGTGATATGGGGACTGTGCTGTGAGACACCTGTCTTGGCCACGCTGGCTGCTCTGTAGTGGCTTTATTCATCCTCTGTTAGAAGAGTGAAGCAGCACCTGAGTTTGGCCATGTGTGCTGTCCCTCTGACTCTTCTTTCTGTGCAATATCACTCCGAACTTTGTAGTAGCATATGGAGTTCTTCTCTAGGAAGTAGGTGGAAGAGAGAGAAGTGAGGAGTATTGGCTCTTTGGTACGGGCAGAAACCTCTAGTGCTGAACTGTTGAAGCCAGGAAGGTGTTTTCACACATCCTTTGTGTCCCCTCTGAAGGACATGCAGCTGCTCTGTGTTGTAGGGTGGACTGGGCAACGACACTGGAGAGGTGCTGGGCACTGCCAGGAAGAGGGATATTTAAGGGAAGCCTCAGCCTTTGGTTCTTTAGGTCAGATGCTCCTTTGAAAAGGCATAAGGAGGGAGCCTCATGTTTCTGGCACATATATTTGCTGTGATGCCTGTACAGGGGTGGAAGGGAATGTAGGTTTAGACTGGAGACGTGTGGCACAGTGGATCCACAGGGATGTGTTTTGGAAGGGTAGGAGTATGAACTGTCATGTGAGCATCCATTTCTCATTAAAAACCAATGTCGTCCACAAGAAAATCCAGGACTAACTAAAGGAAGCTATAACCACTCACTTTTCCCATTACAATAGTATGAGATGTTGGAAGGCTTTTTTCTCAGCGTTTTGTTATGCTCGTAACAAAAATCTGGGTACATCCCGTGAGGAGAGAGCCAAACCTTAGCACGCAGGAGGTGGTGCTGTCAGGGGATGTACTTCAACACCAACTGAAGCACTGCCTTTAGGTGCCTCTTTGGCTGCCTTGCTGTCAGGAGCATGAGGGCAGACCAGCCCAGGTCTCAGATCGGGTTGTTGGGAGTCAGGACACGTGGCAATAGAGGAGCATTGTGCTGCTGTCCCCTTCACCTGTCCTCTGCTCTCCAGCCCCTAGCCATGCCCCCGAGGCAGTACCTGACATACAGAACAACTGGTTTTATTTAACCCCTTTCTGTGCAACTTTGGCTGCAGGGAAAGCATCCAGCGGGATGAGTTTCTTCCCTTCCTTCCAGGGTAAATCTTGCTTGTTGCTGAGAGGCATTTTTCACTTAGTCTTTCAAGCAGCCATTCTTTAAGCTGTTCCTGCTTCTAGTTACCATAATTATAGATTTGCTGTTTCCAGCAAGAAGGCTTTTTTTCTGCAAAATGAAGGCAAAGCAAGAATTTCCTAAGAGTTTTATAGGAGATGGATAGGTGCACCCAGGAGTACTCGGGAGCTGCAGGCTGCTTCTGCTTGGACATATGGTCATCCTATTCATCTGTTCCACTGGTGTTGCTTGTGGCATCTCCAGTACTTGGAGATTTCCTGGAGACCTTCATGGTTGAATTCAGCCTGCTGACCACTATTCTCACCTCCTTAGGGTAAATTAGATAGCATTGGCTCTTCTTGCTTGTTGCAAGGTGTCTGCCATGTCTCATATGTAAACAAACAGCCCAGTTCAACAGTGGATTTGCATAACAATTCCTCCTAAGGAGCTGCCTTTGTGCTGTGATAGTGATGACTGTAAGTTTTTAGCTTTCTGGGGCTTGGAAGCTCTGGCTTTACCAAGGTTGATGGGCTTCTTGACATCTTTCCTGGTGAGTGGGAATGAAAAGCAGTATTTCTGATTTTTCCTCTGCAGAGAATTTTCAAAATGAAACTGAAGAATTACTTCTGGAAAATCGGTCTTGTCATCTCAGAGTTCTTTAAAAGTGCCATACTGTTAACACCTTTTCATGCCAGAACAGTTGAAATATCTATTATTCTCATTTCATTTTCAAAACCACTAAAGGCAGGATTTTTCTTAGAATCTCTTGAAACCTCTTTTCTAGAATAGCTGCTTCTGTTTCTTTTATAGTGAAATATTTTAACACACTGATAGAAAAGGAAGGTGGATTCATCTCGTTCAACTTTACTCATGGAAAAGTTAAGCCTTTAAGCACAGTTTGTCATTTGGGGTCCTTTTGCAGTCAGGGAGAAAAACATAAATCAACAGCATGATCCAGTGAAGTCATGGTGTAATGAGATATACCTCCATCTCACATGGCACTGAGAGAGTAGTACTGCCCTCTTCTTGCTTGTTTTGTGATCAGACCCACTGAATTGCCCTCTGGATGTTTCTGTTTCTCCCTTTTTTGCTATAGAGGGAACCCAAATGAGTAGTTTTGCCCAGATGCCTAATTATTAGACACCTAATATTAGTGTGATGAATGTTACCTCACAGGTCTAGTTCAAATTTGAAAAAGGGAATTAAATATTTATGTCATTTGGACATTTTCAAAAATGTCCTCACTGGTAAACGCAGTCGTCAGTATGCTCCATACCCCTTGAGTCTCCGTGAATAACTGAAGCTTGGCTACTTCAGGAGATACTGCTTGGCTTCTCAGTGAGATACTGCTCATGAGCATAATGCTTTTGTTTGCTTATACACTGTGACACATGCTGTGTTCACACATACTGAGTGTGCTCCCCTTGGGCATCCTAGATGGCACTTTTTCTGTGATGGCATCTTTCATCATGTCCAGTTTTAAGAACTATCTTTATCAGCAAGACAAACTGGGAAACATTTTATGCTAGAATCATTCTAAGAATAGAAATCTGCTAGCTATCTATGCAAGATGCCTCCTGGGTTTATTGCATTGTGGGGTCTTCGATCCTTTCTTGGAAGTATAGGTAGACACTTGCTTTGAAGCAGATCAAACTGTAAGACTCCTCTGTGCTGCTGATTCATGTAGCCCCAAAGGTTATAGACTTGTAGCAGTGTGTGTACCTTAACCTTGCCCAGTGCTGGGTTCTGGCAAGATTTCTAGATGAGTGTACTATAGTTTGTAGTAACTGAGACAGAGCGGAGTCAACTCACATGAGTGGTGGTTATGGAATGGGAATAATCTCACCTTCTCTGGACTGCTGGACATATAAGGCTCAGCACCTGTAATTTAGATACAAATCAGATTCAGAAAAGGTATGTGTGCTTAAGGTAATATGATAATGCAAACTACTCTCCGTTCTCTGTGTCTTCTTCACATTTTGGCACTTACCAGGTGAAACAGGGGCATGGCTCTAGTTGGAAAAGTTGGGAGGACGCACAGAATTAAGCATTCACTGATCAGATAATGTAGAGGCTGATGGTTACTGGCCATTCCTACGGTGGTTTTGTTCTATTTTCACCGTCCTCAGTCATAGCTGCTGGTAGGATGTGCACAAGTAAGGATATTTGCTGTTCAGCATGTGGCTGAGTTTCACCCTGAGACCTCAGTTGTCAGCAGTTTAAAGATTAGATGCCACCACTCTAAGTGAGTGTCAGAATCACCACGAAAATCACTGAGAGGTAAAAGACATAATCCCTTAGGAGCATCTCATTGATCCTCTCATGTTTCCCAAGCAGCATGTAGTGCTGCATGACTCTCTATTTCTCCTGATTAGTTGATTTAGTTACACATCCCTTGGGCTTTTCAGGGGGTAAATTTGTATCCTTGGAAGATGCAAGAGTCAAATAAAAGCTACTCCAAACCAGACCAAACAACATTACTCACTTCAGCAAAGTGCAGGTGCCCCCTGCGTCTGGAAAAGAGCTATTTCTGTCGGTCCTGCTGAAACCAGCCCAATTCCACTGTCTCCAGCAGAACTGTAGGCTATGCATGGAGATTATTGCTGCTGGCATCCAGCATGGAGTCTAAATGCTGCCGTGCTGGAGAAAGATCTTGAGTTTTTTTCCAACCTAAATGATTTCATTTATGAAGACCTATGTCTTCACCCAGATGCAGAGCATCTATGATCACAATCTCCCCCCAGCCATCTGGTGAATGGGTGTTTCTACATACAGCACCCTGGAGAATTGTTGACAAATGCTGTGCATATTGCATGCCTGATGCTCTCCCAAGGAAGCATTCTCTTTTCTCTTTATTTGCTTTATTTCTCCCCTGCTCCACCTTCTACCCCTTCATGTTTTCTAAAATGTCCCTCGTTTTCTGATATTCAGTCTGTTAAGGTGAGGTGGCTTGTCCTGACTGTGAAGGCATGGAGACAGCAGCCATACTGCCAGGGCAGGGTTCATGGGCATTTTTTCCAAGGAAAACCATTGAGAACAGTTTTTCATATTTTTGTTTGTTTGTTTGTTTGTTTGTTTGTTTAGTTGCACAGGAGGAAATGCAATGAATGGGGAGACTTGCCTGGTATTCAGCATACACAGTCATTTTGGTAAAAATTAAGGAGTCAATTTCAGCTGGTCATTTCTCACATATATGCAAAGCCCTCTGGTGGTCACTGAACATTTTGTTTTCATTTTTTGAGTTTTATCCAAACGTATATGGCCATTTCTAAGACTCATTTTGTGTGCGTGTGTTTTTAAGGAGGAATTTTGCTAATATTGGTATAACATTTTAAGAATAGTTTTCCCACACATTTTCATCAGTTCTTTCTATTAAGAATGGTATTGTTCAGTTTCCCCATAATGTTTACTTGGAAAATTGGCTTGGCCTGAGAAGTGCCATATTTGCTCTGCAGGCAATGGAAACTGATGGAAGTTGTTGCTATGCAGTTAAAGAAAATCCAGGGAGTGTTTTTGAGTTAGAATTAATTTCAAATTATCAGGTACTGAAACTTTGACTTTGCCAAAATCCTTCCTTTTAAACCTCCATCTTGGAACCAAATTTTTAACAGCTCTCCAAGGGTGGCTGAGTCTCTGGAGTAGAACAGGGAAAGTGGTGAAAGGAGAGAGGAAGGATACATGAAGCGCCATGCAGTTCTGCTGCATTTTCTAGATGTCACCTTTCCTGCAGCCTTCTCTTCTTAAGTACTTTAGCTGTAGCAGCACCACTGTCTGTCTGGTTTCCCCAGACTCTTAACAACAAAAGATTGACTGTCCTCAGTTAGACCAGAGGGACATCTGTTCTGGTGTCATGCCTCCAAAACATGCCATGATCAGAAGTCAGTTCCCCTAGGTTAGACTCACATCTTGTTCTTCTGGTGTGCTGATCCCTGTAATATCAAGCTATGGAGTACCTCTCTTTTTGCATCTGAAAACCGAACCTTCTTCATGCTGTTGTCAGACTTTGACACAACCACAGTTTAAAAGACACAATGGGTATAATCTCTGCAGATCCATTTGGAGAACAGGAGCTGCTCTACTTTAAGAAATCATAGAATGCAGACAATTACAATGTAAACACTCCCCTCAAGATGTCTGTCACACAGGATCTCTCATCTCTGTGTTCCTGGCACATCCCAGAAACCTCTGGAAGAAACTATCTTCTTCTGAATGAGTAGGACTGTGATTTGTGTGCTGGACTGGATGGTGAAAGAGAGCAAACGGTGGAAATCCAGAAGGAAACAATGAGTTCCTTTTTTCTTAGCTGACGAAGGAGGCAGCTGCCCTTTGTGAGGAAGCAGCAAGAGTCAGCTTGGAAGGAAAGAAAGTCTGACTTACAAGAGGAAAAGAGCAAATACTGCTTGAGAAGGCATATGTGATCTTTTTGGTATTGAACATGCAGTAGGCTTTAGTGTGTGTGTGTTCATGTGCATACACACCCAAGGATGTTAAAAAACTGTTCCCAGGAGGTTCAGATAAACTTACGCCTTCTTATCTTTGGGGATAAGGTGGCCGTGCAGTCCTTTTGGGGTGCTGGCAGAGAGCTCCTTGCTAGGTGTTTGCAGGATGGAATATGAATGATGCAGTGTGTCCAAAGCCAGCCAAGGAGCAGCTAGAGAGGAGACCTTGCTGCAGACTTGAGGTCAACCTGATGCTCCTGTCATCATGTTGAGAACTGCAGCAGATTTGGATTGCTTGATTTCTGGACAGGCACCACCCCAATCTGATTACTGAAATGCTGTCAATTTGCACATAAGTGGGTAGAAGAATTATTGTGGTCATTTATGAAATTTCACTCTGGCGGATAGTTTGTATAAATTTCCTTATGACATGGGTTGAGTCTTCATCTTGTTGCTAAGTGAAAGCTGTAGGGATTAGGAGGACACCTGGGAACCAGGCTGTTCTCAGATCACTGTCTTGATTGTAATCTAAGTGATTTCTCAGCCACAATTTCTCTCCTGCATTGAATAGCAATAATAGTCATTACCTGCCCTGCCAGGCTGCTGAGACAATTGAATAGTTAATCAATTTGATGATGGCATGATATTGCAAGGCAAGCAGATCTGGGCCTGATCTAGCTTTGGTTGAGAGGTATGGGTGATACAGTAGATGACATTAGGATCCTGTGTGTGACATAGTGCAGAGTTGATGGATTTAATGGCCCTTCTGTGATCCAATAATTTGTATCAAGCAAGAGAGTTCCCTTCTTATCACAGGCTTGTTAGCATTTTCACAATGATATGGTTTGGTTTGAACTGATGACCTTGCATTTTTTTAGTCTCCTAAACCAGCCCCTGATATATGCTAAAAAAAGGTTTTTTCTTTTCCAATCTCAGAGAGAATAAAAATCAAATCCCTACAGAACAAAGGACTTTGAAGCACTACAGAGCCGTAGGTAGCCAAGTCAAGCCATTGGACAGCAGGAGAACTCTGAAAGCCTAGATTAAATTGCCTACTTGCTGAACAAACCTCCTGAAGAGAAGTCACCGTTCACTCAGAGGTGGAAACTTTTTCTCCTCAGTGTGAGCATGCACTGTGTGAGAGAGGCAGGCAAGGAGGGGGAGGAACAAGTCTAGCGAAACACTACAGATTCCTATCAGGAGCTGAGTGCACGGAGTTAAGCAATTTGCAGCAACTGAGATGATCCATGCTCACTTACGAGAGGCAGAAGAGGCTTGTGCAAGTCCTTTAGCACTGTTATCTGGAATTAGGGGCTAGTGTGCCACTGAGTTTTTCTACTGGAGTCTGCAGAAGTACTGTAAATTGCATCCTAAAGGCAAATTGCCTTATATTTGGAGATAGTAGCCTCATCCCGAGAATTTATGTTCCTTTCCCATGAATTAAAACTTCAGGATCCAACTCGTGAAAAAACTCCGTTCCCTCCCTCTCTTCCCTCACAGCCAGGCACGATCTCATTTTCTCACACTGATGGGAAAAGCTTGGTACCTATCTTCAAAGTGATCTCTGTCACCCTTAGCTCTGCTCTCCCAGCTGCTGCGGGGCCAAGGGCTGCTGGAATAACTGTAGTGCTGCCAGCCCGGCTCCCACCAGGCAGGCAGAGCCTCTCTGTGCTCAATAAGCTGTGCAATAGCCTTAAGCCATTATGCTGTGACTGCTACTCTTATTGTGTGACATTGAGGTCAACACTTAACTGCATTCATATACGTGTCTCTGTAGGTCAATGCAAATCAGCCCAGGAGGAACTTTTTGACTAACATATCTGGAACTGGGGGAAAGTGCTACTTTCACCTGGGGTACTGCGAGGAATTGCTCTTTGTAATCTGCTTTCCTTCTTCTATGGCACGAAACTGGGGCAGGGGTGGGGGTAGGGCCTTCTTCCAGCTGAGCAACAACAGAGAATTTGGCCTGTGTATGTTTTAGGGCAGTCATACTTATGATGGTTTTCTGACAAAGCTTTTAATTCCTTTTATTGATGTAATAATTGATCTTCTAACAGTGCAGCCTGAGATGCTGCCAGGCATTTCCAATGGGCTTGGATTAAATAGCATGCAATTTCTCCATTCAGCTGTGATAACACTTCTCTGGAATTATCCTGTAGATGAGATCAGGGTGAGGTAGGCTACCTCTGGCTCGTGTATAGCAATTCAGGGGAAATGGGAGCATCCCAAAAGACATTGTTCAAGGATAACCTTACCGGAGGGATATTTCTGCTTAATCCCTGCCACTTAGAATCTGTTTTTTATACCCTGCAATACACACAAAGCTCCTAAAAAATTCCCATCCGTTACAAGATGCATAAATCCTGCTCTATATTTTGCTAAATTCTTAACCTGAATGGCATCATCCAACAAGAAGTTCCACAAATTATTTAGATGCCATGTAGAAAACATTTCACTGTACCTGCCTCTATCGTAATTGAATCCCCTTCCATTTCCTGCACAAGGCAGTAGTTTTACCTTCAACTTCCTTTGATACTTATCTATTGCCGCCCTCACTTATTTATTGCCTCCTGAAACTAAGCAAAGACAATTGTTATCATTTCTCTTTATGGCCACAGTCTCTTACTCCTCTAGGTTTTTACCCCTCTGTTTCTAGTTCAGTTTCTGTCATGTCTTTCTTGATATCCTGGTCCGACTGAAATTTGAGGCAAAATGAGTGGATGGCTTTATTAGTGCCTGGGTTTCACACTAAAAGCTTGAAGGTAGAGTGTTGTTTCAAGTGGAGGTATATCACAGTTTTGTCTTCTGAGGGTACTTGCCCTCTTTGCAAGTTACTGATGCTACCACGTATTTGGGTTATTTCATACTCTTAGAGGAAGAAATGCCTAAGAGCTGTTATAACTTTAATTGCTTGTCAAGACATTTGCAGAAATTTAATAGTAGCTGCTGTTTGGCATCCAGAAAGTACACTCAGGTTCTCTAGGATGAATTATGCTGGAAGAAGTGAATTTGTCATCCTTACCAAAATTATCAGCTTGCATTACTTTCCATAAAGGTAATGATTTCAACTCAGTTAAGTGATTTCTATTTTTTAGACCTGCAGTCCCTCATTCTCTCCAGTTAAATCCATCACATGCTTGGCATTGGCCTCAGAGATGTTACAAGGATGAAAACTTGCGTTTACTGTGGTTAGCTCTTTTGTAAAGGATAGCAGACATTGCTGTGGGTGCCTAGGTTTCTATTTAATTGAGGGAAACAATGCTTGAAAAGGTACGGTTGGCTTCATCTCTGTGATGTCTGAGACACAGAAGAATGAATCACCAGGGTGGAAGAATTGCTTGCTTTTTTTTTTCCCTGGTAAGTCCCAGCATGGTGTCAGGCTGGAACCTGAAAATTTATAGCTTCAAACCAGCTGTGGATATGTTAGATGCCACGTGGATTCCCCATTCACTTGCAGGTCAGACCGCGCAGCTGGCATGCCATGTGTGGGCTGCTGTGGATACAGGAGCACAGCTATTTAGGAATTCTGAGCTGGTTTTCTGACCTCTCCCTTGGTTCCTCTACAAAACTTCCTTCCTCTTTCCTGGCAGTCATAAGACCTTGCGCAATTGGTCCCTAACAGATTTGGAGTAAATACATAGTAAAAATGCTGATGAGAAAAAAGGCAAGGAATTAAATTATCTTAGAAATAGTAAAACCAGAGTCTGAAGGACAAAGTTTGAGGTCCCTATGAATGGGTATAGGTGCGTAGGAGGCTGCTGAGTTCACGATCTGTCAGACTGACCAGAATTGCTTCATTGTCTCTTCTTATTCCCCTCCTGGTTGGTATCCATCTGTTGTGTCTTGTCTTAGCATATTAATTTTGGCATGTCATTGCATCCCATCATCTAAAGGAAATAAAAAGGCTTTTAAAATAAATGAGTGTTGGAATTTAACCTCATCCATAAAACACTCTAGTCTTCTTGCCATTCCTCAGCTCTAGTCCCAGTCTTATTCCTGGCTTTGCTGCTCTGAGATACCTCTCAGTATTTCTCACTTCACTTGTCCAAGATCCTAACATTCTGCTCCTGTCTTCTTGGGCAACATGTCTCATGTCACTGGCTGTGCACTGCCTCTGGTACTCCTGAGCAGAGCTGGGACCCCAGGGGCATGTGATGTGGTTTTTGCTCATGGAGGTCTCCTCGAGCTGTCATTGTGCTCCTGTTGAGAGGAAGTTGGTGGACAACAGTTTTCTTTTGCAGAGTGAGTGGCTGGACATCTACTGTTTTCCTGCTCTCTTCTCTCTTGGTAGGCTTCTCCCCATTCAGCCCTCAGCTCTGAGACTCTTGGGAACCCTTACTTTTCATTACTTCCAGTTGGGAGTCCTCAGAGTAGGCTCTTCAGTGCAGTGAAGGTTCGTGGTGTTGAGGTTTAGCCTCAAAAATGCTTCTGGGGGTTGTGTTGTGGCAGGGTAGACCCATTCTCAGACACCGGTTCCCTGAAAAGCTTACGTTCGTACTTAGCTCTGTCATAGCACTGCAGGATACTCTAGACTGTGATTTATGAAAACCCTTAAAGCTGTGTTTGAGCACTGGTTAGGGGTTGAGAGGTGAATTATGCAATTAGAATTATTGTGAGGGGAAAATAATAATACAAGGTATATTTAAACGTGGAGAAATGAAGTGGGCGTGGAGTTGGGCAGGCAAATTAATGCAAGGTGCAGAGAGTATTTCTGAGGTGCTCAGATACTTGCAAGTGTTTGTGTAAAAAAAAAAAATCTGGAGTAAGCATTTGGTTGTGGATTCCTTTGTGTCTTTCATTGCTGTTTGTCACAGGGATTGATTGTCACAGTCTCTGCATTGGAAGAAGGCACCAAAAGAATTGTTCACTGTAGAAGATGGAGAATGTCTGCATTTATAAAAGGTCCAAAATGGTTCAATGTGCAGCAGGTGCAAGATGACTGACAGCTAAGGCTATGGTTTTGAGCAGCACATGCTGAAGTGCTCATATTGCAGCTCCATCCAGGATGGAGAAGGGCTGGCATTGGCAGGAGTAAATGGCTTATGCATAGTGCTAAAAACTGGTGCTAGAAAACTGGTTAACTCTTCTGCAGAGAGGGTTAGGATTAAAAGTGGGCTAGTCAATGGCTGCACTGCTGCCAGGGTTTGGCAGGGCAAGGATGAATATGTTGCACATAGCTAACCACAGCCGGTTAGCATCTCTGGGCCCAGATTTGTTTCCAAGCAGCTGAGACTTCCCTGAACTCAGCTGGATCCTTGGCATATCTTGTCCTAACACCCTCTTTCCAAAATAGCTACTGATATCAGGCCACTGTCTTGCTCTTTAGAATCCACAGATAAACCAGGGCTGTCAGATCCTGAGCCCTGTGTGTGTGGCTGTTGGAAAAGAAATGAGGTAAAAGCTTGAAGGAGTACTTAAAGCACTGATAATAACAGATATGAAGGTGTGCCACCTTAAAGTAAGCATTAGTTAGAACAATGCCAAATTAGTGCATCTTGAGGAAAGAAATGTAGAGCTGAAAAGTCAAGATAACCCTAAAATAACAGGTAAGTACCTTATCAGAGTCTGTGGTCCTGTGTGGTCACCATCAACCTCGTTACTACATCATAATTTGGAATTAGCCTATCATTTGCAGAAACAGTTCCAACTTAAGAAACTGAAATGGTATGGGGGAGATAAAGAATTAAATTAAGCTTAAGGATGCACAAATTGTTTTAAAATTGCTGGGTATGAATTTCCTATCATGTACAAAGTATTTTATCTCATTTGCCTCTTCCTCCTTCTACCCATCTGACAGCTACTGATCTGACAACTACATGTTTTTTTTTAAAAAAGATAAAGGAGAAGCAAGTCCTATGGACAAGACACACAGCTGTGTGGTTTGCTGACAAATCTGAAGCATATGTGTGGTCTGACATGCATGCAGGTGGGCTGGCTGCAGTCAGGGGCAGAGCAGGACGTTTCCTTGGGAGTCAGGCTGCCCAGAGGAGCAGAACAGCAGGATCTATCACTGTGAGAAGAGACTGGTACCATCCACTTAAAGCAGCAGGCACTGTGAGTCTCTGTCTCCTTGCATGGCAGGCAGAGCAGGTCAGCCTGGCTGGTGTGTCTGCCAGGAGCAGGTTTGGTTGTATTTGGTCCTTCTGTCTCCCTGGGTGAGGTTTGTCCCAGTACCAACTGTGGCCGCTCTGCCCCAACAGAGTGGCAGATCCTGCATGGTCAGCGTATCATATTTGGTGCTTTCACTGCTACCGCGTGGGTCTGATTTCCTGCCAGGGAAGAAACCTTTTGTTCTGGTTGTCAACACCAAATTTTGCCTGTGCTGCTAGGCTTTTTTGTATTAGCTCTGAACCTGTCTTCACAGGCACACGCATGCATGCTTGTACTTACGCAACGCTCATTAACAGGAAAGAACACTCAGTATAAACACATACACACACAGAGCCATATGGACACATGCTTATTAACTGAAACCAGGCCCATGTACTGAATCTTTTTGTTAGCATCCAAATCTCGGCCAATCTGCCAGTACTTAGGAGATGCAAGACTGGATCAGTTCCATTGTCTGTCACTTAAAATCTGAAAATTATTTCACTGGCCCCTGACCTTTGCTCCCATATTCTTTGAAAAATAGCATGGACATTTTGTTTGAATGCACATGTGGATAAATTTATATTTTGTGGAGTATACTACATATAAGCTTTACCTGATGCTTACTCCCATGCAGATGGTTCGCTTAAGGCATACAAATAATTTAAGTTGTCAGATAGAGTTTAAGTGGCCAGAAATACGGTGAACTCCAGAGCAGGGAATTTCTTCTTAAAAGTCTACTTTACACACTGGAAAACAGTCTTTTGGTGATAAAAAGACTTGATTACCCAGGAAGTGTCATAATAAAGTTTGGTGTGAAACTGAATTACTGCTTTGGCATCCCAAACAATTCACTGATCTTTAAATACAAGAGCTCATGGTGCTTCAGCACAGAACCTCACTCACCAGGCAGAATGGAAGCAGCTTTAGGAGAGGTCAGAGCTCAGTGACAGTAAGTACTACAAAGTGCAAAGCCTTATATATTAGTCCCTGCAGATGTTGAAAAGTTTGAAGAGAATGAGGTGGAGGTCCCCAGGCTGGACACAGAGGTATCTCCACATTAAGGCTGTTAATGCTGTCAGGACAATTCAGAGGAATGCCTGCCTCTGCCACAACTTTCTGTATGATGTTGTGGGGGGCAGTCAGATTGCTGTGGCCATTTGCTGATACTAAGTTTGTGTGTGCCACTTTACCCTCTCATCAAACAAGAAAAGCTTTTTATGCAGCCACATATAATGATATCTTAAGATCTCTGTGGTGTTTAAGATCTGGTCCTGTAAAGAGATCCCTGTGTTCTGCACTGTGCTCTGTAGGCAGAAGATGCATCTGGGTCTCATGTCATGAGCACATGTATCTCCTGGTCATGACTTGGATGTGTAAAATTCTGCCCTGAAAGCCAGGTCTCCAGCAGCCTCTGTGGTGAGCAGTGCCCAACCTTCAAAATACCAAACTCTAGCTTCTCTTCTTGAGATTGTTCGAAAAGCTTTAGTCTGAGTGTTGTTGCTAAAAGATCGTTTCTTTGAAGCAGGCAGGGAACTGTGGTTACCAAGAGTGGAGCAAGCAAGCCAATTCTGGCAAAATCTTTGCCTGGCGAAGGAGAAAGTGCAGGGCACAGGGACTTGGGAAGGCTGGACTAGCACGGAAAGCTTACTTGCAGGCATTTCAAGTCATCCAGTTGAATCCATGCTCTGTACCAATGTTGCAGACCATAATTTTCCTGAGGAGTTGGTATTTTGAAACTCACTATATGTGTTTGATCTGTCTTCCCTCTAAAAGACCATCAGGAAGATTTGCCAGTGATTTATTGTGCCCATACTGGAGGGAGGGAAAGCAGATCATTAAGCCTTGAATACACCCTGCCATCTGGATGGGCTCAATGCGCAAGAAGGCGTAAAGTTGGGATGCAAATGTGCAGCACTTGGTCCTTAGCCAAGACTGAGCTTGTGCTCAATTGTTTCAAAGCAGATCTATGCAGACATGACTTCTTGCAGGGAAGAAAAGGGGCTGAAGGCAGCCCTTGGGGTCTCCTTTGCAGAACTCACTGCAGCTGAAACTTACGGGAGCTGTGCTTTGAGTGCACAGAAATTTTTATACATGGGCTATTGGTGTCTTGACAGAGGTACCTAAGATTATTGATCCTTTTGATATTTGTCTTTGTGTTCTTGTGTTACCCATCCAGAAGGTTTACATTGGTGAGAGGTTTCCTGCTGTCCCCCAGATGAGGAATCCTGACCTGAGGTAACTGGTGGCTTCAGGAGAGGCATGCAACCTTCCTTCAACCTCTTTATGCAGGCAAGAAGATGAATACAGCTAGCTGTATTGAGAACATTACGGTGGGTTGTAGAAATCCACTCTTCCCTCTCTGCCTTTACCATGGACTCTGAATGTGATGCTGAGCACATCACACACCCCCAACTTTTCAGCAGTGGCCATGAGTTGTTTTGTATGTAGAGGCCACTGTGGTGGCCAGAATTAACGGTCAGCATTGCAGATCTTTAGCTGTGATCTGCCTATAAATCAGTTCCCCTGTTTCTAAAATATCTGTGATAATGGTTTGGTTTTGTAGGGGTGACTGGAAGACAAAAGTCCTTTTGAGTTTGGGAATGGCTTGATGGTGATAATAATGAGGCAAATTGAAAAGCCCAGAAGGGAAGCAGAGTTCTGTAGGCTGTGCAGTGCGCTGCTGGCGTGCAGATAAATACGGCCACAGGAGTGAATAATGAGGATAGCCTCATCCACAGAGCACTTCTGTGTGCTGGATGAGGCAGGGGGTCCAGTAGAAAGAGGAAGAATATAGGATCAGTTAATTAAAACTGTACCTCTATTATTATTTCTGTTTCTAGAGTTTGGTCCCTTTCCAGAATCCATTTGGTATCAAATCAAGGATGGGTAGGAACAAAATGTTTATTTTTAGAGACTCTTGTGGGGTTGAAACTTACATTTGATATCAAAAGCCATTTCCTGTCCATATTTGAAGTTGGTATCAAGCTATTCTGCAGCAGTTGCTAGTGGAAACTGTTGATGTGTTGGTACACTTCCATTATCCATTGCTCTGCTCTGCAGTTCGGGAACTGGAAGGCGTGCAGGTGGCTTCATTTTAATGTCTATTTAAAGTGTAAATGGCTGTCTGCAGTGCTCTTTGAAAAGGCAAGGGCTGTTGGAAGCTTTCAACACTGGTGGGAGCTAAAAGTGTACATGTGACAGAGAAAAGTGGCAAACGTGATGCAAGATAATTGCTGATGGCTTTGAGGATTAAAGCGAGACTTCTGCCCTTTGAATACCAGTGGGAGCTCTGGAAGGTGGAAGCACTGGGAAGCAAGAGGAATTCAGTCCCCAGGGAAGCAGTGAGGTGGGGTGTGACAAGGCATGTATGAATCAGCCCACCTCTGGAAGGGCTGGGGATCAGACTGGGAGAAGGGTGTTTTTGGTTAAATAATGTCAAGTGGTGCCTATTTTGTGCCTGTTAATCTGGCTGTCTTGAAAGTAGTAATCTACCTAGTAGCCTTGTTTTGCTTTTTGGAAACCAACAGACATAAGGTTTTCAAAGACCCAGAAAGCAGAGGTAGTATAATTTCTCTCTCTCACACTAGAAATCTGTCTTTCCAGACCTGCTGGAGGTGACTTTGTATCCATGTTTTTGATTTTTGTAAAGTAGATGATGTGGAACTATGAAAGTTGAGGTAAATCCATGCATATGAAGAATGCTGCTATAAACAGGAAGAAAAAAGTGAAAGAGAGGAGAAACAAGGTCTCAGGGTCTGTGGCTTCCCATCCATTGCACTTTCTCACAGAGAGAGCTCCCTGATGAAAGAAGAGCTCCATTTTATTTGAATCCCACTCAAACCAGTGATTCTGGGGAAAAGAGTAAGTTTATAACACAGGGACATGGGTTTGTTACCTTAGCTCCAACAGGCATGACACAAGCAGGGCTTTATAGTGTTTTCCACTTGAATTCCAAATAGATCTGACTCTACTATGGCACAAAAGCTTTGCTGATATTTGGATACATGTGCAACACAGTTGAAACTGGCAAAAAGTTAAAAATGGGCTCATTTTCCTGATTGTGGATTCTCTGAACAAGTACTACTTTTATCTATAGCACGTGTGTTGGCCTAAATGGCATTGTGATACATATTATAGTCATGCTTCTCTACGGGCAAGCAGTTATACAATAGGGACCACTAGATTTACAGCACTGCAAATACAAACTTTGCCCTTATTGCATCAAGGTCATTGCAAATCTTCTGGTAGACACATGGCAAAAAAAAAAAAAAAAAAGAGACTTCTCTTTGTCTCCCTGTTGCAGGGTTTCAAGGTCTCTGCTGGGTGCCTGTGTCCAGTTTTTCTGTCTTGGGTGTTTGAAATGAGATACTTAAACTGATGGACCTTGCAGAGCCTCTGCAGCTTCCACAGATTTCACTGGCAACTCATCAGGATTAAAGCCACACCCCTGAAAGCTGGTTGCCTTAATACAGGTTTAGCTACGGATGTGCTGCAATCAGTCTTTAGGAACCTAAGGCTTGCTCTTTGCAAAACTGAGAAAGACCCTGTTTTCTTAGTATCCACTGGAAGTGAAGGGGAGTTAGCTAGAAATGGTGCCCCCTTGAAGCAGGAACTGTGGAGGACCTAAAGCTCTGAAGTCTTTTCATCTTCAGGCCATCTCATCACCTCCTCCATTCTCTGCTTCCAGTCTGTCTCCCCCAGCTTGATGTTATTTCTTTGCCTCAGTTTCTCTGTCTGTACACAGCAGAGGGGTTAGCATTAACTGCAGGAGAAAAGGGCAAACTCATTTACCTGCCTGAGCCCAAAACAGCTCTCAGTAGCCAAAGGGAATTGAGCCATGGTCATCTGCCTGATGATTCCAAAGTTTTTGCTGATTCCCTCGTAGAGTTTCTTCCTCTATTTCCACTTGCCCTGTGGGTTTCTTACTGGCGAGAAACACTCCCGTGATGTCACCTCTTACATGGGTCAAGATGCTGCATTTTTCTTTTTCTTGACATGCCACAGGCCAGCAGGGAGCCCATCTGAGGGCTGCCGAGTGTGGCTGGGGCATGCTCCCATTTCTGAATTATACCGTGATAAATCAGCACTGTCACTGGCTGGGGATGCTCATATCACGTAGAAACATAAATTCAGCAGAGGCATTTTCTGGGCTTGCACTGACCTCTAGTGACAACACAGGGGACCGGGACCTTCAGCCACCAGTGGGCTGAGAGGGCATGTCTGGGTCCATCCATCGGTGCTGGATGGTTTACAACAGTTCACCACAGGTTTTGTCAGAACTGTGAATGTGAGCCTATGGCGCTGCCTTGGGGAAGCAAGCCCACTGACTGATGAGGGTCTGACTGCTTGGTAGATGACTGCAGTGGGTCTCAGGTGTCCCAGACTCCATACACCTCCCCGCTAAATTGCTTGTCCTGCCCAACCCACCAGTGCGGTGATGGTCTTTGTGTTCTGCAGTGTTTGTTCTTCCTGTCCATCTCATTCTCCCTCCTGTCCCTAAATTTGATACCCCACTTCTTTCTGCTGCCCCATTCCTTCATGGCATCTCACCACTGCCAGTCTACCCAGGGGTGATCCTGAGTACTTCATCTCTGCCTTTGACTCTGCATCCCCTCCCCACCCCTGGCTCTCTTGCAGAGCCTGCAAGTCCTTTCCAGGGCTGGGATGCAAAGGGCCGGGGTTCTGGCTTCTTTGCAACGAAACTGCTTGCTGTACCACATAGTCGATCATCCTCTGTGTGATGCACAGGAAGCATTTCCTGCTTCTAAAGCCATTTAGAAACAGAACCCCCTAAAAAATATGCACAAGCTATGTTGTGCATATTTCACTTCTCCAAGTCTGTAAATGAAAATGGTGAGAACTTTGGACCCAGTCCTGGGAACTGCTAAATGTACCTCCAAAATGCTGAGCAGACTCAGCTTTTAGGGACACCGTTAGGACTCGTGGGCTGTCAGCAGTTCCCAGGGAGCCCTGCATTCCCCAGGAGCATGGGGGAAACCTGCCATGGCTGCAGTGTGAGAAGCACATGAAAGCCTCTTTCACAGCCCCCCTCTTCCGCATGCTGACCCCACCCCTCACAGGCCATGCCCACAGCAGCACCCTTTGCTTTCTTGGCTAAGCAGCCCTGGAGTGTGCATTTATGGTTTCTGGGCTCTGATAACAAGGCAGTGCCTCGTTCAGTTGATACTCCTGTCTCACACAACCATACATCCCCCCATCCTCCCAAAGCCCTAGGAAGTGCTCTTACTTACCGAATTACAGCTCAGTTACTCCAGCTCCATGTTATCATCAGAGCAAGGCCCAACAAATTCTACAGTGAGCACATCAATGAAACAAACCTTTTATTCTGGTAGTTGCTTCCAGAGAAAGAAATACTCTATGATGCTCCACAAAACTCTGCGTAAAAAGTCCCATCCATCTGTGAACTCCAAAAGCTAGTCTTCTGTCCACCTATACATTTATATGGAAGGTTGACAGAGGCAGGAGCATCCCCAAAACCCCCTTCTTTAGCACCTCCGACTGTGTTATGTTCTCCAGGTCATCTGTATGAGAATTACCATGTTCACAGGACAGAGCTCCACAGCACTGCCTCTTCCCTCAGATAGATCCAGTTCTGTCATCCAAACCCTGATACTGAAATTAGCCTGAGAGATCAGTTGAAGCATCTTGGCTTCTCAAATCTCTGCTGAGGAGCATGCTTTCTGCATTTGCCTTGAGGCATCTGCGGATTGACCCCTCTGGTCTCTGGCTAACATGAGAAGCCTGAGAGGGGGTGGAACGTAGGAAGGCTGCCAGCTACAGCCTTCCATGCTAGGCTGAGCAGAAAGGCAATCAGGTTTCCTAAGCACTGTAACAGATGACAAGGTGTATATTTATACCAGATACCCACATACTTTGAGTGAATTGTGCAACATGAGATTTGTCATCATGCATCAGATCACAGTGTATCTAATTCAATACTATGGTGCTGACAATGCTGGGAGAGCTTAGCTGCCTGCAGTGATGCACCTCACCAACTGTGCAATGCGGGAACACAGGGTCTGCGATTAATATTCCTCCCCAGTTCCTCCAACAATCAACTGGTACCCTGACTGCTCTTATTATCTGAGCAGGCAGAGCTGCAAGTATAAATAATCACAAGTTTAGGCAGCCTTCTAATTACAACTAGTACAACCACAGCATGCATTTCTAGGCTGCCCCCTGGACTGGATATATTTTGAGTGGGATAATGCGTCATGCTGATTTCACCTTACTTTCCCCTCTTAAAAGATTCCTGGGCTAGTTGCACCCAGGATGCCAGCAGTGAAGAGTTATTCTAGTGCTGGAAGCAAACTGTAGTTTTTTACACCACTTTTTACATGCATCTTTGATACCTCCCATGAGCTCCTCATTCATTGCACACTTGGTTTTTATTTAGTTTTGTTTGGTTTGGGGTTTTTTGTATTTTGTTATGATGGTGGTGGTTTGGTTTTTCTCTGTTGTCTTTGCTGCAAGGGAATCAAGCCATTCTTCTGCTTTGGGTGTGCTGGCAGTCAGCCACATTCTGTAAATGCAGCAGGTGCCGCTGCCTTTGTGTTCACAGTGCTGTCATCACCCTTTGATCAGGCCAGGAGTCACTTACTTTGCTTGGCTGGTTTGGGCTTCTGCCATTCACAGAGCAGGGCTCTCCCCTAAGGTGTCTGCAGCGGCGTTTGCAACACACCCATGAATATGTAGAGACAATTTCAAACTCGTTAATGTGACCAGTTATTGGACTACTTCTTCCCAGCCTACACAGCGTGACTTTCTGAGCTCATTCAGAGCAAGAATGTCTCTTGTTCAAGAAGCTCTTGCCCCCTCGGCTGTCCCTCATTTTTAGCGCTTTCTGCAGGTGATTTACTGTAGTCAAATGCCCTGAATTAGTCAGCTGTTTGTCTATGTAAAACACCTTTCTCCTTGCAGCAGCCTGCCGAAAAGAACCAGGGAGGGGGAATCGTTTTGCTCTGCAGCTGAACCTCAGGCATAAGAATTTCTCCTCTCTGTTTCTCCTCTTTCAAAGGCTTCTCTTCCAAGTCCAAGGACTCTGCTGTGAAGTACTGGAGTCACCTGTGGTCCTGGGCCTTGTGAAGCTTGGTCCCTGAAATCCCTGTAATGGCTCTTGCAGGAGTGACATGACTTTGTGTCTCACAGTCCATGTGGCACTGGGTCAGTGTCACTTCAGGCTGTATTGAAGATGATTTTTGTGGAAACATCTGTCATATGACACAACCAATAGTACTATTTGCTCCTATTCTTTTCTGCTTCCTTATGTTTTGTAATTGATCCATATTCGTTGGCATCTGCTTTTCTGTTTGGTGTGTTCTGTCTTGGTGGTGCCAAATGTAATTTCGTGCCTGCAAGCC
Organism: Cnemophilus loriae; assembly: GCA_013397755.1. NCBI lineage: Eukaryota > Metazoa > Chordata > Aves > Passeriformes > Corvidae > Cnemophilus > Cnemophilus loriae. The sequence continues at coordinate 183,384 of VZTF01005785.1, read as the reverse complement.
CCCAGTGTAACAGGATTCAGAAGATGGTGGCAGGAGCTACCGAGTGTGGGGCAAAGACTGTCTCATTTGGAATGAATTATACTTCAGGGACCAGATAAGCAGGTTTGTCAGATGCCAGGGGACTCAGTGACTCTTTCCACCTGTAGAGTAGGGTACTGATCCTTTAGTAGCCTGAGTGATTTTTTCAGGCAAACCAAGCTACCCAGTGTGTCCAGAAGCCTTCATATCCTTTCTAAGCTATCAATGACGACAGTTTTTGGTGACACAAATGCTGTTGGAGATCACTGTTCAAAAATCGAGACCATTGCCTATGACCTATCCTGGTAATGCCAACAAGGCTGGCATTGCCTGGTCATCCTGTGAGGTATCATATTGTCACACCCGTACCATGCTAGAAACAGGACCCAGATACCAGCCTAGCAGTGGGTGTGCTCCTGCAAGGCTCACTGGCTAGCTTCCCTCAGTATTCCCACCTCAGTGGGTGGCTCATGTCTCACCTGTCAGTGTTAGCCTTGTCCACAGTGGCCAAATGGTCTTTGGTTACCCTGCACTTCTAGGAGTGCCAGGAGGATGAGGAACAGCAGGACACAGTGGCCACAGCACTAAGCAGTGCTCACAGCACCAGCCTGGCAGAGTTCAAAGAGCATTTGGACAATACTCTGAGGCACATGCTGTGATTCTTGGAATGGCCTGTGCAGGGCCAGGAGCTGGACTTGAAGATCCTGATTGGTTCCTTCCAACTCAGCATGTTCTATAATTCTATGACTCCTGGAACCTCCTGAGACCAAGACAATTGTCCACCCGTGACACACTGTGAGCCCTTCCCACACCCTGCTGTAAGAGTTCCCCCTCTGGTAAAACTTCAGCTCCTAAAGATTCATGTCACTGTTCTACCCTCAAGTAGCATGTCTTAGCTCTCCCTGAGGTAGATTAATTGATAAAGAAAAATTTCCTACACGGCTGATTCTTGCTAGATCTTACCCCACCTCACAGCTCACAGGATCGTGCCCAAAGTTTTCTGACATCTGCCAGTGTCCTGGGCTTTGGACTCTTTGCTCAAGCTCTAGAACTGCAGAGGTGTTTGGCCAGACAACGCTAAAGACGCAACAGCTATACCAACTCGTGAGACCCAGACAAATACCTTGGTGATTTTGCTTTGGGACAGATGAGATTCTGCCAGAGTGAGAAAGTATGTTTCCAGCTTTCCCGGGTGTGAAGCAAAGCCTGGCGCTGAGACTGAGCGATACCACTGCTCACACTGTCTGCCTGAGCTTGCAGGCAGCCTGAAACAGGAGCTCTGAGAGTTGTTCTGCTTCCTCCGTCCCTCCAGAACAGTAAATCTCATATACTGGCATGCAAGAGAACATGGTAGTTTTGCATTGTCTTAAAGGGGTGGGCTGTGATTCAGTGAGAACGGCAAATACTTCTGCTAACAAATACCTGAAACACTAATGAAAAAAGGAAAACAGAGCGAACCTCTTTATTATAAAGGGAATCAGATTTTATTTTTATACCCACAAAGTTAAAAATACGCATTTCAAAATATTTACAATGACTATATATGAAATAACCTTTGTTAATGAAACACCAACATACAGTACTAGAATATATCCACCAAACTGATAAAGTCTACATAAGAAGAAAATGTAACAGAGAGAGAGAGAGAGGTAACTAGCATCCACGTACAATCTGCACTAACATGTTTTTTTATACTCTCTACCTTTTAGTTGTCAATGGAGTCACAGGAAATTTTGACCTCGTCTCTTGTAAATGCCTCTTGTGACTGAGATTCTTCAAACTAACAGAAATTTGTGGGTTGCAGCAGTACCAATGCCTAACTTTCCTATGCCAGCCTTTCACATGGGGACCTTGTATTACAGAGTGGACTCAAAATCTCTCAGCAACCCTGGGAGGTAGCTAGTTTTATGGAAGAATTTAGCAGACGAAAAAGCACCGGGTTAAGTGGATGGCCTAAGGTTGTGGAGCAAGGAGCAAAACTCACAAGCCCTGCTTCATCTCTCCTAATCTCTCATTAGGGAATAAATTTCCTCTGCTAACCATTATCTGCTTTTGAGATGAGCTTTGTCACAAGGTGGAGCACTCAATTAATAGCATATACCAGGTGCCAATGTGGGAAAAAAGCCCTGCCTACAGATAAGGACTTGTCTCAGTAAGGATCTGCGATGTAGCAGTGCTGTTACCATGTTCTGGAGTTGAACGGAAGATTATTTTAGTGTAGACACACATCCAGATGATTCCCTCCCTGCATCTGTACCACTGAGCAACAGCATCCTCTGTAATTAGGAATCCCTGTATATCTTTACCCCTATACTTTCTCTCTCTCTCTCTCTCTCTCCATCATCCATGCCTGTATATTTGCCATTCCTACTTTTATCTTATTCGGTCATGGGAATATCAAATAGAAAACAGAACAGCAAAAAAATTTGCTGCCTTATTTTTGTAGATATTTTAATACAAAATTTATCTGATTTCTATTGGGTTCTTTTCCTCAATTTAATGTCTTTAATGTTCATTTATGTGCATATATATATATATATATTTAAAAATGTAACAAAAGGCCCATCTCATTTGTTTCAATGGACAAATAAAGGAGTCATAATCCTCACTGCCCAACCCACAAGGCACACTAAAATGTAAATGAGAAGGGCTCTAGGAAGGGAAAAAGATATAGCCCTTTTTTTTGTGGTGCCCTTTAATCATCACTGCTGAGCTTGAAGCTTTGTGAAGGTATGGCCCAACTTTGCAGAAAAGGAGAAGAGCTGTCTGGGTCACTTGCAGATTTCTAGCCCCAGAAGTGCTAGATCAGTAGGAGTTGTTTCTCCCTCTCTTTGGTGAAGGAGTTTCTGAGAATTCTAGCTTTGTTAGTGATTTTTCTATGGTGGCAGTGGTGATGATGGTGGCTGTTTCCGTCTATTAGCCCAACAGTTCTCTCAGCAGAGTAATTCTTCCCCACTCCCAGTAGCCAGCCCTCTCCCCTGGACACCCATCAGCCTCATTTTTTTCTAAGAACAAGGTAGAGGATGCCGATGACGAAACTGAAGCAAAAGCAGATCCAGGCCAATATGAAGCAGTAGCCATGGTGAGGATTTGTGGAGTACAACGGTGTGCCTGTGAACCGAGCTGTGTAAATGGAGACTGCAATCAGGATGCACATCCCTGTAGGAAGGAAGAGGGAAAAGAGAGTTGGAAAACACACAGAAACCAGCATTGCCGCCAAGACTTCCGAAGTACTGTTGTCCCCTGAGATTGTAATGCATGTCTTGTGCCATATGAGAGAGGAGCTGCTGCCCATTAGGCTTATTTGTGGAGGATTTCTTTTGCAGCTGTGATGACATAAGACACTTGGGGCTTGTTTAGTGGGTGCCATGAGGAATAAACCTTTGTTAGGAGGAAATCAGTAATAAGATCTGACGACAGTTTGGTGCTACGTGTTGAATCCCACGTGCAGTAGCTGTCTAACTGTTTATTCCCCTGCTCCCCCAAAACACTTGAATCCTTTTTGTTGTCTTTCAAAAAACCGACTGGGATTTCCTAATGAAAATCTGGAAATACTTTCATTATGTACAACAAAAAAAATCCCAAGCCAGCTCTTTCCAATTCCCCGGTGCTTTGTTTTGTAACAAAAATTGGGCCACTGGAAACATTTAGCTGGCTGACAACCTCCCCTGGTGACCATGTGTGGCAAACATGTGTGGCTACTTGTGCTCGCAGAGGCAGGGGGATGAACACAGAGCCGTGGGCAGAGTGTGCATGTGCATACTCACAGCAAACCAGCATGACGGCTCCAGTCACGTAGAAACGTTTGCCTTTTTCCAGGGTGAACAGCTGGATAATGAACAGGACGAGCGCCACGACGGAGAAAATGATCGAGAGGATCATAAAGGCTTGCACGGCTTTGAGGGAAGCTGTCAAAACACAGAGAATAGATTGGAGAAGGTCAGGACTCAGTCTTGGCAGTGCTCGTCAACATCCTGTGATTCACCATGACAAAAATGCGGGTGTAACTTACCCTCATCTTGACTGCTAACCGGCAGCTGAGTGCAGTTCTTGTTGCACAGCAGCCAGAGTCCTGATGAGATCGTTCCGGAGCTGTAAGAACCCACCATCCAAACCTGAAATAGGATAGAATGGTTGTGTCAAGGGGCAGGAAAGCTTCTTTGCTCTCCTGTCAGAGTAAACTGTAATGTGAGCGTGAGTAGCCCAACTGCCCGAAAATGTTGGCACGAGTCAGCCGCGATGAGCAGCCGGACAGGTGGGATATGGCACTGGCTTCCAGTGCCAGGAGTCATTTAGTCCGGGCAGGATACTGTGAAGTCTGTTCCAATTGTCGTAGAGAAATCTCCCAGGTCATCCTGACCCTCCTCCTGTGCAAGATGGTGGGGGGGCACGGCTGGCCAGGTTGGTGCAAGGGGACCCCAAAATCCACTCCGACGGTGGGCGGGGGGCGCAGGGACCCTGGCAGCACCGCCAGGAGTCCCCCTCGGCCCAAAGTTCCCCGGTGGCCCTGCCGCGCCCCTTGGCATGGGATGCACCCTGGGGGGAACAGCCTGGCCTGGCCGCCGGCTGGGGGGAACAGGGCTGGCACTGCGGATCTCCCCGGCCCCGACTCGCACTCTCCCTGATGAAGCGTGTTGAGGTGCTGCTGGCGCTGGGGTCCGGGGAGGTGACAGACAGAGGCTGCCTCCGGTACCACCCCGGCTGCCTTCCTGCTCCCTGAGCGCACCCATCACTGTTTCATCTCTTCCCGTGACCGTGAGTGGATGTTCCTCACTCTCACCTGAGCACCTGCCCCCTGGTCCACCTGCCAGCTGTATCTAAGGCTGGCTGCTGCTGCAGAAGGTGAAAGCCATGTCCCGTCCAGGGCAGTCTACTTACGTTGGCAATGGTGGAGACAAAGAGCATGATGACAGTGGCGATGTGAACCACAAAGATACCAGCCAGCAGCACCAACATCTTGGGTCTTTTCTAGGTGGGGTCACCGATACAGAGAGCTCTGAGGGAGAACAAGAACAGAGGAGGATGTGAAGGGAAGGGCTGATTCAAAGAACAGCATTACCATAAACTTTGTTTACATGTAAAAACTCAGGCTGATCTTAAGTCCACTCTGGAAATGTGGAATCACCAAAAAAAAAGGCCACTAAAAACTTTTCCAAAATCTGCTCAAGAGGTTAAATAGAGCCTGAAGATTAAGGAACCAATCTGGGAGGAGATGTGGAGCATGGGTAGATAACTTGGGGGCATTTTAAAAACAGCCTGAATACATATACAGCTTGCTTAAATTGATGTGTGTTAATGTAAAGTAAAAATGCCATACTCCAGGCCTACATTCTAGGAAGAGGAGTTTTTGCCCATGGGATTTACAGAGGTCAGGAAAGATTTTTCGCCTCCTGTTCTCCTCTGGTGTCTCGGCCTCTTCCAACTGCTTTGAGTCACGGACAAGTGGTATGGAATGGGGGACTGTGTGTTCATTGGTGCATCAGCTGTTGAGTAGTGGTGGAGAGTGAGCCAGAAGGGTGGCCACGACTCAGTAGACCACTCCATTATGTGAAGAGGAGAGTGACCAGAACAAAAATGCCATGAGGTTTTCTGGAGCTGAGGAAGATACCCAGGTTTGCAATGAAAACTGCCTGTTTCCCTTCTAAAACTTGAGGCATGCAGGTCACTTTATTTCTGCAAGAAGATTCTCTTGTAATGCTAATTCCTCTTTGGTTTGTTTTGGGTATTTTTGCCTCTGTACCCTGCAAACTTTTACTTTTTGTAAGATTTCCTGTCATTGATGGACATGTGATTGGAAAGGAAGGGGAATGTGCTTTAGAAAGCTTGAATGACACGGTTTCTCAAGACTGATGGCTTCTCACCTGAAAATGTGAAATACAAGGAACAAATCTAAGCTGTGAGAATGAGTGCAGACAATTCACTCAAATCAAGTGAGTATATTTCAGGCAGAAGCATTTACTGAGTCCACTCTGTGGCCAGTAAACTTCCTAGAAAGTTTGACAGGGCTGTGTTGCTCTTTCCCTCGGTAGTGCTGGTACTGAAGAGCAGTATCAAGCATGTGATTAATGTTAGCTGTCAAGTTATTTTGGTCCAGGTGACTCAGGTAAGGTCTGATGCTGTCACCATTTGTACAGGGTGTGGTAACACTGTCATGAAACAACACAATTATACTTTATGATGTCTTTCACACAGACTGTGACAAAAGGCTGTGCAAAGTCCCATTCATGTGTCTTTTTTTACTTGATGACTCCACCTTCTCCACTACTGTCTTTCCTCTCACTGTGGCCATGAGTGGGAGTGTATTCCTGTAAAATGCTGCAGCTGTTCCTGGCACTGCTTTGTATACAGTTTCCCAAACCACAGTGGGTAGGCAGGCTTCTCCATCAGGGGCACTTTGACCAGTTCAGCATTAGCTGGTGACCAGGAAGAATTCCTTGAGTTCAGGATCTCAAGGAACCCATTCTGTTAGGTCACTGCTCCCACCCAAACACAGCTACCCCTTAGTAAGACAGATTAGGTTTGGTAACTAGTCCCATCTCCTCAGCAAGTCTGGTCTACTGTGAGGTTTCCTTCACCTCGAGAACTCTCTGGAGATGTTAAGCCCTGACTTGCTGAATGTGGGCCAGGCTTGCTTGTCTGCTTTGGGGTGTCCTAGCAAACTCCTCATGCTCTAGGGCTTGATTTGGCTGGATGGCCTGGTCTCTGTGACCTCTCTTGTCACAGTACCTCCCTTCATGATGATCTTGGAGAAAGCACAGCCTTCTTAGGACTTTCCCTCTGTCTGTAGTGACAGTCACTTATGAGTTCAGCACTGCTAAAATCCAGGTTCTCGACGGTATATGGAGGCTACCACATGAATATACCTGACCTAATAGTTAAACCCCTTCTTTCCATTGGCTGTAAAAGGAATGAGGGTTTCAAAATGCTGGATGGCAACTGATACCGATATCACCACTGCACCTCAAACTGAGAAACTATTGCTGTTGCCATGACTAAGTGACCTATCTGCAGCAAACTCTTGAGTCAAATCTTCCTGTCCCTTTGACTACTTCTCATTCTATTTTTTGGTTACCTTGGTTCTTACACAAACTTTAACAAGTGCTCTTGACACTATAGGGTACTGGCAAGCATAAATCAAACTCTGACAAATTTGCCTGCTCTGAAATTTGCCTTTACTGAACAGTAGCTAAATTTTCTTCTTTCTTAGATGGACATATTTTTCCATGGCCTCTTTAAAATCTCATTCAGTGCTTCTTTTTTCCTTATTATTTTTTAGGACCTTCAGACAAAGCTTTCTACTTGAAAGATTAAAAACCTACTTTCATGACATCCTAAGGACTAGAACAGTCCTTTTAAATGCATCTTTTGTTTGCATTCAGAAATGAAAATGAGAGATAAATGTTACTTTACAATGTAAAAAAAAAAACCAAAACCATGACCCCACACCCAGGACTTTGACCAATACTCTAAGAGAAAACTGAAATCCTTTATTCCCTTTGCTTTTTCTGCCTGTTCTAGCACTGCAGGAGAGCAGTGTTAGTTCAGGTGCTTTCAGTGCACCTACTTCCTGAGAATATCAGCACCTCTCCCTGAATACACACGCTATCAAATGCAAACTCCCCCAGGGGATATGTGCTCACAGCTTAGTTTTGATTCTTTGTGAGTTAAAGCACAAGCCTCCCTCTGTATTCATTTGCTTTCCCCTTTCTTCATCTCTCTCTGCCTGTTAAATAAAACACGAGAGAACAATCCCAGAGGAGCCGTGGGTGAACGAATGACACTGAAATAGATTCACTTCTGTCTCTGATGCTATGGCGTGGACTTTTCCTCTCATTAGACAGAGAAGCTGGCAGAGCATCGGGGACTGACAGGATACCGTTTCCATTTGTTAAGTGTGAGACATCTTTCTCGGCTACAGGGTGGGGTCACATTGCTGGAGCAATAGGACAAAATTGCATGCAATTGCCTTTTCTTCCATTCCCCTACCTAAACTGCAGCTGCATTTGGAGTTCCTCAGGCTCTTCTTGGGCTATGAGTCAGTCTTAGCCTTCCTAGAGCTGCCAGTTTTTTCCACTGACTCACCCTAAAGCTCTCAAACCCCACAATGATTTAACCCTGAAAGATTAAATGCTCAGGACACTGTCAGTTTTAGGGCTGCTTCTCAAGAACCAGTCAAGGAAACAATTTGTGAGTCTTCCACAAGCTTCTTTCAGAGGAGAGACCCCAACTAAGCCAAGAAAAAAAGGAATGAGACATAACAGTAGAAGGACTACTGAGGTAGGGCAGGCTGGTGGGGAAGTGAAAGTCATGCAGCTGCTGAACAGCGTGCATGAGTCAAGAGATCTTGTGCTGGTAACAGTGGACTGACTTTCCTTTTCATGGATTGATGGATGAAGAGAAACAGCAAGCCACACCAACAGTAAGCACGAATAAGAATCACCACAGAAGCCTTCAGTACAAAAAAACCTGCAGATAAGCGTGACAGACTCTTAGCTGTGTAGAGACTACTTCTCTGACCGTGCACGAGTACACATAATGGGGAACAACACACAGCTCTGCTGCACCCCAGTTCAAGTTCAAGTAGGCTGGCACTATCTAGTAAAAACTAAGACAAAGTCTTCTCATGCAGGCAGATTGTTGCCACCTATATCACCCCTCTGTCTGCTTAAGTGTTTTGGATCTTTCTGTCTGGAGGGCAATACAGAGAAGTGAGTCCTTGCCCCGGTTTGCTTCTTAGCAAACGATGAGGATGGAATGCGAAGTGCCACTTGGAGATATGATAAAGGCCGATGGTATAGTTTCTCAAATATAGGGAGTGAGTTACTCAAGAGGGTAAGCCAGATTAGGTAGAGGTTCTTTGCTTCTGACAGAAAGTGCATTGCAGTGAAAGGACTAGAGGGTGAGTGTACAGGATGTTTCTGCAGGAGCGATGGGGTTGTTTCGGGTGAAAAATCAGGGCACTCTCAACTAAATTTGAAATATTTCAGATCTCTAGTATTCCTTAATGGATGTAGCTCATCTGACTTCTGTTTCCATCTTCCTCTCTGAACTGAGGTCCCTGCTTGGGACTGCCTCTCCCAGGCTGAGTTGGTGAGGTGTACTGTGAGAGATGCTCGCTGAGGTGAGAACCCAGCCAACAGCCTGTAGCTCCCTAGAGTGTCCAGGGAGCAGAGGACATCTAAACCTCACTGCCTGTGCACACTGGTGACCTCTGACTCCTTTAAAACTGAGTTTTTCAGCTGAAGACCCTTTAGTTTGATACATTAGATTTCTCAACAACGGAAAGACAGCCTTTTGGGGAAAAAACAAATGGCTTTGGTTAGAATGTCAACAGACATCTCCATAGATTGAAAGCAACTAACTCAAAAGGAATTTTGCCTTTCCCAGCTGCCACTACAGAACAGAAGGACGGCAGTAGTAAGTCAGACCAGTGGTCTGTCTCTCCCAGTAGGTGGTCTCTGATGGGGACAGTAGGAGGTGCAATATTTAGAGAAAGCATGTGAACTTGGCCACTGTCTGAGAGGGCACAGAGTCACAGCAGGAATACCGGTGGTTCAAATCAGGACCAAGGCCAGTGGGAAAGGAAGGAGAAAACTGGAGAGTAATGGACAGAAAGTAAAAACCATTTGGTGTTGTTTGAGATAGCCACAAACTTCCACCTCCGTTACCAGCGCATTCCTCAGTGCAAAGCCAACCCACAAATAGCAATGCTGCCATGTTGCCACCTGTAAGGGAAACCTCAGTGTGAGATAAGACCTTCTGCAGAATTTGTACATCTGCCTTTTGACTGAGCTGAGGCCATCACTGCATCATAGACCTGCTACAACTGCACACCTTGCCCTTGCGTGCGCTATGAGCATCAGTCCTCATTGTGCCCGGAGCCATTTGGCAGGGTGCAAAGATGTGAAGATGTCTCTGATATTTCAGTGGCCTGATGACTTTGGACATGTCGCATTGTTACTAGAAAGCTCATGACAACTTTAAACAACAACAAGAAGGGAAGAATCTTTTTGCTTTCACCCTTTGCTCTGTCTCTTGCTTCAGATCCATATGAATTCAGAGTCCTTGCTGACTCCAGACATTTACAAACTACCGTATGTCAGCACTGCTGTTGACAACCTGGTTTTGACAGACCAGCCTAACTCAACTTCCAAGTCAGATGCTTTTTATAGACATGTGGATGAGTAGGCTGGTGCCTCTGGAAAGAGGTTTCACACGTGTGGGAGAAGGGTTGGGCAGGAGGCGTGTGTGGGCACACGGAGACCTTTGGAGCCTCTGGTTTATGGCAGTGAGATTTCATGTACGTGTGGGTGGTGGCTGTGATGACCACATGGGGTACAGCAAGGTTGTAAAACCAGCAGATTAATGTCAGCCAAAAGGAAAATGTAGACCAGCTGGAGGGGCTACAGCTGAAAATAAGCTTAAGTAAATGGAAGATTTTGTCTGGTTCTTGTGAAGCATTTCCTGGTGGAATGGTCTCCAAGAGATCAGTGGAATTGCCTTCCCAAGGGAGGGGTGAAACACCAGCATGTGAAAAATTTCTTAGGGGATCTGACAAATTCCTCAAGAATCCACCCTTGGTGATGAACCTCCACTCACTGAGAGATGCACAGGAGAGTCACAAAAGATGACACATAAGGGTTTTCCAGCTCTCATGCTCATGATTCATGTAAGAGTGGGGAAATATCAGAGCTCGTAGGGCAGACAGTGAGAAATTGGCATTTTCTCCAGAAGAAACCACCCTCGAGCGCTCAGCCATGTGACAACATCAGCTGAAACTCCAATGCTCGCTTGGTACTCCGAAGGGGAAGAGACAGCTGCCTGGGGTTGGCAGGCAGCCAGCCGCCGCTGCTGGAGGAAAACACTGTCACTCCTCACACTAGGCACGCCAAGGAAGGGCTGCGACTGATGGGCAGCTAGTAAGAGGGAGGGGTGAGGAAGGGGACTCCAGAGCTAATGGAGGCACAGAAGTGTTCCTCTGCACCTCCAGAGGTGCGATGCAGAGCACCCTCACCCCTTAGAGCTCTGGGTGGTCCCTGGGTGGGTTAATTAGACACTGGAGTTGCTGGCAGGAGTTCCAACAAGATTCTGAGATACACGAGAAACGTTTGTGGGAGGACTGACAGTCTGGGCATTGACGTGTTGTGTGTAGGGGTGTGCATCTGCAGCTCTGTGTGGCTCCCTCTGTGAATGGGAGTGTGCATCTATGGGTTCCCTCTGAACTATGTGTATGTGCCTGTGTGTGTGTGTGTGTGTGCCTGTGTGTGTGTGTGTGTGTGCACAGCTTCTTTATGGGTGCATGGATCTATCTGTGCAACACTGGCAGTGTCCACGTGGGAGAAACCATCTGACAGCTCTGACAGGAAAGCTCAGGTCATACGGTGTGGTATGAGTAGTACACAGATCACTTCTGGTGGGACTTCCTGCTTTTCCTCTTTGCAATAGCCCTTAGATAGAGGTTGAAGATCTGTGAAGCTCACATCAGCTGTGCTTTTGGCTGCATTCTTGGATTAAAACTGCAATTCTATGATTTACATAGACAGTTTTGTCTAGATATTCTTTATTTTTTTCCAAGGGAGTGTAACTCTGAAAAAGAAGTTGTATCTTATAGTGAATCTGTCTCTCAAAACTGCAAAACCTCGGAACGTGCCAGTACATCCTATGAGACACTGAGGTCAGCGTGACTCAGGCATCTAAAGAGTCTGAGCTTTTGGGTCAGTTTGCTTTCAGGGTGCCTTTGCTCCTGCAAGCCAGCTTGGAAAAGACTGCACAGGATTCAAATGCAAAACTGTGTGAAAGCTCCTTCTCTCAACCAAAGTGCACAAGTTATGAACTGGGGGGAGCACGTGTATAAAGCAGACACAGGAGGACACTGTGCAGCCTGGAGCTGGTCAGTGGTCTGTGCAGGGTGGGATAAAGGTGGTCATGATGTAAAATACCTTATCTGGCTTTCAGAGGGCTCCTTACACCTGTGATCAGTACGGGCTGGCGGAACTGTATAAGCTAGTTCATGTTACACGTGGCTTTTGAGACAGCTCTCCTGCTGGGGGCACACCACGCTGGCTGAGTTGCAGCCACTAGAGGCCAGCTAGTGGGCAGGTTGGCTCAGCTGCCTAAGCTGTCACAGCCAGTGGATGTGCCCAGCTTTCCTCCAGCAGTGGTCCACATTCCTGGAGCTGGTCTTCAGCAATCCTCTGACCAGCCTGCTCCTAGCTCTGAGCATTTTGTAGCTCTCCCCTCTTGCTCCTATGGCTCTCACTATCCTTCCCAGAGGCTTGCTGGAGCCAATATAGGGAAGATATCTGTCTAGAATGAGAAGAATGTGGACAATGGACTCAGTCGTGGTGGTTGCTTTCACAACTCCCCTCACTGAGCAGACTCTGCCCTGCAAGGGCAAAAGGACAACAAAGGTCCTCCCCCTGGATTTCCTCAAATACAAACATATTGCCAGGTGGCCCCACATCACAAGAGCTAAGCCTTCAGCATGAGTCACTGCTAACCTGTGTCAGCCACTCCAGCGCTCAGAGTTCAGTGCATTTCCTGATGGAAATGGGGATGGCCTAGCCCAGGTCTGTCCCTGGGCTCTCGTCATGGGTGTCTCCCCATGCCTCCGTTACAGACTGGTTTTTACAGGGTAAAGGAGATAGATCTTAATTATGATCTTGGCGAACTTGTCACTCCCTCGGGCAATGTGAGTTCTGGAGCTGAGTTGTCCTAACCTGTCCCTCCCTTCTATGACAAGGCATGGGCTATATTTGGTCTTACCAAGAGAGCACCTTCCATATACTCTCTGCCCTCCTGAAAACAGTTCAAGAGGAGTAGGGTGCGTGAAGCTGCAAATTTGGCCAGAGCTTCCTTTGTTCATTGTCAAGCTGTTCTAGCTAAGGAGGTACTTTCCAAAACTCTCCCAGCAGGGTTTGAAGAAATCACACTCCAGATGGCAGCCCCGAGATGTGCTGCTTTGCTGCTCTCCCTGCAGTGTAATGGCAGAAAGCAGCTTAAGAGGCACTCCAGATTTCCCTCTGGGCAGTTTATACAGGCAACTGCTGCTAGACCTTGTGTCATGCTGTGGGATGATTGGCTGTGGACTGGCCCTGACAGAGGATCAATACAGGCATAATTGAGATGTGCTTCAGCACATTTGTTCACTGCCACTGTTACAGCACTGTGGCTATGAGTTAGTTATCAATCCTGGCAGGGCCGTGGAGAAGAGCCTCTTTTTCTGTGAATGCTGCTTTGCCTCAGCAGAAAAGACCAATGAAGTATTAAGCATCCATCTTCAGATGTGAAGATTGGAAATCCCTTTCCTCACCCTCCCTTTTAGAGGAGTAAAAGAGCAGTTCCAGGCCTCTTAATTCTCCCTGCCTTGAAGGAAGGGTAAATAAATCTCATCTTTTAGTTTTATCTCATTACTTGTTTTGTAGGAAAACAGAAGGGATGAAAAAAATTAGGAGTGCCATGCCTTGCAGCCTGCCTTATGTTGTGCTGGGTGACAGTGCTGTCATTTCCCTATTGAAAGGTACAAGCACAGGAACCTTTTGAGATCGAAGCGGTCTAGTAGTGCTATTTCTTGCCTTATAGGGCACTTGAGCATCTGAGGGCAAATTCCAGCCCAGCATCAGGTGTCTCCTCCTTTGCCATCCATGCGCGCTTAGCGAAGGGAGCACTAAGTGAACTGGGGGGTGAGCAAGGGGAAACATGCCGTGGGAGGGGTGTCCCAGCAGCCACCTGGGGATTATGAGGCACGTGAGGCCCCACAGGACAAGGCAGGGCTACGGAAGAAGGCTCCCTCCCACTTTTGCTTGCTCTGAGGAAATAGAAGCAGGCACAGGCTGAGTGCCATGTTCAAGCCTTGCGGCTGGGAGGGTGATGAATAGAGAGAGGGATTAGTGCTTGCAGCAAATCTCCCCAGTCTCATTATAAGCAAGGCCCTGAGGTGGGTCTTTTACCAAAAGCATGCTGGCTGTTATCAGCAAATCTCCCAGAACTGTTTCAAAATACAACCTCTGCTCCACCCCAGACCACCAAACAGTAATTCCTGTGTGCACTTGCATCACTCCCACACTGCAAAACTGAAAGACCACCGGCTAGGCCAGAAGGGCCGGTTTTCCAAGCCCAGGGCTCTCTGTCCTCAGCAGGGTCTCACTAGCAGCCCTGCAGCTGAGGCACCCACTTCAAAACTTGGTGCTTCTCCGCAAGATCCCAAGTCATTCCTCCATTAATGTGTCCTCGGGTGTGGCTCGACTCCACAGCTGTCTGACGTCTCCCTCGGGATGGCATGTGCCCAGTGGAGATCCCTGCTCTCACACAAGGGTAGCCGGGATGAATGGCTCAGAGCGTGTGTCATGTGTTTGGGTGGTTAGTCACAGCTGGGGGAGCTTCCACAGAATCCTCCTGACAGGAATTCCTTAGGTGGGTGTGCAGGGCCTCGCATGAAGGCGCTGCATTTCAGGGTGTGCTTCCAGGCATTGCAGTGGTACCTCAATTTTGATCCTTGTCTGATGCTAATCCCCAAGGGAGCAAATAGAAATAAACTGCCTTTAAGCCCTCACTCTCTCAGTGCTCACAGTCCCCAGGTGGACTGGGCAGAGGCATTTGGCTGGCTTAAACCCCTGTTATCACAGGAACAGCAGCTAATGGGCTCCAAGTTTTCACACTCTTCATGTCCAGCTCCCTCGAGTGTTTGCTCAGAAAAGAATCCCACTACATCCAGAAATGTCAAGTGGGCAGTTCCTGGGCAAATCTGCTCTCAGTGGTGCCTTGAGGAATTCAAAGCTTCTGAGTGAAAGTTGTTCTGTGGCCACAGCATTTTTTAAATATCAAAATGATTTAATTGTTAATCGTATTAAATGACAACTTCCAAAAATGCTTTCTTCCCATTCTGGTTTCTGACTGCCCTGGAAACACTCGCTGCCTCAGTCAGTTTCCCCACCACTTCAACACATTCATTTCTCAGTCAGGAGGCACCACTGCATGACTGAGCCACAAGCAACAGGGCCAGAGGGGACTTCAAAATTCACAAAAATCCATCCTTTTTCCACAAAGTTACCGTCAGCTCAGCTTCTAGTTCATTCATATAGTAACTATCCGCAGCCCCAGCCTGAGCCCCACCCATTCCTGGCCGTATTGGACTCAATACTGTTCAGTCTCTTTTAAACCCTTGAAACTGTGCAGGGGCGAGCTGAGTTCCTGCAACAGGAAACAAAGTGTGGTGCCAACAAACTGGCTTTGCTGCACTCCCTTTCTCAGACCTCAAAAATACTTCATATTTGACCACAGGATGCAAACCATAGCAGACAGATGAAGTAAGAGAACTGGTGAAGAAGAAGAGGGAAGGAAAGAGGGGGCAGTTGTGTGGGAAAAGGCAGGTGAAGAGGGAAGATTGCCAGTCTCTGCAATCCTACACTTCCCATCAGTGTCTCTACCTCCTCGACACACCCTACCAGCAGACCGTGGTGCTCCTAGCAATTCCACCCGCTCCCCCACTTCGCCTCGCGGTGCTCCCCACTCCAGTGTCTGTGCTGCCAGGGAAGGCGTAGCACGCATTTCTGCCCTTCACCTGGCTTTGCTCAAGAACTGGGGCTTGGCTTCAGCCTCAGGAGCCGGGACCCCCAGAAAAAGAGAGACTGTCTCCATTGTACCCCAGAGTCTGCACCTTTGGGGCCTCTCAGTCTTCACTTGGAATGATTGCTATTGTTTTAAATTAGAGCTTGGCAAACTAATTATGGAGGGGAGAGAGACAAGCAGAAATATTTGAGCACCAGAAAAACTGAGCCTGCAGCCCTAATTCCAAGCAGGCATTTTTCCACATTTGTCAACAATGCTACTCCAAAAGCACCCAGCAGCTCCCGAGCGTGAGCTGGCCCAGGCTGGGCACCCTGTGCCTGCACCCTGGCTGCACGTGTCCTGGAGGTGAAAATAACATTGCTGCTGCCAGCGCTCCGAGGCTGCAACCAGGGCGCCTTGCAGCGCCCCTTTGCCCCGTAACGCAGCTGGATTTCAAAGCAAAAGATGAAAATTAAGGTGCGTGCCGTAGCCAGTTCGAGTGCCAAGATGAAGAGATGTGAAGGAGCAGAGGAGAAAGGCAGACTGGCGCTGCTAGGAGAGGGGAGCAGCCACTGAGGGAGAAAAGTTGGTGGAGGATTTTCAAGAACAGCTCTTACCGTGTGGGCTGGGGCCGGTGCTGGCACCTGTGGAAGAAGGAGCGTGCTGGGCTGCAGTGCCGCTGTCCTGGAGTGCGGAGCTGGAGTGAAGGGGAGTGACCTGGTGGTGGCTTAAGTTTCCTCCAGTGGTGTGGGAGGGTGGTGTCTTTCCACTCTGTTTTAAAGGAGTTACTATGAATCAGACTGCCTTTAAAGAGAAGGGAAAAAAATAAAATTAATGAGCTACGCCCTGTTTTGTTGGCAGGGTGTCAAGAGTCTCTGGGAGGAAACCAGCGATTCAAAGAAATCTGTGCAGGGCTGCGTCTGACTCAGTGTGCAGCACAGAGACCACAGCCTGGAAAAACGACTGACGCTGATCCAGCTGAGTAAGAGAGGCCCACAACAACATCTGTTTATAAAACTGAACTTCTGGTTGTCATAAAAAAAATGTATAGTTACAAATGTGGCAACAGGACTTCAACAATACAATCACTCAAACAAACAGTGGGTTGGCAGGGGAGATCCCGAGGCTGGGTGAGTCACCACATCCCCTCCCCGTGCTTCATGGAGAGAAGTTGCTGAGGCTGACAGCATGGGGGAATTCAAATTGGACCTGTGAGGTTGGCATGGACAAGACTTTCGGGAATATATCAAGGAGTAGAGATGCTCAAAATGCAGCTCTGGCCTGGTGGTGACTCTGGAGCAATTTGGCCAGATGGTGGTGGTTTGCTTCCACAGAGAGAGAGCAGGCAGGGAAGAAAAAATAAGGAGCTTGTTATTCACAGTTTTCTGAGGTCAGCATTTCTTGCCATCTTAAAGACTTCTAAAAATAGATCCTTTACATTTGCCGACAATTGGCTGGTGGAGTTGTACCGTAGATGCTACAGGCAAGATTGAATAGGGATGTGCTTGAGATGTGGGTGAAAGGGGAAGAAGTTTGTCAGAAAGCATCCGTGTTAAAATGTGACCCATACTGCGATAGAGCTGGGGGTCTGCTACTGCAAGGAATCAAACCTGCCTTTGCAAGGCCCAGCAAGAGATAAGCAGATACTGACAAAATACCTGGCAAAGGCCTTTCCCACTTTAACGAGGATGACATTGGATTGCCTTTATTTGGTAAATGAAGCTGGTTCTCTTTGAAATCTACACAGATTAAAAGATCTTGCTGTTTTGCAGATTATTCCTTCTGTCTGGTGTTATTGATATGTGTCTGGTCTAATTTTAGACTATAGCAACCTGCTTAAAAAAAGAGCTATGGATAAAACAGCAGCAAAGATGACACATATGGTGGGCAAAGACAATCCCGTGGGAATTTTTCCTACTGATGGAAAGTAAAGACAGTCTTTTTTCCTCAAGGATAAAATAAGCCTAACTGTGTTTAATACCTATGAATTAGAATGTGCTTCTTGTTCATGTATATGAATACAATATTCAGGGAAAGGAAAGTCTATTTGCTTACCCTGCAGAAGAAGCTGGCATTTGCATTGAGCTGCACCATCCATTTCCTCTGCTCTGTTCCCCTGGCAGAGTTTATTGGAGTGTGGGATGCTCAGCTCCATACGAAATACTAGAGTGCAGAATCTCAAAGCAAACTCTGTTGACCAGAGTTCAGCTGTCGTGAAGTATCCTCTGCCCCAGACCTGTTCACAAGTGACTGCCCACCTGCCAGGGAGCAGCTGCCTGCAGTCACAGAATTGCTTATGTGGGACCCAGCAGCCAGAGCACCTGTATCAAAAAGACACTCACATGGGGCTACAACAGTGGAGCCTCCTAAGAGGCTGGGTATGAAGTGAGCCATGACTGGCAAAGCATTATTTGCCCCGAGAGAACAAACTAGTTTTGTACAAACTGCTCTCTAACCTGGGAGGCCGTGACAGGCAATCGCCAGTATCAGAGGCGTCACAGGGAGGCAGAGGTGTTCTGCAGCATCAGCATCAGCTTCCCCACAGGAGCATTGCTTCCTAGCTCTCCATCTGGAAGTGTTGGCTGTTGCCCAGCCAGTGGAGAGAAGAGTAACCGGACAGGCCACAGAAGCTGTGACCATGGCCCTCGAGGAGCACTGGTACCCTGCCAACCACTGGCTTCATCCCTGCTGCTAGACCTGTCAAGCCAGGTATGAGAGGGGGTAACAGCATGTGTCAAGTGAACAAGAGTGCGTTTAGATGCTCCTGTTTGGGAGCAATGCTGCAATGCTGCACATCAGCAAGATGATGGTAAAGGAAGAGAGGGTATCCATCTCATGCCGAGGTACTGTGAGGTCAGGAGAGAGTTCAGTTTCCACTAAGCTCGTTGAGATATTTCCACTTTTCATCTGGATACAGAGAAAGGGTAGATGTAAGAGAACTTCCCACCAATAGCTTAAGGAAGGAGAAAGTTTCAAGTTAATTAGATTTATCATGTTTTCTGTAGCTGTTTCTGTGGATGAAGAGTTAGCCTAATAAGTCTTTGTGTGTGTGTGTGATGGAGAACCAGCTCTATCCAATCCTACAGAGAAAAGGCTGGTCTTTCTGTGTGCCTGCAGCAATTTCTTCCTTTATGGTGTGTGGCTTCCACAAGGCAGGTTGCAATAGAAAACCCATGACAGGAAAATTCTCAGCATGAGAGCAAAAGTCTTAAGCATTCTGCAGGTTTGACGCACTAAGTTTGAATTGCCTGAGATCTCCATGCCGTACTTCATGGTGTCTCTTGACCTAAGCATCACTCATTTCACAGGCTTTTCTGAATGCCTGCAGTCTGTTAATTGGACGTGCTCTGGTCAAAGCCATGAGAATTTAAGCTGTGAGAATCTGGATTAGCATTTCCACGGGCAATGACGGGGCGAAGCTTTCCCATGCGTGCCATGCCATGCCTTTGCTGAAGTTCTTCCCAAATGAGCAGCTTGCAGCTGCTGTAACTCTGCTTGTTTTGCCATGCCCCACACATTTGCAGACATTACTACTGTCTGTGGACAGTAGCCCGTGGCATGAAAGGCGAGTGTCCACAGTGACATTAGATAAGACAAGCAGTAAGCCTCCCAGATCAAATGAGGAATGGACGATAATGACTGGGAAATGGGGTGTGGAGTTAGGAGCGGGGGAAGCAAGGTCAGGCTTGGCTGAAAACATCTATAACAGGTTGTTTTAAGAGAGTGGGGGTGCCAGGAGAAATAGGCCGTACATGGTCTCTCTGCACTTTTTGCAGATGCGAGAATCTATGCTTGGGAAAGTTGTAGCTGAGTTCCGATGCTCTCTGGGATGCTTTCAACAGGAATTTAACTATATGCTCTTTGGATGTGCTTTTCTGACTAACTGTCTGCAAACACATATTGCATATTAAGCCCCCCTCAGTCTAAATAGCATGTCTTTCTACCTAAAGAGTTTGTCTCTCTTATATGTGCTGTTTGTTCTGTACACCATCTTGCTGGCTGGTTGCAGGACAAATGGAAGTGATATGATGTTCACTACTTCTACGCTTGTCATGACATGGAGAAGGCGGGGTTGAGCCTCAGCTGGTGTGTGGGTTTAAAGAAATAGAAACCAGCAAGTTTCACACTGCTCTGTAGTGGTGTAACTGATGTGTTTGTGTGTGTGTTGTGGGGTTATGCATGTGATACAATAATTCGCAGAGACATAGGATAAACCCCAAAGCCATATGATAAACTGCACTTGTCATGCCTGACTGTGCAGGGCTTCAAATGTGAGCAGTCATCCACTGGAGAGGAAAGGGCGGTGGTTCCCTTATTTATAGCTTCACTCAGTTTTGAGGAAGCGGATATTGGAAGTCCCACCTCTGCAGTTTTTTTCTCTAATGTGTCTTGTCATGTTCCTGCCCCTCCAAGGACTGCTAGATGTCCAGTATTTAGGGCGGCTAACTTTGCAAGCTCAGTGGTACAAGAAAAGGGTGGACTACAGTCAACATTGAACAGGTGTAACTCTTCCTGTGCACAGTTTAGTTTTTGGGTTGGGTTGTTGTTTTAGTTTGTTGTTTTTTGGTTTGTTTTTTTTTTTTTTTATATGTCAGGGATGATTTCTGTCTTAAGTACTCTGGTAAACTGTATGATGAACAGAACCTACAGAAACATCTACATCTGATTTTTCCAAAATCACTCAGGGTTGCCAGACTGACTGATCCTTTGAAAGTGCATGATAGGTATTGAATAGAAAATGCCCTGAATTTATAGCATTTGTGTAGGCATTGTTTGTCACGAAGCTTTAACAGGTAAAAATTGGAATAGTTCCCTCCAGGACTTTAGCAGTATGAGTGGGATCTATGACAGAATACATTCCCCACATCTCACTTATCACATCTGGGAAGACCCAGAAGTTCCCTTGTTTCTTAACAGGAATAAAAAAATTGATATGGACATGAGATAAGGAGATCATTCCTACCATAGTTTCATAGTGATTGGAATTTAGTTTTGTCCTCCCATGTGGAAACGACCATAACTTTGTTCTTATGTCAGAAAGGGAGGTATGATTCTGCTGTGCAATGGGTGGACTTGCGTCTCAGACTGTCTGACAATCACACTGTGGTCTCTGCAGAAGATTCTGTGGGATTGGGTTCATGGCAATCCATTTGTAACTGGTGGAGGGGTTTGAACTTGTTCTCAGGGGTATGGGTAGCCCAAAGGTGCCTTGCCTTTGTAGGTGCTGTTGGATGGGATGAGTGTGATCCTCAGGCTGAAGTTCTGAACACGTGGAGGAAGCAGCATGAGCTGGCTGGTGCTAGGAACAGAGACCCGAACCTGGAAAAATTAACTTTGTTCTGTGCTCTGCTGTAAAAGAAGGTGTGGTGAGATGAGAGCCATCTGAAATGTGGTGGTCTTCCCCTGGTTTTATAAGGGCAGGGGAACTGCAGTCCCCATCTCATTTTCCCTTACTTTAACCTCCATCGTAGTCTCTTCCTTTTCTTCCATTGGAAACAGCCGAGCTGAAGGTATTTGCTTGTAATATGCAAATGGTATCTCTGCTCTGGCAGACCCATCTGAGCTGTCACTTTCCACAAGAACCTCTCCCATTCCACATCAAAGGGTTGGTGGTTGGCGGTATTCTCCACCTGCACATGAAGGCCTTTCTCATGCATTCTGGCAACCAGAGAGGTTTTCTTTATTGCTTTCTCCTGCTCCTGGTTAATTTCTAACTCTGTCTTCTGTGACTGTTGTACTGTGCACTACACAGTACTGATTGCTTCACCAACAGGTTTTACCATGTTAGTAGAGGAAAAAAAGTCCTATAAGCATCAAGAAATGGTGTAAGTTGACAGTGCCTTACTGTTCTCCTTTCATTCAGTGACAAAAAAGTGAATTAGCTGCTTGACTGTCCTGCATCCTAGACTGCAACTATGTTGATTGTCCATAGAAATGGACCTTGGCTAAGAGGCCAAAGCAAGGGCAGGTGCCATTTGTACTGTGGATGAGGTTTGATAATGGGACATATTTCTATTTATCTGCTGCTTCCATGTGCTGTATGCATGTGTTAGTTCCATTCAAGGTTTGCTGGACTTTCTTCTTAGAGCAGATATTGGTGTTCTGAGAAAGTTGTAGGAACTCCTTTTTCAGCCAGAGGTAAGGTTTGGAAGGTGCATGAAGGCTTCTGTACTTGTTTCTCACTCTCTGCAATATCTTGCTTTTTTGAATCTCAGGATGCATTTATTTGAGTAAAGTTATAGCGTCACAGGCTCTACAGATATGCAGGAAGAGTGCTAGCCTGGGAATATAGATGGCAGAGACGGAAAGGGACCTGGTATATTAACAAACCAAGCAGGCAGATAATTTTCACAACTAAATGGAAAGAAAAGCCCAGGGAAGGCTTCCTAGTGGTTACCTATACTGGTCTCCCATTGAGGAGGAGGGTTGATGGGAGGGGGGAAAGCACCAAGCTCAATGCATAGTGAGAAGAAGAAGAAAAAAAGGAAAGTGTCTCTGGGATGGAAAGACAGTTAGACATTGACAAGGTCAGGGCAGGACAAAGAGGGCTGAACACCATGGGTGATAACAGCCAATAAGGATAACGCCTCTGAGCTCCAAGTTCCTGAACAAAGTGCAGACAGCTGGCAGGAGGCTGGGAAGTCCTCTCCTTTCTGTTGCTATTGCATGGAAGAGGGAGGGGGAAATCTCTATGTGTGCTTTTTCATTCCCTGACAGAGAGTGAAATGATTCCTGTGACTGCAGAGCAATGGTTTCCTTCTGAAAGAGGAAACATCTACTTGTGTCACACTATGGGCCAGCTTCTGAGCTCGTTTGCAGCAGGACAGAAGCAGAACAACTTGAACTGACTTCATGGCAGTTTTTCTGAATAATGAATCAGGGATTGAAGCAGTGCCACCATGTCAAGAAACTGGTGGTAAAGAGAGAATTTGTGAGGGGGAAAACCTCTCACCACAGCACAGGCTGAACATTTAACTAACTAAGCTCTCTCTCCTTCCTTGCTCCCTGCCCCCCTTGCTTCTTGCCAGATCTTGATTAGGCTTTTGAGAAAAAACATAAATTGTACTTTGCTTCCCCTCATGCATACCCACTCCTTGTCTGTGCCTTATGCATTCATGAACACAAAAATTTTCATGACTCCGCTCCTTCTGCTTTTGTAATGTACAGTCACTGCTTGTGTGGCTGCCTCGTGCTTGAGGCAGGATATGGGCAGGAAATAATAGCACAAGATTCAAACTGGAAAAATGCAAACCTATTATCTGGGGGAAAATAAATTCAGAGTTAGCTATTCAGAGGGTGTGAGCCTTTGGAACTTGCAAGAGAAATAAAGCTGGAAGCAACTTAACAGGGACAGAAGACAGAGAGCTGGAGAAGAGCTTGCAACGTGATAGCACAGAAGAATACAGATCATGTCATTTAGAGCTCTTCAGATGTTGATATCCCTCCCACATTCACAGATCTCAGAGCCATATTTCACTCCCAGATATGCCCTATCAGTGGTAATGACAGTGAAAGCTAAAAGTTTCCATTTCTGAGAGGATTGCGCTTAAATCCTACGGCAAGGGATCTCTCTGTAGCGTAGTCACTAACAGTACTGTGGGACTAAGGAATTGCCTGGATGGTCTGTGATACTTTCATACCAGTCAGAGTCAGAGGCGTCATTTCCCTGCGCAGCTCCATACTGGGAATATGGGGAAGGAAATGAGCTAGCAAGAGGAAGGAGAAAGGGAGCACTCACCACATTGCCAGGCTCTGAGGGTGATTAGATAGCAGAAAGTATTAAAAGCCTAGGCTTTTGGATTTCAAGGGTGCTTATTTAAGATGATGCTTTGTGAATGTGAACAAAATTCAGCAAAACATCTCAATGTCACAAAATGACTGCTTGGATTTGATAGGTGTGTCTGAACACCCCCATCCCTGTGAGATATATGACAAAAAGTGAGAATTCGTGAATTGAAGCAAAGGACATGATACAGATAAAAAGTCCTCACAGGTGAAGAATAAAGACTTTTGGAGGTGAACTGAAAAAATGCAGATTTTGAACCTTGGACTGAGGCTAAAGAGTTGCCCTAAAGCTGTAGGTACTGCCTTGCTGAGAAAAAATGTTACACCTCCGATGATATGCAAGAGAATGGGTCTACTTTATAATACTCATCAAAAGTGGACTAGAGGGTCAAACTGAGCTAAAAGAGGCACAGGCTGAAAACCCTGCAACGATAGCTTTGTGGTGGCCAGGTTTGGTACGAATGATGAGTTTTTTGGGTCAAGTGAAGCAGAGAGGAACAAGGGACACCATCATCTTCATCACTTCCAGAAGAAGAGGGCAAAAGTCTTCTGAGTGCAGGGTCTGATCCTCCTCACAGTGCTGCTGTGAGTGTGTTGGGGTGGGCAGTGTGCAGGCAGCTGATAGGCCACTCCAATGTGCTGTTTCTGTTATTGTAGCTAAAGAGGCAGCGAGACACATGTTAGGAACTTCTGTGTGGTACTTGTGTTACATCTCTTATAGCTGGTTATACTCCTTAAAATGACAATGTTCTATACGATGGTGGGGAAAGAGGCACTTCTGACTCACAGACCACTTGCAAGACAGCTATTCCTGCCAGATCACCACCAGCTCCATCTGGCTGGCTGCAGAATCCCTTTGTCTGTAAGAGAAGTGGTCAGGGTGGAGGGGCAGGGAGGTGCTGATGTCCTTTGAACTCTGCAAATGTTACAGCGAGGGTGGACTCGTCGTGTGTCGGGAGCAGTATTGTGGCAGGGCAGACCAGCTCTGATCAGGCAATGAACACTTATGGGCTGCACAGCTTACGGAGGTTCCTTGTGCTGCCTCCTGTCCACTTGTTCCAGTCCAGTGCTGTCACCTTCACGGCTCCATGAAGAGGTGATATCCATGCCTTGGGACAAGGAGTGGGCATGGTGAAGCTCTGTAAGTTAAGAGAGATCTCTGCATGTCACAGCCACCAAAATAAGTGATTGCAGAGTGAAAGCAGGATGGAAGCAGCAATGACAAATGGAAGCTGGGCAGTCTTTGGTAGCTGATGTGGATCTTTGTCTCTTAGAGGGGTTTTACTGTTGTCTCTGCTGTCCCTTTTTGGGGGAGCAAGATATGTGGCTGTGTTGGAGACACGAATTCCAGCCTTTCTCTTTGCTGGAAACTGATCCTGCCCAATACTCATAAAAGTGGCCACTAATGGTTCTCCGTTGCACTCTGTCCCAGCAGCAGCTGATGCTGCTCACCAGTGTGGGTCCCTGGGTATGCACTGTGTCCCTCCCAAAATGCCTGGAGAGAGTTGCCAAGCTGAGAGGCTCTGAGTCAGAGTTCTGTGGAGGTTTCTCTTCCCAGGAGAGCAGTCTCTGAAGGCAGGCTGTTGCTCAGCCTGTGACTTGCTGGGTACCATGCAAGCTGAGTTCTTAATACAAGAAAGGCCAGCTTGTCACTGTAATTTAAAAATCCTTTTGCCATCTAGGGAAATGTCAGCAGGCAGAAACAAGTAATGGGAGGGCTTGACCCAGACACAAAGAAGCTTCTGTTTTCTGCCTGTCCTGGCTGTCAGTGGTGTTAGGTTGCTCAATGCTGCTCAGAAAAGCAGCTCTGGAAATTCTCTGCCTTCCATGAAGGCTGAAGACATGTGAAGTGAAATGCCTCTGCCTGAATAAACACCTGTCATGGGAAGAGCTGGGATGCTGAAGTATAGCAGGGTGAGAACTGGCATCAGGCCAAAACTGGGAGTCGAGGAGAATCCTCTGGCAAAGCTGACACCTTGTTTTTGATTGCTTGTTTTCCACCTTCAGGTGTAATCGATACCCAGGTGCTGGAGTGACTAAATTTGCCAGCTGTTGCTGCCGCTGGTTCAGCAACTGCACCAAGCAGTGTGGAGGAATAGAGGGAGGGGATGGGTGTGAGACAAATTCCTGTCTTGAGAACCCCACAGGCATTTTCATGCCTGGGATACTTTCCTATTTGCTTTCCCCCAAGGTGGCCCCTCTCACCTTGGAGACAGTGTGGCACCTGAAACCATGGGGCACATGACCATGAGGTTATTGGCAGCTGCAAAGTCAGGAGCAGAAGGCATATTTTACAGTTCAGAATCCCAGCTAGGAGATTCTGAGGGGCTGAATGTAGAGGAGCTGGGGTGTATCAGAAGAAGATATCAGAGTGACATCCTGGATGAGCCTGTGGTTTGGCACAGGAGAGTGGAGGGTGTGCTGTGCCCACACTTGGCCCACTGATCTGTTTCTAAGCCATCCTACTCTTGGTAGATGGAGGCAAGGAGTTGCAGTGGAATGTTGCAGATCTGCACCCTATCCTCCCCTGGCGTGAATAGCCCCAACCTTCCCTGTGCAGTAACTCTGCTTTTCCTACGCAGCCCTCAGATCCCCTGAAACTCAGTAACACAGAAACCAGCAAGTATCTGGGTTCAGTTTCTTGCATCCCTGGATTTGCTTGATTTAAATGTCCAGGTCATTAAAGCAACTAGGTCTAGTTATCACAGAGAGTGGCCTCACATACCTGTTGTCTGAGCACGCTGCATCTGTAAGGTCTGGTGCCAGGCACTCGTGTGCACTGGACCAGTCTCAGAGGCAAGCCCTAGCTGTGGAGAGCTCTGTAAATGGGATCGTAAGTAAGAAAACAAGCGTCAACCTGAGCACTTCAAATGGTCAGTCTCGACAAAGAGCTCATCAGAAGGACCTCACAGGGCTCTGTGGTAGCACTAGGGCTATTCAACACACTTGTTCTTGTCTGGACAGGAACATGAACAGCAAGTTTACTTGAGTCCCACAGTTATTCCAGAGAGGCAACATAAAGCTGACTGCAAAGGGTTGCAGAAAATCTGCCGGCACTGAGTGGCTTGGCTCTCCCTGGCAGATGAAATTCAGTGGTGGCAAATGCAAGAGAATTCCACTAGGAAGAAAATAGTCTGGCAGTACACATATATTGAATGTCTCTAAATCAGCTTCTACCAGCAGAGAAAGAAATCCTTGGATTCATTGCAGATAGGCTGCTGAAAACAGTCTCTCAAGGCTCTGTTGAGGTCAAAAAGCCAAAAAGAAATGTTAGGAATGAGCACAGAAGAAACAAAGAACATGATTATGCTTCTGTGTACTTCATGGTCTGCTGAAAGTCTGAAAGTTGTGAGTGCCTCTGGTTACTACATTGAAGAGCATAAAGAAACACTAGTAAGAGAAGAGAGAACATCAACAATGATTAGAAGTAGGAGATAGTTTCTGGGTAAACAGAGATTGCTAATCTTGAAGAAGAGGTGCCTGAAAGGGAATCACAAATGGTATGGAGAATGTCAACAAAGAACTAACATTCATGCAGTTCCATATCACAAAAACTAATGGCACCCGATAAACTGGTTAAGCAACAGGTTTAAAATAAACAAGCTATGGAGTTTTCCACGTAGGCATCAAGGAATAATGGAACTCTGCCACAGACTGTTGGTGGAAGACAATCCATGAAGGGGTTGGGCACATCTATGCAGCGTATTTCCTTTGGAGGCTGTCAAATGCAGCAGCACAGATGTTACCTCTGCATCAGAAGTGTCCTAAACAGCAGGCTGATGGGAGCTGAGAAGGCAGACTGGGATACAGTTCATATTTCCTCTGTTTCTTATGCTTCTTTGCTAAGTGAGGTGACTGCAAGAGAAGAAATACTACTTCTTCAGTCTGGGCTAGCACAGGTCATCTTACATTTCTAGTAAAGCTGGTTTTTTGGGGTTTTTGTTCTACAGTAATTTCCTAAATTATTATCTGACCGCTGGTGAAGAATTGCAGGAGAGGTGGAAAGTGAACCGATGAGCTGGAGAAGATGGCAAACTTCCAGATGGAGAGCTGACATCTCTTAAGGACATTCCTTACGTTCTTTGCACTGGTGTGCTAGGACATGCCATAATCCAGAAATAGGGACTTTTGAGTGAAAGTAAGAAAAGATTGTGGTAACATTCTTAAAATGAGTAAAACATTGTTTTCCCTATTAGCTTTGTGAGGGCAGTAGATTTCCTTAGACATTTAGGAGATAGAAGAGACATTATCTTCCCTTGCAATAAATGTGCTCTGTCTGATCCAAACAGTTACACCTGTCCAAGCAGGAAATACCAAATTTTTTATCAGCAATGAAATTTGGATTCTGTGTATTTGCAACTGTGAGTAGTACATTTGCAGAAATAACTGAGAGTAAAATTTGTCCCCAGGGATGTTGGTCTTTCCAGCTTGCACATATTCATTGCTTGGAGACAAATTTCAGTTAAGGAGAATAATTTTGCATGAATAAGGTGAGAGGAGGTATAAGGTGTGCATAGACAATCTTTGCAAAAGAAAAGATAACTAGCTACAAGACCAGGACTGTGGGGTGCTGGTAAGAGAAGCATGTTGGTTGTGGCTCTGCAGTTTCACCCAGAAGCCATTTAAGACACAGCATCCCTGAAGGTGTTTCACAATGTAAGATGCTGTCACAGCCCTGGGGACGGAGAGAATATTGTCTCTACAAACAAAGCTATGTTTTGGTTTATTTGGCCTTTTCCATTTCAAATTCCTCAATTGTTGATGTCTGCCATTTTGTTTAATGACCAATCCCTCCTCAGAGACTACAGCTTTTAAGATGATACACATCCTGAACCATTTCAGCCATGGTCCTGCTTTTTTTTTCCCATTCTGTTCTGCCCAGTTTCTGACTCCACCTTCTCTGCTGCCCAGCGTCCTCGGTAGACAGTGTTTTTCCATTTAATTTTATGATACTAATGAAAGGCATTTTCATCCCCTCCCCCAGGACTGGAGAAGAAAAGCCCACATCTGGAGGCCATTCACAGCTGGAAGATCTCTTCTGACGTTCCTTGCTTTGAAATCCAATCCATGTAGCCTTCTGTCTAAATACTCTGTTGCAGGCATGGCAGAAAGAGGCTTTGTGAGGGGAGTCTGTGAAGAAACCAGTGACCCTTACATCCTTTTTCAGGTGCGAGACTTCAAGACTTTCTTTGCCACAAGGAAATTTTCATTTGGATTTAGGGATTTCCTTGTTTTGAGGTCTCCGAATACACACTTTGGAAGCAATTAAAAAAGGGAGCTTTATTCTTCTGAGGTGTTAAATGTACAAAGCAACAGTTAAAATGAGTTGTCTGAAGCATTGCGTAGGTTCCAACATCCACAGCTGACTTTGTCCAAATGGTCCAGCCAGTGCCCTGTGGGCTGCATTTTGTCTGTAGAACAGTTCACCCAGGCTTCTAGTGACTTCCACCACTGAAGAATAAAACTTCATGTTTCTTGCATCCTCCTTGCCCACTTAGAGTAAACTGCTGTAATCTGACCCCTGCTTGCCAGGAAGGTGGATAATTTGTAATTCAATTTTAAATAGCTCAGAACAGAGACTTACTTGTTATTGCTGGGTTTGCTTAGCCTGTATAGGCTTTCCTCTATGACTGCATCATGGAGTGCTTTACAGTGCTTACAACCACACTCATCATTGTCATAAATGCCCCTGTCATGACTAATAGGACAAAGATCATTGAACTGGTGGTCTGGAATTTAAGGCCTGGCACAGAGGAAACAGGTGTGTCTTTTCCTTAAAGTAATTTTTAAAAAAAAGAAGTGAGGGGTGTGTCCTGTCTGTTCCCCAGTGGGATTCTGTCTGCTTGTATGTCCTGATAATGGCCAACAACTCCCTGTGCCTTTCCAGTGGGAGTTCACTGGTTTGGCTGCACAATGGCCTCAAGTGTTTCACCCTGCATTGAATTTCTGGTACCTCAGTGGGTCCAACTACCTTAACTTCTGGCATCACACCAAGGTACTGTTTGCCTCCTTGCTGGAAACATCTGCCTTGATGTTCCTTCTTGTATTGCACATC
The DNA here is from genome assembly GCA_013397755.1 of Cnemophilus loriae. NCBI lineage: Eukaryota > Metazoa > Chordata > Aves > Passeriformes > Corvidae > Cnemophilus > Cnemophilus loriae. The sequence continues at coordinate 153,980 of VZTF01005785.1, read as the reverse complement.
TGAACAGACTAGAGAGGCTGTATTCTTCTATGCTAGTATAATTTGGGAACCATTTATGGCTGGTTGTTGAATTTTTACTCTTAAAGTAAGAGAGCCTTATGCTGAAAAGAATAGGTGTATTGTGTATATACATGCACTCAAGAGCTGGAAGAATATGTTATAATAGATCTGTCTCAATTTTCTAGTCCTCAATCTCAGAGAGACTAAAGGCATCCATTCACCTTTTGATAAGTTAACTATTGCAGAGTCTGGTTGACGCTGTTCTGTTTCACGTCATACCACTACAGGCACTGTTCAGCTCGTGTGTCATAGCTCAGAAGATAGCAATAAACCACTGAACGAGAGTGACTTAAACCGTGACAGATTTTATAGGTACTTGTCTGGCTCAATTTAGCTTTCCAGGCTGCCCCACAAATGTAATGTAATTTAATGGTCTGCGCATATCTTGGCCATATTCAGCCTACATGCCACCTCAGTTTGACTCACATATTGTGACTGTTTCCCTGGTAAGTCTGCTGAGGGAACAAGGGGTTAATAGCTCTGGGGAATAAGTGACTATTTTTTTGTTCTTTTCTCAAGCTTGAATTGTTCTTTTAGTGAGACAGAACATCTGGAAAAGACATGTATTTTGGGGAATATGGCTGCTTGTGCCTAGAGCTAGTGTCTCTATAGCCTCATAGAGCCAAATGAATACCTTTGTAGCACTGGAATTTGCACTAGCATAAAAGGCAAGCACAATGCTCATTACTCTTACTGACAACTTATTCTAACAGTCTGAGGAAACAAACCAAACCATATTATTACTAATAATTATTACTGTTATCTGCTCTATGGCAGTGCTGAGAAGGCAGGCTCCAGTGTGCCAGATGCTGGTCAGAAATATAGTCAGCCACCACTGCCCTTGGAAATCCATGTGATGCTGAAAGGCAGCAGTCATCACTGGCATGGCTATCACAGAGATCCATGCCCCTGTTTCAGAGTGCTATCATTTTCTTTTCATAATTCTCTTCAGTTTCGATACTTTGGGGAGTATTTCTAGACATGGGACGCTGACCTTCACGCCTCAGTTATTCTGTTTCTGGTGATTTAAATGCTGTCATCAGGAGCAGCAAGACCTGCCTCTGGAGGTAACCAGTCCTGTCCCACCAGGACTGTAGCCTCTTTGCCTGCTGTGGCAGCTGGACATGGTCATGGCTGCAGCTCCCACAGACTGCTCTGGAATTGTGGTTCCTTAATAATTCTGAAAATCTGAGTCTTGCTCCTAGCATTGCAAGTGCCGTGCTTCCTTTTGACGGGGTGGTGAACCAAGGCAGGGCAGGGCTGGGACAGGCAGTTCTGCTGAAAAACTGATCTTGCATGCGCAGCGATGAAATTTTGTCTTGGAAGGACAGAGGCAAATGGAATATGCTGCTGAAGGGAGAAGATCCAAAAGAAAGTATCTGCTGTAATGGAAAAAAGGAAATTTTTAGTTGAATATCAGGACTGACTTTTGTTGGTGTGTGGAGTAGCTTCCCAAGGGAAACCCAGTAATGGAAGCCCGTCGGTTCTGGTCTCCAACACTGGACTGGACACAGCAGGACATACTGCAGGCCAGAAAATGAACTTGCTTTGTCTGGGATGAAGACTGTGGGTGTGACCCTGCACCACAAAAAACCAATGTGAGTGTTGCCAGTGACCTCAGAGAACACAGGCTCCTTCTAACCGGTAATCCAGTGCTGATTTTCCATCTCTCCTCTACACTCTAAGGTGTTTCTTATCAGTGCAGCTGTGTCACGGCATATCCAAACCCATGCCCTTCCATTCAATTCTACTCCTTGCTCTCTTCAGGCAGCTGTTAAGGAATGATCCTGAGAGTTTCAGGTGCACATAGCATTAGAGGAGAGCCAGTTATATTTCTCACCTGCAGGGATGAGAGGGAGCACATCCCTGTTGTGCATGAAGCCTGAAAAACTGTGTTTATTTCACAGAATCACAGAATGATTAAAGTTGGAAAAGACCTCTAACATCATCAAGTCCAACAGTCCAGCCAGCACCACCACCATGTTCACCACTAAACCATGTCCTCAAGTGCTGTTGATTAACTGAAACTCATCCTGGCCTCTGATGTGGCAGAGGCAGGGAAAGGCAAAGGCTAAGGAATTGATACCTTTCTACCAGGCTTGGTCTTACTTCCCTTCACTTGTGCCCTCTGCTCCCCTGAGGCTGCTCTGCCCACTAGCCCTTACAGCAGAGGTAGGTGACTATTTTTGCTCTTTTGTGCTAATGACTGGTCCCACTGGGCATCTGTCTCTTGCATCCCAGTGGGCATCCCGGTGCAGTTATCCTCCCTGAGCTCTTTACAGTTCTTTCCAGTGCTCCTAAATGCTAAGGTGTGTTAGTACTGGGGTACACAGGGCAGTGGTGAGAAGGGTGGAGGCAAATAACTGTGGTTTTAAAAGTAAATAATTTATGCAACAATAACCTCTCCACCCAGGTAATCACCTCGAACAAACATACTGCATGTCAAAGGTGTTTCTGGAGATAAGGGTTAGCACAATGAGACTCCTGCTTTCTTGGCTTTATCTAGTGCTCAGCACTTAATGCCACCTTGCTCTCTGCTGAAGGCAAAGTTGTCCCTCTAAGTGCCCCGGTAGAGGTTACTAGTCAGGGGCAAGACTTCAGGGGGAAGCCTTTGCACTGACAATGACAGTCGGTAAGCTTCCAGTGTGGTAGGTGTGGTATTTTCCAAGAGGACTGGACAGACCCCCTAAAACTTTGCCCATGTTACAGATAGTGAAGTATTTGCCTTGGGGAGAAAAGGGACAGATCTGGAGAAAAATACATTCTGATGGCTGGGAAATTAAGCTCATAGCTGCAAATTGTACTTGTGCTTGCAAAGCAGGCTGAGGCTTTGGGTTTTTTGGTTTTTTGGTTTTTGTTTTTTTTTTCTTTTCTTTTTTCCTTTTTCTTTTTTATTACTCACACAAACAGTGGTTGCTGGAGAGAATCTCTGTCTCCTGGGCTACCTGACCATGGAGAGCTCAATGAAAGAAGTCCTGGAGTTTGCTGCTGAAGATTCAATATGCAGCCTTGTGACCTTCCTGTGGTATATTGACAGGCCATTACCACGTTGTGATGGTTGCCTAGCAAGGTAGTGACACTTGTGCTGAGGCACAGTGAGAGCTGTGTCACACCTGAGGGCTGGTGAAGGCTGAAACTCGGTAGTATTTGTTTTGCAACAGTGCAAAGCTTGCATCAGTGTATCCCTAAGTCACTGAGAGCCGGCGTAGCGACAGGGTGACACTGTCTACGTGCTCCCCTGACTTGTAGCACTGAGCACCCTGCAGTGGCTCCCTGGCTTGGCGTTACCAACAGGCCCACGAACAGAAGTGACGGAGCCTTGCTGCGGTCATAGAGGCAAAGAGACTGAGTGGGAGCTATTTTTGCCTCGTGATGGAATGAATGAGACCACGGCGTATAAGAGTCCGTGGGCTGTGATGCAGAAACCTTCTTGTGGGCGGCAGCGTGAGAGGCAAATAACCAACACCACCTCTGCTGCACAGCTGGAAAGCGTGTCGATGGTTAGACCTCAGAAAGCACCTGCCAGGGGAGATTCTCTTATTAGCAAGTGCTTCTAGTGAGGTTCCTATGGTTCCTTTTAGCCTGATGGTACTGAACTCATTTATCAGGAAAATTTAATTTCTGCCATATTTGCATATCACATAAACAATGGGGAGGAGGACAACAGCAGTAAGGTCAGCTCAAACTGCACAGATGGGTCTCTTCCATGCATTTGAACAACAAAATGCCATGGCTACCTTCTTATAGGAAAGTGTGTATTGGGATGTGACAGGGAGATTGGAGACAGTATCCTGTCTCACAGTGCCACTATAGAGGATAAAGGAACCAAAATAAATAGTCTCCAGGCTAAAAACCTCAACAGATTAGGAAAGAAGTCACTCTGAAATGTATAAGGGGAATAGCAAGTGGGACAACATTTTTGTTTTTTCAGTCCCAATAACTTTTGTGTCCAAGCTGAGCAGCTGAAGTATAACTTGGCACCCTCTAAACTCTTGATCCCCTGAGAGCTTATATCGGGGACCAGGTTAATGTATTCTCAGTTGGCACAAATCTGTAGGATTCCAGACCCTGGAAATGAGGTACACAGGTGAGGACAGGAGGACTCATGCCTTATGCTGTGCTCTTATGAGGAAGGCAAGCTGGGAAGGGCCCGGAGTACAGGACTGGCTGGTGAGATCATGCTGGAGAACTGTCTTCTCTTTCCCTGTATGAGGTTGTCAAAGGATGCTAAAAACTGGAAAGAACTCAAAATGTAGTTTATGTAAAAGCGAGCTAGGAACTGACCTAATCAAAGTCCACAAATATTTCACTTGAGAGATAGATTTCTAACAGTAAACAGTGCTGGCAGAAAAGGTCTTGTCGAAATCTAGGTTACACCTACACTGGTAAATAAAGCAATCCAGGGTTAGTTCTCTGAACCTGAGGGCAAGTGGCACAGCATCCATCTGAATAAAACTTTTTCATCCCCCAAAGAATGTAGCCTTGCCCAAATAATCTGTTAGGACCCATGTTGTCAGAGTCAGCCCTGCTGTTAGGAGAGTACCCTCCTGTTGTTCAGAGAACACTGGCTGCCACAAGCCAAAACTTGCCACGAAGCATGCTAACAACATGGAAAATTGCCTGTCAGGGCTTGTGCATGCCTTGAACTGCTTAGGGTGCTAAATAGAGAAGTCACCTCACTGGCTGGCAGTGAAGACTCTGAACTGTAAGGTTGGTTAGCTAGTGGACAGTTGAGGGACAGTAAATTCCTTTGAAGTCATTTGAAGTTTTTCAGTCCAGCTTGGATGTCACCCTAAAAGGACAGAGATTTAAGAAAAACCATGGCCACAATGTGGGCAGGAGAAAGCCCAAGGGTGAATGCTGCGCACTCGTTCAGAGCACGTATCTGCTGTGTCCAGCAGATGCACCTGTGTCCCTGAAGGGTGTGACCTCTAGAGGGAAAGCCTCTGTGAGAACCTCCAAACGATTGTAAAGAGAATCATTCTCCATCATCACTGCCAAGAGCCCTAAGCTCTGTGGAAAGCTCTCGATTAAATCTCTGCCTGTGGGATAGGAGATTGAAGTGGCACTCCCTGCATTCCCTGCTGCTCTCTTCTGTGGGAAGTCTTAGTGCCTACACATAACCTAGTAGCTGAGAGAGGCTCTGGGCTCAGAAAAAGAGAGTGAAGATTTTTGGGGGTGGACATAGGCATCCCAAGCCATGGCTATTTTCCAAGCAGTGGTGAACTAAGCTACCTAAGATCCTGCAGACATCAGATCACTTTCCCTGCCTGCACATTTTGGTTGAGGGCTAGTGAGCTGGGTGTCTGAGTCAGGACACCGGAGAACTCCTGGGCAGGTGGAGAAGGAATAGTACAGGAATCTTCCCATTAGGAAATACAGTAAACAAAGCCAGATTGGATGTATGGCTCCTCTGACACCCCTGCCTACGCTTTCCTGGATACATCCCCAAGGCACCAATTGGTGCTGTCTGGGACAACCTGTACCTTACCAGATTTGATCTGCGACCCACAGGTTTTTCCTTAGCAACAACAAAAAGACATCAGTAGCTCTTCTGTTCTAGAGGATCTCAAAGCTTCTTGAGGACCTCAGAAGAGCTTTTGAAACAACAGTCTCTAGATCTTCAGTGCAGAGTGTAAGCCAGCTGTAAAAATGGTTGTAAAGGTCTGTGGGGAAGTTCACTATCGATTTTAGTTTTCATTTAATAATTTAAAAATGCATTTTAATCTATGAAGAGAGGGGAACAGCAGATCTGCTCCAAAAAAGCTGTGAAGCACACATTTAAGGTCTGTAACAGACTGTGGGTGGAAAGAAACACCAGTAAGCTCAAGAATGGTTTCATTTGGAATCTTAGTAATATTGTACTTCACACATCACCTTTGTACCAAACATGGAGCATGATGATTGCAGAGGGAGGTGTTTTCCTGGTCTGCTGTGTTAGCCCTAGAGGTGTTCCAAGGCTGGAATAATAAATGTGGTACAGTAGGATAGACTTAAATTTCCTAGGGCCAAATGGGAATTGCTCAATAAGGTTAGACTTCTTGCGTCCCTTAGCAGAGCCCAAGTTCATCCTTAGGATTACAACACAGACCGATTTACCAAAGGTGGTAAAGGGCCATAGCACAGGCCAGTGACCTGCTTTGAAAGGGGAGTGGCTGACCTGTGACTGCATCCAGTCATGAACTGAAATGCTAGGGATGTTGAAAGTCAGGATTGCAGTGCATTGGTAAAGCTGTGTGTGAGGCTTCATGACTGATGGGAGTAATTGAGGATATTTATGTTCCAGCACTGGATTGGAGTGAAAGACCAGTTCTTCAATCCCTTGTTTTAATCCAACCCTCTGAAATCTGAGTTCAAACCAAAGCAAAACAGAAAATTCTTGTTTTAAAGAGAAAGAGAGTGGTAAGGAAGCCCCTAATCAAAATGTTCTGATAATTGAAAAATCTGTGGAAAAATCTAGTGAAAACTAATATTGAAGAGTCATGCAGAGAGCAGGAGCTGAGCCTTCCCACTTCTTACCCAGAGCTGAAGACTGACCATGAGTGACGGCAGGATGTCAGTGTCACTGCTCTCTCAAAGCCACCCTCTTCACCACTGACCTAGCCCCTAAATCCTCACCATGGTGTCCTCAATGTATCTCACCCACGTTTCAGCCTGGTGAGAGCAGTCCCTCTGAGCTGTGTTCCCTCGTTTTCTTTCCATCCAGTCTCCTAGTTTCACAGCTTCTTACAGGCTGAAGGCTTCTTTTTTTTTCTCCTTTGTGTCATCCAGGAAACACACCCACCTCTCTTGCTCCAACCTCATATTCTGCCTCACTCAGAGACTCTGTAACTTGTGTGAAGGAATTTCAAGCCATGCAAACTGTGGTGATTTTTTTTTAAACCATGGAAATGAAAGATTGGAAAATCTTGCTAGCTCATCCAGTCCATTATTTTACATTCTATCCTAGCCCAGTTCCTGCGAGAGTCTTGCCTGCAATACATTTTCCAGTGCATTATCCAGTCTGTATCCTTTGCTTCCCATGAGAAACTGCACCACAGAGGACTACTTTTCACTGTTTGGAAGAGGTTTCTGAAGTTTTCTTTCCATTCTGCCTGACCTAATTTCCTTAAGTTCTGTCTGTGGTAACACGCTAGCTGGGTTCTCCTGCCTTCGTGCTTGCCTTGTCCAGGTGATGGCAAATAATTCTTGTTCAGTCAAGCTGTTTAGCCACAATGCTTAATACTTAGTTGTAAAGCTCAGCAGTAACAGTCCTTGGCTACCTGGGAAGGAGGAACCTTGAGATTCGCATGTTAATGGGTACACATAACCCAGCAGACACTGCTAGTGGTGTTGCCTCTTTATTATAACAGTCACTTGACACAGTCCATCACAAGGTCTGGCTTTGGTTGCTTTTGCCTTTGCCAAACTTGAAACCAACCTCATCTAGCTCATGTCTGCTTCAGTAGTTTCATAGGGTTCTTTTTGTTTTGTTTTTAATTTCACTCAAGATCACTTAGCTATTTCTTGAGAACAAGGCTGGCAGGGGAAAATTCTGCTTTATCCACATTTTAAAAAAAAATCCTAATTACTTTTTCTTTCAAAAAACCCAACAAACCACATTTTGAGCAATGTCTTGCGTTAAAATAAATCACACTTTTTCTGTCAGGAACACATCTTTTGTCATCTATGACAAAGGCCTGCCTCCTCCTCCCCCCCAAGTTGGCTAAATAATGAGCTTTTGAGTTACTGCATATTGAGCCTGCTCAGAAAAAATTATTGGGGCTAGGAAGGACAGTTGTTTATCTTTTGTTTTTTTAGACTGTGAGCCTGATGGAAAAAATAGCATGTGATTTAAGACCCAGGTTATAATGTACTTGCACAAAGGCTCCTGGCTGTGGCTGCAGGGTCACCTCGTTCTGGCTGCCCTTGGGCCAGGATGCTGTCACTCTGCCTGGCCCCCTCCTGCCCATGGCCAGGTCACCCTCTGGGTCACCACCCAAGGAACTGATGTCCTTGCCCCATGTATGGAACTGGGTTGCCCAGGAATGCGGAAACCTGGCTATGAGGAAACAGGGAGGTGTGGAGAGAGGAGGAGAGAGAAAAGAAAAAAAAACCCCAACCGAAAGAAAGCCAACCAAAGAAAATACAGCAGAAGAGAGGCAGACGCCCAATTTCTCTGCTGGCTGTCTCCAAAATATTTTGTGTTTGTGTTTTCAACTACTGGGGCACTCCTTTCCCTCAGGACTTGTAGGGAAGCCTGGGTGCCCCGAAACTCCCCTGGCACGGCATACACATGCTGCATCCACCCCATGTCCATGGCAGTGACACCATCTGCTCCTGGCATTCCCTGCTCCCACTGGGCCTCGGAGGCTTATGGCCAGGGCCCCAGACTGATGTCACTGCTGCCCTGTCCTGACCTGTCTCCTCCCTGGTGTACAGGCAGCTTCAGCTGCCCACCACAGCGTGCAAGGGCATGGGAGGCATGAGCCATGGAGACTGGGCTTGGCAGCAGGACTGTCTGTGAAGCCAGAGCTCCAAAATGCCGTAAAGGATTGGAAAGGAATCCCAAATCCTCATCAAATCTGAGGAAAAAAGGGATGCCCTCAGTCCTGGATAATTACCAGGACATCCAGGAAGATAAAAAGTGCAATTGTAATATCTAGCATGATTGTTTTCAAAGCACCCACTGTAACAAAACCCCTCTGCTCAGCACTGTAAGGAAAGCTGGTCTCATTATTCTCTTTAGACAGCATATTAGACCTTGACTCCTCTGATCTGTGCTTGCTACCACCTCTGCTCTGCCAGGGAACCCAGCCTGAGAAACTCACTTGTGCCTTCTGGCCACCGTGCTTGCTGCATCTCTTGCCATGCTGCCTCTTTATTCATTAATCCTTCCCCTCCCAGTTTTCTCTTCCCCTTTTTTTTTCTTGTCAAAGCAAGGAGTTTTTAATAGCTAAAGAACGAAAACACCTCCCACGCCTTGCCTTAAAAAAGCTAACTCTCTGTCTTACTCACTCTTTTAGATTTCCAAACCTTTCCTGCTAGCTTAGATGTTTCCTTTGAGGCACTGGTTCCTCAAATACTAGCATGTGAGTAGAACTTTAATAAACCATGTAGCTCCAATGGCCTTGAGAGGACAATCCACATGAATAAATAAATCAGATGTGGAATGGACACCATGGCATTCAGCAGAGATGGAAAAGTTTTCTGGTTTATATTGTGATTTGGTTGGAAAAAAAAGATATTACAAGGGTCTTTATTCCAGGATGGAGTGGTATCTCCCTTGCAAAAAATTTTAACAGTAGATATGAAGTTCTTCAGGGTGCTAAGGTCATAGCGATGCGGATGGATTGATTAGATAATCTTTGGAGGCTTCCTCAACTCTGCTTATTCTGATTCACCATGGTGAAATGGAAGAAAAGTTAAATTGAAGCAAAGAACAATTGCTTTGGCTTTCTCATTTCCATGAGTGAAAACAAAGCGCAATGTGGTTTAACTGTATTGTTTCAATTTTTTTTTTTTTTGCTTTAAAATATATTAAACATATCCTTGACTCCAAGATCACCTGCTGTCCTGGGGTGACAGTGAAGTGCTCTTTGCACAGATTAATTTTATATCCTCAGATGTGTCATTACCAAAACAGAATGTCTCCCGCTGTCTTTGTGCTGATTCCAGTATCAACAAGGATCCCCTGTGCTGTCCCAAACCAGGACAGTTGTAGATTTGGATCTGTGGAAATGACTTCAAAGACCCAACCTTACAGTGTGTGGAAACAAGGACTATTTTTGAACTATCAGTCCAGCCATGGCAATGCGGAGTTTAGCACAGTTTACTCCGTTTCTGGGCTTAGGTTTGTACCCTGCATTGTGCTCCATATTGCTGGAGTGAAATTCTTAGCAACACCCAATTAAAACAAGCACTGAATGTTTACTCCCCATCATTGCCACTGCTTTGACTGCAGTTTAAAAGTACCACTAATGACTTGGCCGATGGGAGGGGGAAATTATGTGTCAGAGCCAAGTACAGCACTAGGAATTTGGGCCACCAGCCAGCTGGTTAGATCACACTGTGTGCCTCTAATGAAACACATTGATTTGTGACTCTAACATTTTTAGGAAATCACTTCACTAGGTATTTATTTGTGTGTTGGAGCAGTCTGGTGAGGTTGGAAAACTAAAGCGGACACTGCTTACAGAGCAGGAGCAAATTTTTAAGAATGAGGATAATTAATCATTTGAATAACTTTTCTAAGGATGTGATGGGTTCTCCATCATATTCAGCCACACAGTCAATACCAGTTAGTTGTATAAAATATGTGCTATAGCTCCGGTAGGAGTTCTGTGTATCACTAGAAATGATTATCCAAAATTCTTTGGGTTCTGTTTGTTACATCTGAGAGGAGACGATGTTGTTGCAATGGTTCCTCTTGATGATAAAAAACCCTATGAGCCTGTGGCAGTCATTGAGTCTGGGTGTCTGTGATTCTGTGTAGTAACAGACTGAGATCTCGTCAGTGCTAGATTTAAAAGTAGCAACAATTTTCATAGAGGGGACTACCAAATTACTAAGACTCATTCTGCAGAAGTGGACGCCCTGCCAATCTAGTGGCTGATATAATGTGCTGTGATGATTTAGCGAGCTCAGAAAGAATTAAACCATCAGTAAAATGACAGACTTGTTGCACTTCAAAGCATCTGGTCAGATCTCACAGAATTTCTTGGCTACTACATGTTCAGTCAGACAGAAAGACATGGGGGACAGTCTGTGATCACCTTGTAGTATTTCACTGGACGCCTCAGAAGAGCAGATAGGAATAGTGAGCAGTGGATAAGGTAAGCCTTTATCTACTTGGAGTTTTGTACAGTCCTTTTCTGGACTGGCACCTCTTTAATATCCTTATAGATCTATGTATAAATTTGTGGTTTTCTTGTTTGTTTACAGTTTATGGTTAGCTAAATTACATAAATACTATTTTTTTTTCTGTGTGCTCAGGTGAACACATCCTAGAGTTTAAGTACTCTGTAAAAAGCAACCCCCTAGCCTTATATATAATATATAGTCTTGTATTTCCTATCCAGAAACTGAGACACCTAGAATCTCTAGTGAATCCTCAAAGTCTTTGTTGCTGCATCTGATTTGTTTCCTTTTCATGTCTGCTTTCTGTGTGGTTTTTGAGTGGCTGATAACCATAAAGATCAGGAAAAAAAAATCCAGCCAACTAAGACTTGTTTTGAGAAAAAAAAAAAGTCGAAGGAAAACAAAAAGTAATTAGGTCCAAACTGACCGACTTGTTTGTCCATCTTTAAGATGCATTTACTTAGTTCAGTTCAATCTTTATTTCTGTTCTGCCACAGTCTTAATGTCTAGCAATGTAAGCTGATCATCTTTGAAAATGGAATTCACCTTTAAATGTGCTTAGACTAGAAAAAATATGCCTGGTGAGGTCATTTTCAGAGCAAGAGTTAATGCATCATGCAAACAGCTAAATAAAGGTTACAATCTGAGTGGAATTATTCAGAGCTCAGGGAGAAATCTGGCATTTGCAGTCTGTCACTGGGTTTGAGAGGTCTGGCTCTCTCCATGTCACTGTCACTCGGGAGACATCCTGCTTTCTGTGTGGCAGTAAGGGAGGGGACTGCGGCTCTGAATGATCTTCCTGTAAAAACAGCAAAAACAGGAGCGGTGGGAAGTGTCATGTGCGAGGAATGTGTGGAATGAGGGGTGAGTATGAGCCCGTCTTTGTCCAGTTTTCACAGAGAGACTCTAGGGATGTAAATAGCCACCCTTCCTCCTCTCCTTTCCTCTTCAGGTCACCTGAAGAGCCAATGTCAGGACAGCGAATGATCCCTGCTAGCCCTGGATGATCGCTGCATGGGGGGCTATGAGGAGTTGTGTGCCTCCTGAGACCCACCAGTTAAATACTGCAAGTTCTGGGCCCTATCTGGCAAGGTCTCCTTGACCTTCTTTTCCACCAGCATCCCTGGGAGTTGAATTTGTCACTTTGGGGCAGGATGCACCCAAGCCAGGGTGTAGATGGTGATAGAGCCAGGATAAAAATGCATCACTTGTCAACGCCCAGGCTTTTTCAGAGTTGGCAATCTCCATAGCTGTGCTGTGCAAAGATTTTGGGGGTTTTTGCATTTTGTTTCCTTGTTTTGTTTCTATAAGTCAGGCGCTTAGCTGATTGCACAGGAAATCAACTGCTATGGGCATTCACTTCAATGGGCGAATTTTAAATGAGTCACCAGGGACTGGCTGCTGCTGAGTTCAAAGAGAAAGAGACATTCAAAAACTCTAGCCAAGCCAAATTATGGTGGGAAATATCAGATACAAAGAGGAGAAAACTGGAGGCACAGTAGGGTGAAAGACAGATGCAGCTTGATTTTCCTGTCTATAATAGGTCAGATTGAGGTGACGTTAAAATAGAAAATTTAAAAAAACCAGCCAACCGACCAAAATCCAAACCAAAATCAGATAAAATCCCCATAATTTTGCTAAGGGGAGTTTGTTGTACATCTGGAAACATGCTCTGGTGTTGGTGTTCTATGAGTTGTGTGCAATAATGTGGGGAAATTTAATGTGATACTTGACAAAATATTGTGAAAAGTGTTAGAAAGAATAGTTTCATGTAGGGCAGAAGGTGAGCAAAAGCTAAGCTCCTGCAATCATTCCTCTTTTTTTTCTTTTCGCAGTGATTTCAAGTGTTCCCAGGCTCAGATAACTGCAAGAGACGGACCCACACCCCATTTCAGAGTAAAGGTAAAGAGTTTGTGTTCATAAAAATGTAAAAAAAAAAAAAGAAGGGAGGGGGAGGGATTTCAAGGGAAGGAATAGAAGTCTTAACTTCAGTGTTGCTTCCCCCCAGCATACACGTGAGCAGCAGAGACTCCTGAAAAGAAGACTAGAGAAAGATTGCCATCTTCTGGAAGGATAAATATCTGCCATTATTCGGAATACTAAATCTGCTATAAGCATATTTTTTAAACCATAGCATATTTCTGGTAAATTTATTTCCCAACATGAATTCTTATCCATATAAAACGAATTCAGTTTAATTTCACCCATATATACGCCATGAATATGAATGAAGCTTTAGAAACTGATATAGAATCTTGGGTATTAATTATACTCTCATCAATCTTAAAATTAGGAAAGTGTTAAGGATTATCAGTAGAGATGGACTTTGTCTATTCTTGAGCTTGTAAACTAGGCTTTTTTTTTTGTTTAACTGAGCATTTAGAAGTCAAATTTAAAGTGTCCAGATGTGAACAGACTGAAAAAAAAAAAGAAAGAAAAAAATCAGTCTCCTTTTGAACAGCATCAGCTGTTGTTCTACCTACTTCAGCAAATTAAGTACATCTGTTTCAAACAGAACCCTTTTATTAATCAAAAACCTGCAGGCAGTCCATGGAGCACAGGGACATTTAGCATTGCTTTCAGTTAGTCCGTCTTAGAAATGCTTATCTATATTAGAGGAGTTTATGCAGCGACTGGGATTAAAATAACCACAGAGCTACTGCCCGTTCTGCTCAGGGCAGGAAGGGTCAGGAGCCCGGGATAGCACAGCCCACGTACCAGACCGTCAACTTCTCCGTCTGCTGCCCGTGCTGTGTGGGGCTGTCACAGGCTGTGCTGTCACCCAGAGCTATTCCTGTGCCTCTGGGCTCTGCTGCTGGACATGGGGGATGAGAATGGATGGACCACTGGTTTCCTCTGTCTTGGCAGAGCAGCATGCAGGGAATCTGCCTTGTTCCCTCCCAGTGGCGGTGCGAGCTTCACCCGCTCGGCACTGGGCAAAGTGCTTGTGGGGAAGACAGGATGTGTACCTTTGGGATGCTCCTCTCTCTTGCAGTTTGATTCAGTGCAGCTCTGCTCCATGGCCTCTAGCACATTCTCATGAGAGGTGATGTCGTTCTTACTTTTCATGGTTTTGATACCACACAGGTATTTTGGGAGCCTTTAAACTTTCAGGACAAGAGCTCAGAGGGGACTCTGTGTGAATGTGAAACTCTGTCTCTTCTTACTAGGTTCCCAAATTCATCCAGTGTCAACCAGCTGGGATGCCCAGTGAACTTCATGTTTTGGTAAAAGCTGCCACTACAAGTGACCCTGACAGGCTACCTCATTCTCCTATGCTTTGAGTATTGGCTTGACTTGTTGCTGTTCCAAATATCTCCTTCGTGGTGGTGATGCCATGGTGTCAGTCTGCCACTCAGCAGCTCTTCTGCTAAGGGGCTCCTTTTGGCATCAAAATTTCCAGTGCCCACGGGAATAGATGTATTGGTTTCTCTTCAGGGACTAAAATCCTCAGTCTTCAGAGCAGATGGAGTTGCATAAACTTTCCTCTCCTCATTTTTTTTTATTCTGCCCTTTCTGCAGCTATCAGGTGTGGCCAGGAAGTTATCCTAGGGCTAGGACGCTTTTGGTCTTCGCCATTCTGCTGAGACAGCGCACAGGGCAAAGGGTGACCTGATGCCAAGGGTGCTGGCAGTTTCCAACCTAAGGTCACTCCTCCCCTATAGCTTTGGCCAGAGCTGCCATCTTGCTCCATACAAGCTCCCAAACAGCTGCCACATGGGGATGGCTGGAATCTTTCAGTGTTTCAAAGAAACTTTCTTCTCAGTCAATACAGGTCACTCTTCTGCACTTAATCCCAACCCGCGGCACCAATCGCTTCCCATATAATCTCCCAGAACAGCTGTGCTGTGATTGCATTGTGGATTACAAAATGACCATTTTCCACAAAACAGCTGCTGATCAGAAGGATAGCATTTAATAATCACTGGGGAGGCGAAGGAGGAGGGGACCAGACAAAGGAGGAAGGGATTTTGCAGCAATTGGGTTTCTTGGAGGATATAGAGATGAGTGAAACAGCAGACAAAGCATGAGTCCCACTTCTGTGCTGTTCATCCAAATTAACAGGACTTCAAAGACTTGCTGCTAAGGTAAATTCAACTGTCTTTCTTTTTGGGGCTATCTAGACATTATAGTTGGTTATCATCAGTGAATGCTTGGTTTTTGTGGAGGGAAGCTTTTCTAACAATGTTTTCAGGAAGTAGTTCAGATTTGCTTCTCATTCCATATGTCTTCTGCATCCTTGATCCACTTCCTGCTTCTGACTCATTTGTTTCTTGTATTTTTTATGTCTTTTCCTTAACACTCTTCCTGAAATTATACGGCCTTTCAACTACTGTCATAAATCAACTGTAGAGAATTTTTTTCCCACTACTGAAGATTCAAATTAGAAATTATTTTTGTCAATATTGTGAGTGGAATTTTTTTAGTTAAATAAAAGCATTAGCAACCCAAAACCTTATGACAGAAAATCTTATAATCAAGCATTGATGAAAAACTGAAAAACTTTGTGTGCTGAAGGTTTCAATTTTCAGGTGAAAAATTATGTTTTTGAGAAGAGCAATTTCATCTGTAGTTTCCTTTTCAGTCATAAGCCAAATTTTCCACCAAAAAACTTTCAGTGAGAACTTTGCCACTAATCTTAGCCAGAAACTCTTCCTAGTAGGTGTCTAGTCTGCGAAAATGGTGATATTCAACACACTTTCAAATCATGAAAGTCATTAGTTATGGCATCACTAAGAGGTTGCCATCTCCAGGGTGCAGAAAGAAAAGTCCTGGTGAAGAGACAAAAGAAGCCAGAGTTTGAAACAAGACAGGAAAATTTCAGGAGCTGAGTATTTTCTTGCTTTCAGTGAAGGCGTTCGGGGTCAGGCACTGCTTTCTCAGTGTGATGAGATGCTAATAAGGTCCCGCTTTTCAAGAGGCGCTTCAGCACCGTCTTTCTTGACAATGTTTCCAAGCTTGCTGGTTAGCAGAAAAAATGATTCTAACTGCACCACTTTTATCTGTGGTGCAGTTACAAACAATGCAAAGATGGGCCTTGTATTGTTTATTTATAGTGGTGTCCACAGACTGCTGGGTCTTTCTCACACGTTCAGCGTTGGGTGAGTCAGCCGAAGTTAAGTGAAGAGGACCAGCAGCAGGCAGTGTCTGTACAAACTGAATCTATTCATGGGCAAATAGATTTTCAGAGTCATAAATAGGAAAGGGTGGGAGTATCTGGATGAAGTTGTGCCAAACATAGGGAGTGCCACGTGGGAAGAGACATGCATTGATTACATGAAAGTTGATGTGTGGGTAGATGACATCTAATCAATCTATGGAGTGATATTTTGGGGTTCTCAGGAGTCAGTGCCGGGTTTTGCAGGAACCCTAAAGTCTTTATCTTCCCTTTGAGTGGGAAAGTCCACAGGGGCCTGGTTCACAAACTGCTTTCTGAATTACTTTTAATGATGAGATGAAACCAGTAAGAATGTTTCCGGCAACGTTCAGTCTTACAGGAAAAAAAACCTTTGGCACTTTGTGTGAAAGCAAAGACGCTGCCATCCCACCACCCTACCAAACTTCTGATGTGCAGATGAGAGCCTAGGTGGAAGGTGCTGCTCTGGGGCTTGTA
The DNA here is from genome assembly GCA_013397755.1 of Cnemophilus loriae. Taxonomy (NCBI): domain Eukaryota; kingdom Metazoa; phylum Chordata; class Aves; order Passeriformes; family Corvidae; genus Cnemophilus; species Cnemophilus loriae. Next base: position 137,467 of record VZTF01005785.1, on the reverse strand, counting down.
CTCAAGATGCCAGGTCTGGATAGCTGGGTGTCCTCTCTGAGCAGGTCACTGCTTTGATGTGTGACCTTCAGCGATATGGAACTTTTCCCTGTCTTTTCCCACTGAGAAATCACTATACTCTCTCCCTCCCTAGGTACAGTAATGAACTGCTTGAAAAAGTGTTTTGGGACACTTGGCAGAAAGATTTCTTATTTAGTTGGAGAGAGCATTCATTGTATTTCATGTAAAGGCAACACATGGTATTCAGGGAAGTTGGTTAACAGTTTCTCCCTGTCATCTCTGAGATGGATGAATGTGATGTTCCTTTCATTTTGCTTATGTGCTCAGACACCTCAATGCATTCAGCCCACCTATGTCACCCTCTCTTCCTCAGTACAGATATTCTGCATGGCTTTCAGAAATGGTTCTTCCATGCTGGGTGAGCTGTTGCGATGTTGAGGAGGGCAGAGTGCTCATAACCTGCTCCCCACAGATGCATGCTGGGGAAAAGTTCTTCCTCAGTACAGATATTCTGCAAGTGGGATTCATAAGTCTAGATGGGACAAGTGGCCGGTGTGACGGTCTCTCTTATTTGTGTGTTGTAGATGGAGCTGCTGAAGGGACTGCCATTGCGCCGTACTTTCCTGGCTGTCATCCTGAACCTGCTGGCTCTCACCCTCTCCACCACTGCCTTGCTGGGCAGCTACTGGTGCACCGGGACCCAGAAAGTACCCAAGCCTTTGTGTGGGAAGAGCAAAGCCTCCCAGTGCGTGGGTGTCCCCATCCCATCTGATGCAGATGCGAGCAATGTTTCGTCTGAGGACGTAGTGCACTACAGCTGGGAGACTGGAGACGACCGCTTTGCCTTCAGATACTTCCACACAGGGATGTGGCTTTCCTGTGAAGAGAGCATGGAAGGGCCAGGTAGTGTGTTGCTCAGGCAGCTACAACTTATTGCCTTGTATTTACTCCACAGAAGTTTGAAACTGAAAGGTGGGAGGCTGAGAACACTTGGTTCTTTCTTTCCCTAGGTGGTACCAGCCCTGTGCACTGGTGCGGTCAATATATTTCTGTCCTTCACTGGAACGTTCACAAAGCAGGGAAACAGAGAATGGTTATATCTGGTGTGCCCTTTGGTCTGGAATAGGGGCTGTGAAGTGCAAGTGATGGTAGTGATGGCAGTGGCTTTGTGACGGCACTGTTCATCCTGATGGGAACTTCCATAAGCCTCCTTTCTCTTTCCCCATATCTCCATTCCTACACACAGCTTACTTCATGCTCTTCAGGATAAATTTGTGCATGTCCTCTCAGAAATTTAAGCACAGTGATTTTACACAGATGTTAATTTTTAGCTATCACTGTGAGGACTACAATAGTTGGTGTTCTACTTAAATCACCAAACTGAGTGGTTTTGTGTTATTAAACAGAGACTGGGCTTTTCTTAAAAAAAAAATAAAAGGGAGAAAGAGAATTACTATGTTATAGATACAGAGAAAACCTGGAGTATCTGAACCCAAAGGAACTAAAGCTAGGAGGCAAATTGACCTGAGGATTAGAGCTGCAATATTGTAATTGTTTTCAGTTTTCATGATATTGTGACAGGTTTCATTTGTGATTTTTGACCATGTGGGACTGGCACTGTAAATCCTGGAGTGCTGGGGACTGGTTGTGCAACCTGTACGAGAACCCTTTGGTGCTTCCCTTCACCCTTGACTTGTTCCTGCCCAGACCTGCTCAAGTCCTTCTGCTGGAACCTGTGCCATGCCAGCACAGGTGGGTGCTCTGCAGTGCTCAGATGCCCTTCACTGCCTGGCACACACATCAAGGATCAGAACTAATCCAGAAGGTGGCCAACACAGAGATTTGTATCTAAAGATAGAGTGATGAAAGTAACTTTCATCAGGGTCATTCCCCTGAGCCCACCATCCTCCCTTCAGCTCTGCCCAAGTACAAACACCTCACCTTCTTTAACAAAGCCATCCTTCCAGCATAGTATTCTTCATCTCTGTTGCTGCCAGAGTTTGAAAATAAATAACTGGTGAAGAAAAGCAGACAGAAGGAGGGGTTGGAGCAGAAGGGAATGTGCTTGAAACTCTCATGTCCTAACAAGTGGGCTGCTTTTTGTTATGAGCATTTCTAGACGGGCTGTGGAAGGAGATGTGTTTATTCAGGACTGCTTCGGGTTGGGTTGTGTTTCCATGATGCTTGTGGGAATGAAACTACATCCCTTGACTGATTTCTCTAAATGACTTATCTGTCCACTGTGCAGTCCTGGAATAACCCTAGTGCCTGAAGGAATGCAGAAAGTATGTTACATCTGGATTGCAGCAGAGCAGGGGATAGAGCATGGGGTAGAAGAACAGTCAGTCTTAGTCTCCTCCTTCCTGTAAATCAAGCACAACCCACCCACTACTGTGCATCTTTGAAGCAAGTGCACAGACAATAAAAACAACAAAAAAAGGACTACTCTGAACAAAAGGAGTTGGAGTCGAGCTGGAGAAAGGATTTCACTATTCAGGCTAATCTCAGGATCAGTTTAGATGAGCCATTACTGAATATCCTCATTAAAGTTCTAGGTGAAGTAGCAAATTGCAAGTTAATGAGAACTGCAGATGGCACTAAACTGGGTAGCATCCTGAGAGCTGTGGATGACAGAAGTAACACAGGAGATTTGGAAAGATTAGAACTGGGGATAGAAATTAAGAAAATGAGATTCTTACATGAAGCGGAAATGTCTGGGAGAAAATACTGTGCTAAGTGGAGGAGAGGACCCTCAAATGCAGTAATGCAGTATGCAGGGACAGAGACTTACAGATAATAATGATGGAGCTTCAGCTGAGACAGTAGTTTGCACCTGGCCAACATAAAAAGCCAAAGCAAATATTAACACAATTTGTTGAAATAGCACGCCTGAAATGTGAGGACCAAGGACCATATTTCCGTATGAGTCTCTGCCAGAGAAGGGGGACTTGCATCTCTGTCACGAGGTATTTCACTTGGGAAGTTCTTTTTTTGCTTTCTTTGAGAAGCAGTGCTAGAAATGCTCTTCTGAGATTAGGGTGTGTGGGAATTCAGCAGAAGTGGTGGATCTGCAGTCTGTTACAAGCTACACCCTTAATAGACCCGATAATCAGTAATGTTGTGAATTAATAGCAACAGATTTTTATGTTCAGCAGAGGCTAGTAAGATTTACAAATTGCTGAAGCTTTTTTTCTGAAAAGGCCATTTCTAGTTTTGCAGGCAAATGTTGCCTTCCTGTCCTTTGCCTCAGTGAAGGTCTGGAAAGATAGTCAGAAAAAGACCAGAGGTGAGAAGGTCTGATGGGTAGATTCAGGGATGACTGGATGTATGCACTGAAAAGAGAGTGAGATGAAGAGATTTTCTTTTCCCTTATGTTCCCTGCATAGTTTTGTAAACGAAAAGCTTTGGTTTTGTGTTTCAGAAGAGAAATGCCGCAGCTTTATCGAGCTTTCACCACCAGCAGAGAGAGGTAAGAGCAAATCCCTGTATCTCACTGTAGCTGCCCAGTGCGCCTCCTTGGGACAGGGGACCTGCAACATTTTGCCTATGTGGGGAAAGAGCCAGGCATGAAATCCTGTCCTTGTGGTTGCTAAAAGAGCAAAGATTTCTTCCCAGATGTTTGCATAAACCACTGCCATTTGTGAAGCCAGTGCTAGAAACCTCAGATTCCTTCCAGTATGAAGTGGGATTTGTCTCACGTGATAAGTTGCCTGGTCTGGGGTTGTCATCTTGCTGTGGTAAAGGGGAAGAGGATGGATGCACCTCAGGGCAGTCCCTCCCACACAGACTACATATTAACTCAGTGCTTCAGTTTTAGGGTCTAATATGATGAATCTGGAAGCTGAATCACCTCTTATTTTGTGGTAAGTGAACAGGACATCTGAAAGTTATGCTTTCAAGGTGAAGTCCCTGCCTTATTAAATACAAAACTACATTTGGGTAGGAGAGATCACCCCTCCTGTCACGGTCACAGCACTGTGTTTCAAATCACTCTGTGGATAACCTCAGTATACTTTGATGTATGTGTACATATGCTACGGAGATTCTACTTAATGAAGGCTTTTCAATTGGTGTGGGCTTGCTATTCCCTGAGATGGAGGCTGGAGGCAAGTCGTTTCAGAAGGTGTTCATATATGAAGAGAAAGGCCTGAGGTGCAGAGCCTGCGTCAGTTCAAACCCTCAGAGCAAAGGCGTAATAAATGCTGGGGATTTGCAAGCGCCATTTTCACCCCTTCCTGCACATAGTATCATCTTAAGATGACCGGTGCAGGTGCCATTGTATAGCTGGGTTAGCACTGGACAAGGTACTGTGACTGCTGATTGTGGGATGGGCTGGCTGAGTTGGGTATGTGCAGAGCAGCTCCACAGTACACAGGCAACATTACAAACCTAAATTACACATCACCAGTGGGAAGCCTGGACTCACAAGGAAAATGATGCAGAGGTCTCTGTGTATGTGTGGTGCCTGCAGCCTCCAGAATACGTTTGACAGTCTGACCTTTAATGAAATATTCTCCTTGATGGTGCTGCAGTGAGCAAACCAGCTCCTTTAAACAGGGAATGCAGCTCATCTATTTCTGCTAAAAAGCTGGGTGACTCTATGGCACTAATGATGTTGAGTATTCAAGTCAGTGCCACATTAATGAGGGTTTTCTTCACACTCCTTTTCCCTAGCTGAATGTCTCCTCTACAGCCATTAATAGTTGCTAACAGTAGTGTTCACAGTGCTGCTTCATTTGTCAGATTAATGTTTCTTCCTCAGTGAATCCTGTGCTTTTCCACAGCCCAGCATTACAGAGTGCCTTTCTTCATTCTCCTCCAATTCCTACTGCACAGCTGTAGAACTCAGCTCAGCTCTGGACTCTGGTATCACCTAAATCCCACTCAAAATCCCAGCATGAAAGTACCTGTACTCTGTTCAAAAAGCAGGGTCAGCGGTCATGTTACTATCCTGGATGGATGTCAACCCCAAGGAACGTACTTTCATTTTAATTGGGGTTTCAGTGAGAAATACAGGCTTGCAAGGGGCCTCCTGAAGTCCAGAGGCCACATCCCAGACAGTCATGGATGCACCATATAGTTTTTAACTAGTTGAGTCCCAGGTTAAAAGTTGTTTGCTTTCATTGTTGCGATTAGAGCTCAGATGTGTCCGTGGCCAATCTATGACCATTAGGTTTTATGCTAATAGTCAACAGTTTCCCCTGTCTTTTTCCCTTTGTTTTCCTCCTTGCTGTTTATGAATAATGCTGGCTTGTTTACAGAGGGCATTTTAGTTCCTCTCAGCTCTGCCACACTAGAGGAGCCAAGCTCTGTGACAGGCATTCTGTCCTCTACAGCATCCATGGATCCCGTGTTCACAGGCTAAGGAGATTACTTTTGGGTATTTGCTGTTTTCCTTCGTTCCCTTCTATCCAAAGGACATCCTTTCAGGATTGGGTTGAGAGAGGGCAGTACTCTCCCTTGAACGTGGTTTCATCCTATATTCCTGACAGGAATCCTGTGGCTGTCACTGGGATCAGAGATGCTGTACATCAGCTTGCTGCTCATCAGCTTCATCCTCCTGATGGTAGAAATTCTGCATACTGGCAACCCTGTCTGTGGGATGAAGCTCAATGCCTTTGCTGCCGTCTCCTCGGTGCTGTCAGGTAAGTGTATTACTGTAGTCTTGGAATCTCAGCACTGGAGAGCCTGCTTTTCCACTCAAGGCTGAAATAGGCTGCTCTGGCTCCTGCTGTAACTTCTTTGCTTTGTCTTCTGTGTCCAGGTCTCCTTGGGATGGTGGCACACATGATGTACACTCAAGTCTTCCAGGCAACGGTTAATCTGGGACCGGAGGACTGGAGACCGCACACATGGGACTATGGCTGGGCATTCTAGTACGTGAGCTCTGAAGCCATCTTCACTTCCCCAGCCCTTAGAACTTCAGCCATGCCACCCTCTTCCTCCTCCTTTCTTGACCTTCTGTGTGTTCCAAAGACAGGTGTACCATGGTTCTCCTACTACTAATCTCCTGTCTTTGCCTCACCCTGTTTTAATAAATAGTGGCTGAGCTACTTAAATGAATAGCTACCAAAGGACTGGCAAAACAATGGGGTCACACCTAAACAATTGCCTTCAGCCCTGCTGACTAATCAGGCTTGCCCCTCTGCTGGTTTGCCCTGTTTGGTCTCAGCTCTTCCCTGCGTGCAGAGGCCAATGTCACACTCGTGATGATGCTCTCAAACGCACCTTGTTTTTCTGCAATTTTAATAAGTTGCATGCTGGTTTGGCATCTTCACTAACCAATGTTAGGCCAAAGGGCCTATTCCTGCAACAACAAGCCTAGACACGTGCCTAAAGATGCAGGCACAGCTCAGCCCCCAACCAGCAGCCACATCATCTTCTCCAGTGCTGGGCCAGCCATATAATGGCAGCTGCACTGGAGGCCAAGGTCATCTCAAAATGGTACTACTGATGCCTTATCCTGTGGTCTTAAAATCAAGGGCCAGACACAGTTAAGTGAAAAAGGGATATTACTTCAGTATTTAATAAGGATCCTTTTGTGCAACACTTCGTCAAGGTGGAATGTGCCAAAATGCACCCACACGATAGCTCGCGTGTGCAATTTTATTGACTTTACAAATTAGCATATCTAACTAAGATGCTCCAATGAGAGACTTGAATAAATGGCATGATGTCCTCCCATCCTGAGGTATGCCCCCCTGGATGGGCCTAGACTCAACTACAGGATATGTTCTAGAAGGGACACTTGGTTCCCCAAGATAGTGTAGGGCTTTCCAGCCTCCAACTGCGAGGCCTTCAGGATGTTTGGTCTTCTGGCCTAACAGAATATCAGGACTATGCTAAGTTATCAGACTTAAGGAATTACAAGTATGCATGCTAAAAGCACTGAGAATACAGAAAAGGGTATATTAGAAAAGGCAAAAAATCATCATGGCAACACTACGTGCAGGAAGGAGGGAAAGCAGGCGGTAGACCACAGTGTCATTTGTGAGCCAGGAAGAGGAGCTGTGAAAAGCAAGTGGATCAGTGTGCCTTTCTCTAAAGGATAAAGCAACCAAGCACAGCTGACATGACATACCTGACTTGAAAAACAGTTGGATGAGCCTCGCAGGTGCCCATGGAAAATACAGGTTCAATTTGCGATGCCGTATTGATGATGACCACATTGATTCTTAACACTTAAACACTCCAGTGCCGTGTGCCACTTGTGGACATCAAATGCCCGGATGGCAATTCGGTTATGCTCAGGTAGACAAGCCTCATACGCAGTAAGACACTGAGCAGCCCTGCAATACAGAACTTGCTTCCAAGCTGTGCTCTCCTGCTCTGACCAGTTACAGATATTCCTGCTGCCCTTTTCCCTGTATCACTCCCTTCTCTGTGATGGGAATGACCAGTATTTATCCCACTAATCTAAGAAGGATCCTGTGGTGGGATAACCCCTAAGTACTGTAATGTTATGAGCCTTAGTCATTCTAGTTCATGTCTGTGCCCAGTAGGTTCTGCCTGGAAGATCAGGGAGAACTGGGGTGTGTCACGGTGTTCCTTACCCTACATGGCTTTTCACAGCATGTGCTTCTTCTGTGTGTCTCTGACAGCATGGCCTGGGCCTCCTTTACCTGCTGCATGGCCTCTGCTGTCACCACTCTCAATACCTACACCAAGACGATACTGGAGTTCAAAAGGAACCACATCAAGGGATACGATGGGACCCTCAAGGATCACCCTCAGCACCACCAGTGCTTCATACAGCAAATAAGCAGCTACTATGAGCCCAAAGGCAAGGCCTTCCATTCAGTCTCTGAGGGAGTCGACTTCTACACTGATCTGCAGCAGAAAATACTACAGAGGGAACCAGAGCTGGATCTGGATGAAGTCTTGGGCCAGACAATTGGGGAGGATCGCTGTTAGGGATGAGAGTACAGGGACAGAGCAGTGGGGTTTGGGAGGCACAACAGCTCTGAACCAAGCACTGGCACCACTGTTGGCAGGTTTTGGGGAGCTCTTCCTTTCTCCACAAGGAGTGAAGAGGTGGGCACTGGGTCAGGACAACTACAGAAACAGTTTAGGAGTCCTCCCTGGTCATACACAGTATGATGGGTGCCCTCATCTGACAAGGGTGAAACTGGAGGGACATGTTGGTGCCAGCTGTCTCCAAGCACTTTCAGAGTTGAGGCAGATGTCCTAATCCCACAATTGCACTTGGGAACAGATAGTCAGCACCATCCAGATGGCAAATTGCACTGCTGGGTGGTATCACATTGACCTTCCATCAACATCTCCAGTTCAGTGCTATGGTGAAGGGCATCAGTGTTCATACTGATCGACTGTAACCCTCTCTGAACACCCTATTTATTCTTAATTTCCAGGCCCAAACTCTTCTTCTCCCTGCCCCCAGATTAAAAATCCTGCTGCAGTAGGAATAGGAGGTAGCTTTCAGACATCTCTCTCCTCCTCTTTACTATCTGTAGTGATTCCCACGTTCCCTTCCTCCTTTTTGCCCCAAAATCTCCCATTCTGAGGTACTTTGCTGTCTGCCTCTTTTTACTGTTTCTTCACAACCTTTAAGAATTTGGCTGGACTTTTGCTTTTTACACTACTTCTATTCACCTGTTCCTTTTTGCCCATTGTAAAAATACTGCAGACAACCCCCGAATCAAAATGCCAAGCAAACTCATAATCTCTCAAAGGTGAAACACTGGTTCACATGACACATGATGCTGTACACAGTATTTATTTTGCTTCATTGCAGTTCAAATACATTTTCCCAACAATATACAGACAGACTCTTTATTCACAGTGGGGGTTGGGGGGGTGTGGGCAGGGTGAATTCACATTAAGGAGGAGCTAACATCACTGCTCTTGAATATCGGTTCTCTCAAGAAGAATCTCAGAAGAGTAACTACTTGGGTAACAGCCACTTCACCTTTCCCAGCAAGGTGGTGGCTGGACAGGAGGGAAGAGGCACTCCTGTTTAATCCCTCATATGTTACCGGTCCTCACACTTTCAGTCCTATTATGCAGCTCTATTAACTGACTACATATTATAAACACTAAACCCTGTCTGGAGGAAAATGCCAGGCCTAGAGCCATTGCTACAGTTGTGCTAATATATACAAAGCTATTTACACGAAAATACCATTAAACATATACAAACTGTTCACAGGCTCTGACATTAGGAGATCAGGGCCCAAGGACCAGCCTTGGGGCTTGCAGCTAATCCTGAAGGGCTATCCTGGAAGCTTTATATAGAGATGTGGGATGATGGAGAGGGTGATACAGCAAAGAGAGGTGTCAAGGGCCCGGGAGAGCAAACCCATGGCTAATGTGCCCATCTGGAAGGAGGGTCAAAGTCTGCTGCCACCTCACCACTCATGGGGAAACGTGGGGAGGCTGGAAGGGCACATGCTAGACAGAGGAGTCCTTTGCAATCCTCATCTCAGCCTGGCTCTGCTTAATGTCAAAGGCCAGACTTAGAATGGCATACTAGGAAAGCAGTTCTTATATTGTTGCCCTAAACTATGGTGAACTACTGGGGCACCAAAGTGGTTCCCTTTTATACAGTCTTTTCTACTATAAGAAACTTCATACAGATGCTCTTCAAATGCAACACAGGAGAATGATGACGCACTCTGGGGCACAGTTCAAAACACCTGACACACTGTGAGCAAATGTGTCCCATGGGTAGCTTGTTCCTCTTGGAGCTGCACACAGAGCCAGGCTGGCAAGGGAATGGCAATATTGAGCCCAGCATAGGGTTAAAATGCACAGAAAAGCTTTCTAGTTCTGTCTCTGTCTGAGCCTCTAAACCCTGAAGCAGCAGTGTAAGAATCAGCTTTTCTGTGACTAGATTGAGTGACCTTTACAGTGACAGTCGGGATCTGCTGGACTTCTATCCCAAGAGGGCTGTGATACATTTGCAAAGGGGGACTCTGCCCACTGGACTGCAGTGTGATGTTACAGTGACAATTTGGGTTCATATAAACCTAAAGGATGGAGAGAAATAAGCTGTGAACCTTTCACTTCTGCATCACCCACATACGCCTGAACTCGGTGTCCTGAACTTGGAACTGGGAAAGAAAGACACAAGTGCAAGGGGCTGGCAAATGCTATGGAAACCATCTTTCTCTAGATCAGATAATTCAGCCAGAGAACTAGTTTGTTTGTGAGTCTGGCAACAGAATGGACAAGAGAGCCGAGGGCACAGGAGAAGTTGTAGATAAGACTAATCCTGCAGGAGCCAGAGGCTTCTCTCCAAAAATAAAAAGATTAAGGGTGTCCTTTAGCCACACCACTTGCCTTGACTCATCATGGCCTACTCTAGGCATAGAGCTTGTTAGACTGCTTGGGAACACTGTTTGGACATAAAAAGGTGTGTCCTAAATCTCGTTCATAAATTAAACATACAAAAAATATACATATATTGTATAAATTAACACATATATATATAAAGCCTGATTTTATATATATATGTATATAAATTCTAAATTCACATTTCTGTGTTACCTGGAAGGAAGCATGCACGAACAGCATATGGAGGGGGAGTTGCTGAACGAGGTTTCTCTGGTACAGAACAGGTCTGCCTAGGACAAACCTGCCTCCAGCAGCATTCCCCAGATAGCTGCAGAAAGGAGAAGTGCTTTTAGCCCCCGTTCCCTCTATGTAGCCGTTTTCCTGAAGATACACAGAGCAGCTTCCCATATTCCCCATACAGGCCACAGGTCCAACCAACATCTGAGGAACCACCAGGCTAGAGCTGAAGAAGGAAAGGCAAACAAACGTTAAAGCCAAAATCTATTATCATCCAGTCTGGTAAAGTAGTAATTTACAAGTCAGCAACAGTATCTGGGCACCACTATATGGAGGACCCTTGTTTGCCCATGTCAAAACAAGTGATCTCAGTCCCACCTCTCTGATCCCTCTGCAAGTCTCTCAGTCTCTTATGATCATCATCCCTGTTTCTTTCTAAGATCCTGTGCTGTGTTCAACTGCCAAAATACATCTTTGCTTCACAATCTGTTCAGCTTATGCCCAAAGGGGCTGCCAGCCATCTTGCAAACAGTCTCTTTGCATCCCACCAGTCTCTTTCCATCCCAAAGAGCACCTCAACTGTGTCTGTAGGGAAGAGACCAGATGTTTTCAAAGGCCTAGATTTCACTAGGGATTCCTGCTCAATCTCACCTTCTGAGGAAAGTCAGCAAATTTCATCCGAGCAAGAAATCGCCTCACTTCTCCACGGCTGATTTTCGGAGTGCTGCTGTCCTTTAACCACACCATTCGACCTTGACTCATCATGGCCCACTTCAGGCCCAGCTTGCTGACCGAGAGAAATCCTGGCTGTTTTTCAGATGTTGCGGTTGTTGTCACAGTGATGTGAAATGCATCCTTTTGGAGATCATTAATTCCAACTGGTCCACCAGAAAAGGGCAAGAAAATGGTGGTGAGGAGTAAATGATTACGTTTCTTCCAAAAGAAATCTTATAGCCCTTACTCAGTCAAAACATCCACTGGACTGAGAGTATATTCAGTCTGACTTTACAATTCTGTGTACCTTAGCTGATGAGGGAAAATTATTTTAACATTTTTCCATGGAAAGAAACTGAAATATAGATCAGAAACGGAAGGGTTTGGTTCCAGGTTGACACAGGATCTGGGCTTGACACAGGACGTGAACATATTTCAAGAATACAGTTCACTCTCAGCTTTCTTTCCCACACCTGTTAGTAGCTATTGTTTACCTCTATAAAACGGGAAATTTGTAAAGCACTGGCAAGTCAGGTGACTCCAGTCACTGCAGAAAGATCTGTACAGGCCTCGGAAATCTCAGTTTCTAAAAGACTCCTGCAAAAATAGTATTCTATTTGTTCTTAAGTGAACTGTGGTTTTGATACAAGTCCAATTAGATGTTATTACTACGTGGCAGTTTTTCTATGCTTCCTGGCCTACTTCTCTCAGTTCTGGATGAACTGATCTTTTATCCCACACTGCCATGCACAAGAGGCTGGCTATTTGCCGAACTGCTTTAGAAAGAGCAAGGAAATCCAACAGGGACTGTACAATCTTGTATAGATGTTAAATCCAGATCTACTTTTCCGTGAAAACACACTTAAATATTTTGGATTCCCCCTTACAAAAAGAAAGAGGAAGAAACAGCACAGCTGCTATCCCAAAGAACAGAAGATGGCCAACAAAAGCAGAAGGGTATCTGAGGTGACAGAGAAAAGTTTCATCATGTTTTTTCATGCACTGCATTAAATTATAAATAGCTCCATGGAAAGCAACACAACTTCTCTGGTGTAAAACATGCATTACATCAAACTTGAACCTTTCATTGGTTAAACATGTGTAAGAAACTTTGTGGGTCTTTTATTTGAAAAGTAGGGGGTGGATAGGATGCTCCTTCTAAAGGAAGATGAATCTTATTCCCCATTTTTGTCCTATGTGTGGTGGACCTTAGGTGCTACCTTTAAAGGCACAACTACAGCCCACTGTTTCTCACAGCTACTTCTCTCTCCGTATTTCTAGCCTAGGTAGTTTCTCCTCCATTTGTACTCACCTGCTGAAGCAATGACTTTGTCTGTTGCATTGGTGAGGTCCAAAAGGACTGTAGGAAAAACAGGATGGAGGAGATAGAGGTGGTGCAGCCCTGGGCGCTCAGGTCTGGGACCAGGTCGCTGTTGGAATGCAAGAGACAAAAACATAACAGCTGGCTAGCAAAGGGGAATCTAGCTTTGTCAAAAAAATAAAGTTTTCTGACACTGTGCTGTTTTTACATGGATCAGAGAATGAAAAACTATGGTTTTACAAAGATGAAATCCTGAAACCTTTTTATCCCTAAACCAGAATTTGCTCCACAACTTCCGTTTGGTAAGGTTGAAATCTAGCTCTATCATATGCAGCTTGATGGGAAAAGCTAAAGTCTGGAAGTTTGAGTCTCCATGCCAAACTGTGCGCCTGCATCAACAGAAGAAACACTCTGGGCTAGGAACAAATCTGCAGTTACAACTCCTCAGTGCTGCACGAAAAAATGAAATTCATAAATGTTGGGGTTTGTGGATGCAAAACTTCTGTCAACAAAGCTTTACGGTGAAGAATTTGCACACAAAAACTCCTGTGTCCAGGCTCAGAGAAGTCAGAATATCAGAGTAAGAGATGTCCCTGACATCCTTCTTATGTTAGGTTTCAAGTTCAATGACAATAGGAATAGAAGACAGAGACTGCATGTGCTTCATAGAGAAACCTCAAAGTGAAGAAAGGATGTGTGCTCACCAAACTTTGTAACACAGGCTGTGTTTCATCAGCCCAGAAGAGGAAAACAGACTTCTTGTCCAAAGTCATGACTGCGAGTGCATCGAGTTGTTGCCTCTGCCACGGAAGTTCCTGGTTCCAAACAGGGAGGCCAGATTTGCCATCTATCACCACCACCTCAAGACAGGCAGAGATCGAGCATTAATGGGTGTCAAGGTGTGGGTATAACAGAGCCCCCTTGCAGAGGCATAGCCTGTGCTGTTCCCTTTCATGCCTGTGGCCACACAGTAACGAGTGCCAGCCACAGAGATGGGAAAAGCGAGGACCAGAGAATGACCGTCTATTTTGACCCAACCTCCCCCACTCCTATGCTGCCATTGCCCTCCTTGCCTTCACCTGTTTTACCTTTTTGTTCCCGTCTCCAGTCTGTGCTTGCAGCATGAAGTCCAGAGTTTGGTCAGCACCAAAGTAACCTGGTACAGGCTGGCTGTAAATTTGGAAAAAGAAACACTCAGCCCCACGGTAGAAAAAAAGTCATTTTGGATGGAGGCAGAATAGTTGCCTTCATCCTCCATTCTGCCTCTTAAAATGGTAGGATTTGTCAAGCTAAATAAGGTCTTTCATCCACTCAGAATGATTCTGACTGTCAGGAATCATTTGCTGGTGATGAGAAAAGTGAAAAATGGTAAAGCAGCCCATGGTGCTTGTCAGCCATTCTTCAGAGTTGTCTGTGTGGGGGGCATCCCTTGATGGGTTGTGTAGACATCTGTTTATCTCCCTGTACATGACCCTATCATTCTTTCCTTTCAATGAGAACCTGTAACGTTGTTGTTATTATAATTACAAAAAATTACCCAGCCCTTCCAAAATGCATTGGCACATTTGACTTCCTGCTGAAAGTGGATTTCCCAGGCTGCCTTAGCTGAGTGAAATGGATCTCAATATACTCACCATTAATGTCAGCCAATGCTTCCTTGTATTCTTAGTGCTGGTAGGTTTACAAGTCTTTTTATGACCTTAAACAAGTTAAAGGAAGTCCCTTCTTATCCTCTCACTTCTAGGTGACATAACACATTAATACCTCTCATTAAAACTGTTTTTTAACCATCTTGCTTGCTTTTGGCTTTCTGAGCCTTGCCTCTGTCTTCCTTCAATTCACCACAGCTAGACGCACAGTTCTAAATAAGCATGGTGAGTCCACAAAATTCACAGAACCAGAGATTTTATGGCAAGGCAGGATCATCAGAATATATCCTCTCTCCTCTTATTTATGACAGATTTCTGTATTTCACCCAATTAACCAAGTATCAGTAGGCTGACTTTGCCTCATCTTTGATGAGATGAATTAATCATTTCTCATGACAGTCAGTTCTAATGATTAATTTCACCCAAAGAAACATTCCTGCATCTTCATTTTCTTGAACATGAATGGCTTTTGCTTCAAGGCACTTGTTCTTGCTATGCCTGTTAGCTTCTATTTCTTACATACGCTTATGAACTCACCTCTCAGGCTTCTCTTTGATCATATAAACTCAGTAATTTAAATCTTCCATGCTAAAGCGTTTTTTCCAGACTTTTTCTCCATTTTTTGCAGCTTCCCCTTTAAAATGTGCACGACAGAATGGTTCCTGAACAGCAATCCCACAGTACTGCAGTGGCTTGACTTTATACTTATGACATCAAACAATGTCATTTGCTTTACAGACACCTTTGGCAACCAGGTGTTGCTTTCAAGGCAGTATCATGAGACACTCCTATAGCTTGAAAGTTCTCCAGTAGCAAAAGGAAATGGCAGGCAATTCTATCCTATGACCACAAACTCAAAGTATCTCCTAAGGTGCCTCTTCTCATGTCCCTTATGGGTTACAGTCAGCGGCAGATCCCACAAACTGAATGCACACAGATGTAAGTACATCGGATGCTACCAATCAAGTGAAAAATCCCCTGGGCACTTTCTCAAATGAACCAGAAGGCTAGTAATTATTCTGCCCAACAGTAATCCCCACAGCAACCTGCTATTAATCCTCTCTCATCTGAAACATCCATTTACAACACAATTTGCAACTGCTTACTCAATTTCATGGTCTCTGAACTTCGCCCTTGTTTTATGACTACTGAGTCTTCTTTATGGTTTTCCAGGGATCTTGTCAAAAGCTATCTGGAAATGCAGCACATCTGCAGTAGCCATGTTGGTTTTCTCAGAAATTATTCCCACAGGCCTAGACTCAGTCTGCCTGGATGAAGTGGTGTGCTTGGGGCAGGTTTACCCAGGAAAAGGGGTGCTCACAGCTGGCTCTGTAAGCTTTGTCTAACAAGGAATTCAGTCTGTTAGACTCTGTGGTAACATCCCTGAGCTGAATTTGTCCCCCAGCCTGCGGTGCTGAAGTAGAACTTCAGTTCTAAAAAAATCCAAACAAACCTCTTAATTAAATGCTTGCCCACAATACATTCAGTGTAGCAAATTTCGTCTTTCTTAACTCTGAGAAATCAGGTAGTCCAGGACTTCAGCACAGTGGCCTAGAACAAGAATTGCTTTCATTATTTTTCAGTGATTATCTGACAGCTCCTCTACATGTATTGTACTCTGTCCCTTGGGAGGTCAGGGAACAGGAAGAAGCAGCAACCTTGAATACTAGCTGCCCAGAGATGTTGTGAAGTCTCCATCCTTGGAGATATACAGAAGCTGATAGCACATAGCCTTGATTAATTTGCTCGAGCTGAGTCTGCTTGAGCAGGTAGGTGGGATTAGGAAATCCCCAGAGGTGCCTTCCAGCCTCAACCATATTAGTAAAGAAGTTTTCAACCCTTCTTGATTTGTATTTTCCAATTTACTACTGCATCCATTTAGAAATTTCTTGTGTATAACTGATTCTACAGCACCTATGAAGTGGCTCTGCTTAGTCAGTACATACTTAGCCTTCAAACTCGATGCCAGACACATTCAGAAGTCTGCAGATTCTAGGCCCAAAACAGTTCTAGTCCATTTCCTTTCCCCATAGCACGATCAACTAGCCATAACCCATTCCTGAAGTCGTGGCTTATGTCACCCATCAGCCCTCAAGAATGTGGACATTGCCTGAATATCAAACATAGTTGAACACCCTTTTTTTTTCTTAATGAAGTTCCAGTGCCTTCTTCCCATTTATGCTCTTGACAGTTGGGTAACACTGAGCTGAGAGCTGCTTTCTTTATTCTCGATACTAGAGCAAGCAATTGTTTCCCATGTAATTTCCCTAAATTGTGTCCAATTGCCCTTTGCAAATATTTAATACTGGGCAAGCTGAAATTGCGGGTTATTACCAACCCACAAGATCTGGAAAATTACTTAATTTCCACGTGTGAAATTAGAGGATGAGCAGTATTATTTTAAGGTTTACATTTGGTATAGATTGTGTGCTGACTGTCATCAGAATGCTCATTTTCAACTTTCAAGGAACATTAAGATCTCTGGGCCATACTCATCTACCTTCTCTAAATTCTGAACATCACTAATGTAACTGATGCTCTCCACTGAAACCCTGGACAGCAGCTGAATCACACATCAGTAATCCACTGAATTCCAATGCCACATCATTCCCCTGACTTCAGTGCTGGGTACCTGAATCAAGCCCCTTATTTGTGATCACTCACAAGCACACAGCTCATGTTTCCAGTCTTCTGTTCCTTGCTCCCGCTGCCCTCCTCACTTGTCTCAACAGCACATACCTCCAGTTCCTAGATTCCTCTGCAGACTTGGAGAATTACTGTCAATTGCTTTCTAAGGAACACATGTGCTTACAACTGAAAGTTGGGAAATGGTACAGGAAGAAATAGGTACAGAAAAATGTTCCCAGTAAGTAACCTGCTGATATTCTGCAGCTCCAGGGTCCAGCGGGGCTCCAGGTCCTGTCCCCTCAGCAGGATCAAGCTCTCTTTGGTTGTGATGAGCAGGTTGCTGCAGTTTGTGTCAGGTGTCTTCACTGTCTGCAGGAAGTCAACACCCCCACTGGGACAAATGGAAAACAGAGAGGAGATCAAGGCTTGTATCTGCACATCTCAGCACTAGCTGCCTGTCCACATGGCAATTCCTACCAAAGATGTGAACTGTACTTGGAGAAGTCCATCTTTTCCCCAGTGATGTGAGTTCCTCAGTTAAGTGAGCTAAATTCAAATGTGGGGTCTTCTGAACATCGTGAGTTACTATAAAGAGCATGAAGTTTGCGAGTTCACATTTGCTCTCTCCCTTTATTCCTATGGAGGCCTGGCCCACAATCTGGCAGTAAAGAAGAATGAGCTGAGCAATCCAGGCCCACACAGACTGAGCTTCCCAAAGAGACTCCATTGGCTGGGAACGCCTGTTTTTTTTCCTTTAAGCTATGCATACGGCGCTGAAGAAAGGAACAAGGAGCAGGAGAAGCGAAGGACTCCCTTTTATTATACTCTGCACTTCTTTTGCTAGGACTACCAGAGGACAGGGAGGAAATGATGGGTTCCCCACAGTATTCCCCAGTTATCAACTGGACAATGAAGAGAAGGACAGTATTGAAGTAGAAGCAACCACCTCTGGGAGCACTAATAAGAGCCTACCCTCCCCCTCCTCTCCCAGGAGGAGCAAGATGACAAGTCCGTCTTCTACCTGTAAATACCAATGAGCTCTGACAGGTTGACAGATCTGCGCTTTTCCCACTCTGGCTCCTCCTGCTGCAGCATTGCAGGAAAGTTGTCCCGGTTTCTGGCTTGGGTAAAGATATCCCTCAGGGCAACTGCTTGAACATTACCTGCCAGAAAGAGTAAAGATGAAGAGTCTTGACTGCAAAAAGTAACCCAGTAGAACAGAGGGTGATTGGGACCACTGCAGTTGTGGTAGAAGGCAATGAAATGCCCAGAGCTGGAACTGCCCTGGCATAATGTGCCTTTGGGAAACTCCAAGGTTTTTGAGACTAGCAGGTATTGGTGCTCCTGTACTTTTCCACACCATGGCAGTGAGACTTGTGCTTTTGCCCTCCTAGCTTTAATATCAAAAGGCATGGCAGAAACATCTCAGGGGCGCTCTGGACCATTTTAGAGAAAACAAATGTTTTCTCGGGAAAGTGAACTGCTGCAGAGGCAAGGTGCATCTTACCAAAACCAAACAGGATGT
This sequence comes from Cnemophilus loriae, assembly GCA_013397755.1. Lineage (NCBI taxonomy): Eukaryota > Metazoa > Chordata > Aves > Passeriformes > Corvidae > Cnemophilus > Cnemophilus loriae. The sequence continues at coordinate 119,097 of VZTF01005785.1, read as the reverse complement.
AGATGGCTCCCCGGCTGGTGATGTGGACTTGGGGGCCAATCACTTTCCCTTCTCCATTGGTGCTGTACTTCACAGGCCCACCCAAAGCTGTTCCAGTCTTTCCAGATACCAAGATGAAAAACACATCAGGCTGCAAGGAGAGAGAGGTAGAGATTTTTATCAGTGCTTTCATGCACCTCTGCACTCAGAATCTTCCCCCAACCCCACAGCATGAAGCTCCATTGATCTTTTCCCCTTCAGCAAGGTCTAGATAGTGTTTGCTTTCTCTTTGCTCAGTCTGGCTTCCTGGGCATCTTACATTCATGTTTTTCTCTTGACACAAATGCATCAAATATGAAAGGAACTTCAAAAACCTGAGCTCCTCTAACAACATCAATGTTAGAATTGTGGGGAGGGATGAGCATAAAGGAAATCTGCATCTGAATTAATCACACAAGTATTTCTTTCTTTTGGATAAGCTAAATGCTCCTTTCTCCAGAGATCCATCCCTACACTGCTGCTGATCACTTTCTTCAAACCACACATTCACTGAACAGAAATAGGTAATTCTCAAGTCTCAGTCAGGTGCAAATAATGACCCTTCTGTTCACTCCTAGCTGTCAAGAATGCAGGTAGTGTCATTATTGTTTGATCTCACTGCTCTGACCTATCGGAAGAAAAAGGGTGCTTTTCAGCAAAATCCAAGGGAACGAAAATTAGGGGCTCTTGCAGCTCCAGTTAGAATCCTGCCACATCAAGCTGGTTTTCCTCTACACAAATAGTCAAGGTCCTTCCAAACCTTGAGTAGGGATATGCTGTACCTGTTTCTCTTCGAGAGCCAGAACAACAATATCCCTAATCCCATCTCCATCTACATCTGGAAGAGTTGCAGCTGGTGCAGCCAGGATCCCACTTGAAAGGTGAATGGAGTTCAGTGTCCAGATGGTCTTGCCTGTGGGAAGAACAGGATAAAAGAGACCTGTACTTGGGAAACCAGAGAGCATCCCTAGAGGGTTCCACAAAACCATCTGGAAAAGGGAGCAAGAGAGATTATTTCTCCCATTCTGTGTGAAGGAGAAAGACGAACCTACAAACCGAGATAAACTGCAGTGGGAAGCAAAGTTCTTCTCCCAGCATTTCTTCAGACTGCCTTTGAGTCAGGCCTCAAGTCCTGCTGTGCTTCCTTCTTAGCATCTCTCTAAAAGACCTGAGCCCTAAACAATTTCTGAAATAGCAGAGAATATTTAAGGTTTACTTTACGAAGGAGAACCTAAATGAGAGTGCTGCTCTGCAGGACAGCAGTTGTTTGCCTCAGCCAGCAGTAAAGGCTAGGTAGATGCGAGGAAAGGGAACAGATGGACAGTTCTGATTTTCAAAGTGCAAATCTGTGTCTCAGTTAAACTCCCAGCAGCAAATTACCACTCCAGCATGACATGCTCACTCCACCTCAGGGTGAAAGCATGTTAGCAGACGTGATGTCAAATGGTTCAGCAGTCCAGCATGGACCCAGCTGGAAACCCAGTAAAACCAGATTTGCAAACTTGCAAATAAACATTAAAAAAAAGGCAACACTTAAATTTGATGCTTTTACTTTTTCATCATTCTTTTGCCAACACGTCTGCTTTTTCAATCTTTAAAAATTCTCTTCTGCTGCTGCTGCTCTGCAGGATAAGGTATGCCTCTGTATGACAAAGTAAACCAAGGGCCAAACTTGTATATTAATAACACTACTACAGCTGGTAAAGAATGCAGCTCATGATCCTGACCATGCAAATGCTGTGCAAGTAACCTGGTCCCTAAAAGCATTTGAAAAGTGTGGGAAGATAGCTGGGGGTAAAATTAGAGGAAACTTGAGAAGTTATATTCACATCCTAACAGAAGTTCTAACAGTATGGAAATTATAGGGTAAAATACAGTTGCTGCTCCCTGGATGGAATGTGGCTGGCATGCCCAAAATCTATTCCATGATGATTCCCCACACCCACAATCTGCAACCATAGCACCCGTTAAGAAAGATGGAATAGAGGATGGAGTGGAGCGGGAATACCACGGCCCAACTGTAGAAATCCTTGCAGGGAGGGGAACTTGATGGTACTTTGCAGCTGATAAACAGCATAGCACCTGTCAGCCAGGGGAGACAGGAGAAGATGTCTTGCTGCTGAGCCAGCAACTGTGATGAAATCACTGCCCCTGGATGAGCTTGGTTCATCAAAACCTTACTGTAATATTAACACACACCTACATCCCAAAGTTACCCGTCTTCAAGGTACTTTTTGATTAATTCCAAAAACAACCCTACACCTACCTATGAATATTTCTGCCAATGAATTAATGTGGTAGAACGAACAGCAATCAGAGAATGAAGGTGCATATGATCAAGTGATTAAAAATGCAATATTCATTCACATCCAATCAATTCAACTATGGGCCTAATTTCTCTGCAAGGTTTCCTGGATGTCATGTATATCCTTATGTAACTTCTCCAAGAATGCTGTTGAGCTTTGCAGTGCTGTTAGGTAGGTCCTGAGTTGTACCAGCAGCTCAATGCTAATGAGAACAGACTTTACATATTCCTTATGGCATGGGGATGCTACAGGGTAAGATTAACACTTTGAAATATTCTGAGATGTAGAACGAAGATGCTGCCACAGAGATGAAATATTCTGGATTCTCTTATCCTGTGTAACTAGAAACTCATTAGTGTTTGGACTCCTTTCTGTGTGTCACGAAGTAATAGCCACCGTGATGTGCCAGAACCAAATCATTCATGCTTATTAGTCCTTTAAAGGAAACAAAAAAGCAGTAGCATATTTCTAATATGGTGGTAGTTGACTTTACCTGTGGAGGCACTGAGAAGGCTGAGGAATTTTGATGTTCCTGTAACAAGGCAGACAGGCCCTGCAGCTGCCCCCAGGGACAGCCCATTGCACCGCACACTTCGCGTCTCCTCTGGAAGCTGGATGGACCACAAGGTGCTGCCATTCATACCAGAAAGTGCCACCACAGTTACGGAGGGTCTAGAGACACCTAGGAGAGACAAGAAAGAGAGAATGTAATCCCTTGGCATCAGGGGGATTACTATGACCACGTTGCCTTAGGTCCTTGTGCTGGAGATCTCTTGGAGCTGAGTGGTTCAAGACAGACAAATCCACACTGCCTGAAAGTAAAGGTCAAATGTCACCCCATGGCTGAATTTCTCTGCTGCAGAGCCTAGCAGTGATCTCTAAACAAGCTGGGCTGAAAATCAACAGCCCAGAAAATCATGGAGGTTGGACTCGACCTCATAGGAAGAAATGTGGTCAGCTGGGCAGAGAGAACCAAGTTCCTGGGGACAATGTGCTCAGTTGTGCTGACTTCCTCCTGTGAATTTTACTGCTATCAAACCAGACAGATTCTTCTGGTCTCCTCTCCCTCAATAAAACAGGTAGCACCAAGGGGAAACCTTGGTGACTCCCAAGGTAGATGTCACCTCATATGAAAGTGCTGGCTTGTTTGTAATTCTGGAGCAACAGAAGGTGATTGGTGGTCTGAGAGCTTTTTCCTTTGTTTTCCAAAGGAGTTTCATTACTGTGAAAAACAGACTGAATGCAACCAATTGGTGTAACTTGGCGTTCTTTTTCCAATTCACCAGTTAGCACAAAATAATTGTAAAATAGTCTATGCTGTTTCAGTTGACTGTTGGCTGTGATTCCAGATGTGATCAACTTTTAGCTCAGCCTGTTCTCAGACATAAGTGTGGTTATTGTAATTAATCTCCACCTAGTATGGTCATATCACAATTTAAGATGAACTCCCACACATTTCAAAATAACAACAGACCCAGTCAACTTCTGTCTTACTAGCAACACATACAATGTGTGACCTGATGACACAAAGGGCATATATGGGCCACTGGCTAAATACAAGTTTGAGTCCACTCTCTAAATCAAATTCACTCTCTTCTCAAACTGAAAATCATGTGGCTTACGCTAAGGGGTTTCCCCAAAGTTATCTTTGTTATGTTGATAGGGACCAAGAACAACTAACTCCTGAATGCAGCTCACAGCCATTGCGTGTACAAGCTGGAGAAACAGTTAAAAATGTCACAGTTTACTCCACTGGGTGCCTATTCCAAGCTTATCTCTACCTGGCACTGTGTGAATGCTCCAAGCACAAGCTACAGGTGGGCTGAAATCCAGCTATGTGAGTTTTGGATTGTGATCTGCTTACACCCGTTTTAGTGTCTGGTTTTTGTCTTCTAGCATAGCTACAGCACAGGATGCAACTAGGTATGACTAGTTTCATTCAGAGCATGCTGACTATATGTATATCTGGGATAAAAAATAAAAACAATGCAATGGCAAAAACATAGAATGCAAGGACAACCTATGTGAACTGAATACAGCCTTTACGCCAACAGCATCTTCCTCTCTCACTTATTTTTTAAGTTACTTTACAGTTTTCTCTATGTTCATAGGTTTCTTTTTATAGGACTTGCTGTGAAATACCAAGGGCCTTGCTTGGGCCACGGGGAAAGGCATCTTACCTATCCTCTAACAATACTTTTATTGCCTGTTTGAAGAGCCAAGGCATTTTGCTCCCACAAGAATTTTCTTCAGGTTGTGCAATGTACGCTTGCTCCCTGAATACGTCTCTGAGACTGAACAGATTCCCCTGGTACCAGGTGATGCCAGGATAGGAAGACACAGTACAGCAGGCAGCTGGGAACCTCCAGGACTTCCTAAGCCCAGTGCAATAGGGTGCCACCGGATTTGGCAGCCCCTGTGTAATGGTGGCCAGTATCAGCAGGCCCTGCTATGCTACCTGAAGCATGTGAGAGCTAACAAAGAAAGCAAAGCAGCCAGGAGGAGGAAGCAGGGCAATACCTGCTAAGCAGCCAGGCACAGTAGCTTCCCCATCACCAGTCTATTATTTGTGAATTAACAATGATTTGGAGCCTGGCAAGTACATGGAGTGACCTGGAGAAAAAGGCAGCAAGGTGAGGGTGTTTCTAAAAACAAAAGTGTGCACAAATGCAGGACAAAGAGATGGAGGTGCCTCAAGATGAGATAAGGGCAAACAGATGATGTTGACCAAAAGGCATAGGAGCACAGGCTTGTAATGAAAATTTTAAGCTTGACCAACCACAGGCACAGTACACCAGCAATATTAAGGAACTCTGAAAAGACCAATGCAGTAGATTTGCAGTGGCAGGAACTCTTCCTGTGTGTAAGACAAACATACAAAAGTCCATACTGACACATGAAGAGGAATGGAAAGGAGCTGCAGTGCTTACCCATGACACTGGCATTCATCAGGGCAGTGAAGACAATGAGGATGTCAGGGAGGCCATCACTGTTCACATCACACAGTTCCAGTGGGGATAGCACACCACCTGCAACAATTACAGAGAGTCACTGCATGTCAAAAAGGCCACCCAGCTCATTTTTCACACTGGGAGAGGAGGGCTGGCTCAGAAATGAGACTTGTGGGTAGACAAGCCTCACAAAGTCTGCGAAGGAACCACCAAGGGCAGGCAGCTCACACCATGGTAAGATCTTTCATTGCACGGAAAGGCAGAAATGTAGCATGTGGGTCAGGGGAAGGAAAAGGAAAAATGGAGGAGCCATGTTAGCCAGCTAACAGAAAAAGATTAATGTTTCCCACTTCAATTTCTGAGGTGATGTGGAGCCATGTATCTTATGAAAAGCTTAGACTTGGAAGCCAGAGGCAGAAAGCAAGGAGGGAGAGACATATCCAGACCTGGCAGAAATTATTTCACAAAACAGCGTTACTTTATTGCAGAAGCCAGAATGGAAGATACTTTAGAAATGTTACCAGTGGCCCATACAGGATAACAAAAGATCTCAAATGTTGATTTATGGATTCAAGCAGGACAAAAAGACAATGGAATAAGGTTAGTTAAGCTAGTTAGAAGATACAAAGACTTCTATCCCTCTCCTCTCCAACACAATCACATACTTCAGCATGGAGGTACTGGTAAAGTCCAGGCTGTAGAAAGGGAGGCATTGTATTTTTAAGTGGGCTGGGCCATCTCCATCTGGAACAGAGCACAACATCCAGACAAAAAGGCAGGATGGAAGAAGAGTCAAAATAATTTTTGATGTTGGCAGAAACAAAATTTTGTGGCACCGTGTCCTGGGGTGACTGTATGGTTCCGTATCTCCATCATCTGTTATCTACTGATGCCATATTTCACAGGCCTCAGCTTCAAGAGTGAGCAGGACACGGCCACCTGTCTATCATCTCGGAGCATCTGTAGTGGTGGGAAAGGGTCTCTGCTCTGACCTGGCTCTCCCAGATAGGTCTCTCCCACTGATGCCCAGCCTGGGAGCTGCCACCTCCCCCATGCCAGATGCTGTTCCTGGGGCTTTCTCACCTGCTCCCTGACCTAGGTTGCGGTTCCAGGTGTTATGCAAGTCTCTAGGGGGACAGGGAATTAGAAATGCGCACACCAACACAAGAATCATCGAGATCACCACAGTGAGCAAAAAGATCGCAGTGCGCAGGTATGGCATGAGGGAGGGAGCAGCCTTCTGCTCCAAACTCCCAGCCGTCTCTGCAGGATAACCCTCAGGTGCGCTCTTTGACGTGTGCTGCTTTGTCATCCCAACCTCCACATCAGAATCAGGGTCCTGTATCTCTTCAGGGGGGCTCTTCCCGTTCTTGACCCCCCCATTCTTCTGGATGTTGAGTACAAGGTCATCTTCACTTTCATCACTGTCAGCCTGAGTGAGGGGATCATACTCCCCAAGGTCTGGGCTCTTCTTTCCTGAGAAAAAAGATGGAGAGAGACAATAAAGCATGAGTTCCTCACGTTTGCAGGATCTCAGTGGAGAAAAGGCTGCAGTGGAGAGTGATAAGAAGGGATGACAGAGTAGTCTGCATTTCGCATGGATCCAAGTGAGAAGTGTGAGAGAAATGACAGGGTCTCTCCATGTTTCACAGTAGCAGCTGTGGGAGAAAAGATGCTGACAGTTTATTTTCCTCAGACAAATGGTGTGTGTGTGTGTGTGTGTGTGTGTGTACACATATATGTATGTGTAGGTACACGCCTATATGGAGTTCATGGCTGATTTAATTCTAATACTTTCTTGTTTGGTTGTTTCTCCCACGAGAGCCAACAGCCTGTGCTTAGCCTGGCCAAAATAGATAACTTGGTACTGATCCCTTCAGGTGGTGGTACAGGACAGTAGCTTAGCTTTAGGTGTCTCTGGCACAGATGCCTGGCACACAGACGACTTCTCCCCCAAGCCCTAGACAGCCGCAGGGAGTGTGGTGAGGGCAGGTGTAGAGGCTGGTCACACACTCTGGCGTAAGCCCAGCGCCATCTGTTTATGGGGACAGGGAAGATCACGCAGACTCACTGCCTTGAGCTACGAGTGGAGAGTCACGTCTCAGGGAGCTGCCCCGCGCCACAAGGCTGGGCATGGAGCCACGGCTACCGCTCTGACGATTGCAGAGTCTCAGTCTGGTTCTCTCTCTCTCCTATTCCAAGGTGGGACTTTGCTATCCCATGTATCTGTCTCATTTCCTTTTGTTCAAAGCTGATCTGAGACAGAAACTAGCTTGTGCCCGAAAATTCCTGAAGTGATACATGCAAGGCATAACTAATAAGCAAAAATATGCAAGCTGTAACCCCTCTCAGACACTAAGATGATGGGAAGGCTTTACAAAGCGGAAATTTTAGGGCTTTCATGATTATTCTTCCTGACGAAGATACTATACCTTACTTCTGGTTTTCCTGTTAAAGACAGACTCAAGTTACAGATGTACTGTAGTACCTAGTTGGTGCAACACACCTATTTTGCATAATCTAGAGTGTATTTTGCAGCACGCATATCTCATTTCTTCCTCATGTCTCACCCCACAAAAGGACCTTCACTTTCCCTTCGTCTACCACTTATAAGTGGCATTCAGCTTCATTTTTAGGATTTAAGAAAAACTTTCAATCCCACTAAAAACCAAATGCCCCACACTAGGTGGAACAGCCAGGACAACTCATCTACACTGAAGAGAAGGAAATACAAATATCCAACAAGTTCACATATCTAAGTCAGACTCTTCCTTTTTGAATTAGGGGCTTCCACAAAAGACTCAAAAATCTGATGCACATATACACTCCAAAAAGCAGTTCCTTGTGGAGGCAGAACACCCAACCAAGAGATACTGCATTCCTATGGGTCGGTCTGCTGTATCCCTGTGACACACTGCATTGTTTCACATAGGTCTGCTCTAAACATGTATTCAAAGTGTGGGCTTTTCAGGAAGTTTTGATAACCTTGGCTCCATCCCGTAAGTGCACAGAAGGCCACCGACCCTGGTGGCACACAGCTCTCTGCTCAGAGGTTGCAGCGTAAATTTCACAGGTGTCTATACTGTAGGTTGTGCTAAAAAGTGACTGAAAGACTACTCAGTTGAAACAAAAAATTCCAGAGAGGTCTCGCTGCCAGGGTACTTGCAGCTTCTCACAACAGATCCAGATGTTCCAGTTCAAGCCAGGTCAGAATGGCATGAAAAACAAACGTGGCTGGCCCAAGAGTAAATGGTATTTAGCCTGGGAAGTCAAAGTTGGACAGTTATGTTAACTAGACTGCTCCTGATTTTGGAAACTGGTGACCTTTGAGTAAAACAACTCAAAGCATACTTATGCTTCACATATACTATGTTTCATTTAATTATTTTAATTCCAGTCAGCCAAAAGACTGGAACCTGCTGTTCATCCTTGGAGCAACTGAAAGCATTGGTATCAAATTTATCCAGAACAGTTTTGTTCTGGATCCCTATGAGACAGAAAGGACCTTGAAAATATGGCTCACCCACTCCTTGAACTGGTAGGGATTGAGATGCTGGCAACATTGACAGTGGTGTCAACCACAATCTGTAACAGGAACACCTGTCCTACTGAGAACCACTAATCAGTGGCTAGAAAACAGCTACTACACAGTAATGACACCTTTTGATGATCTACATAGGAAAGAATCCGCAGAATTATAGGAGAGCTATAAAGCAGAGAGCTGCTCAGTCTTAATTCACGTCTAAGCCTGACTAGGAATCAGAACCTGGCACTCCTTCACCCTATCTTTCCTCAAAAGGTTATCTGGCACACACACAAGGCACAGCCACTCAGTAAAGTCAGGCATAAAGTGCCCTGCTGACTTTTTTTTTTAAGCCAAAAGGAGGGAAGATACTGCCCTTTAAGAAGGGCTGTTGGAGCACTCATCTAGCATATATAAAACTCAATTGTACATCTAATCTCAGAGGATTCAAATGCTTATCTCCCACTGTTCAGCGAGAACCTTAACCAATCTGTAGGTGCTCTGGGAACACATCTGGAATGCTGGCAAGGATGTGCTCAGCTCAGCCTCCCAAGGCTGTTCTGTGGTGCAGAGAACATGTAACTCATGATTCACCCGACTGGAGAGAGAGCAGAAGGAACATGACTCTTCATCCGAGTTTCAGGTCACTTGCTGTGGGAAGGAGGGATAACACACCTGGCATTCACTAATCACTCCCAGATGATCTTTCAGCACAAAAGCACAAACAAACATAAAAAACAGCAAAGAATGTTTGAAAACAGAGGCAGTCTCACACCATTTAGAGAATGATGATTTATTTTTAAGTGCTCCAGAAGTCAAATTCTTTCCTTTCTGGTGAACAACAAGGCTCAGACTGGGGGAAAACAGTTTGTCCATCAACAGAAAGCTAAACCTGCCTCTGTTGCAAGCAATCAGCTGTCAAGGAATACAAACAGTTTTCAGTTTTCCACTGTGGAAGTACAAATGTTAAGATCTGAGCCGGCCTCTTGGTCAAACTCTCACCACATCTCCTGAAACAATAACCACTGTGTAGCCTTCATGAGAAATTAGTCTCTGCACTAAAGCAAGCTGCAGTTCTGTGGCCTTATGTAGGTACCAGATCTGTGTAACTCACACTTTGTTATCTATCTTCCAAAGAGACTCCAAGTGTATCTAAACCTTGCATCCACTTTACAGATATGGAGTTAGAATCAGCAAAGTCAGTTTCCCTACTGCCCTGTTCCCCTCTCTCCTACAGGTAGAGTCAACAAAGCATCTTCTGTTCTGACCTGCTCTAAATCGGATTCCATGTTTTCCATGGCATCAGTGATAAAACAGAGGTTCCCACTCAGTGGCCTGTGGTTACCATCAGAGCAAGTTACTGGCCACATCACCCTGGATTTTCTTTTTTTTTGCAGCCACTGGAAGGAAAAGCAAATACTGATGATGGAGACTTTCAAAGACAGAACAGAGGTGAAATGCCCCAACTTATTGGCTTTCAAGGGCAGCAGGTCTCTAAATTGTCCTTTATGACTTTGAAAATCCCCCACGTTTTTGCCAAATGCTATTTTTGCACAGGCAGCTCTTGCAACTATTGCAGTAGAAGAATGTGATCTCTCAGTGAAGAACAGATGATCATCGTGTGATCACAATCTGGAAAGAAGGCACCCATTAGGTGATCTGTGTTGAAATGAGGTCCCGGTCATAATACATTCATTTCTAGTGCTGATGGCTTCAAAGATATTAATTGTAATCTTATTTTTTCTGTTTTCGACTGACTGGAAAGGCTTTCCTTTGCACTCACTTTGGAGTGAAAAGAGTAGATTTTGGACGTTAGAAGAGTGCAGTTTTCAGTGCATTATTCCAATGATGGCACACTGATTCCAGTATCTGTCGTACTCATTTCATGCTCTGTTTATTTTTCTGGCAGCTGGCAGGCACCAGTCAGTGGGTACTGTAGACATATCTCTAAGCCCATGAGGAGATAAGTCGCCGCATATTGATTTTTAATTAATTTAATGAGATGCAGCAGGAAAAACAGATATAGGAATAGGCTTTCTGCTTTCTCATTGCTCTTGGAAGTTGCATTTTTTGATAATTAAACACACAAGAAAGGTATGATTTCTGCAATTTAACCTAAGGATTGATGAAAGAACTGTTCTCCTAAGTGCAGTCGCAAGGCCTGTTACGATCTTTCCCAAATTAGTGTTTCCCAGCAGCAGATATCAAATAGATCACGCTGGTACCAAAGGTCCCAGAAGAGATCTGTACTTCTTACCGTACAGTTCCCCAGCAGTCACGCCCTAATGCACCACCTACACCTACCATTTGTGCTCTTCCTAAACAGGAAGAAACACCTAGACTTCATGGTAATGTATTCCTCCCCATTTAGTGAGACATATATACATATATATATATATATATAAAACCAGGAAGAAACTGACTTGCAAACAACATTTCTTTGAATGAGACTTAACAGACACCACATAAACTAAAAGTGATGACTCCTGGTAAGAGTTACGAAAAGATGGCAGGACCTTGAAGACCTTCACGAACTGATGGAACAAGAAAGTATGATCAGTCCTCTGAGAGCAGCCTCACAGACTGGGGCAGTGCAGGACCACTGTGGTGTGCAGTGCCAAGGAGGAGCCCTCCCCAGCAGCACACAGCTGGGCCCTGTCTCTGTCCCATAGGTAAGACACGGGTAGGAAGAGCAATGAGGCACTTTCCCATTGAAGTTAACACAGCCAGGTGCATTGGCACCGTCAACAGTAAATCCAACAGCAACTAGTGTGCTCCCAAGGTCTGGTTTGGCAAGGTATTTTAATTCCCTTTTAATCTCCTTACTGAAGAGAATGGCTGTTGGACTGCTGCTCACCTCACACAATAGACCTTTATGCTTGAATATCCTTTCATCTCGCTGAAGATCTCTGGCTGGAAGGTGCAGAGGCGGCAGGCAGGCTTTAAACATTTACGTGGGTAATTGCATTGGCACTTACCGAACTCCTGGCCTGGCTTCTGTGGGTGAAACCCGGCAGGAGCGGATGGGAGAGGGTCTGCGCTTTCTTTCCTCCCGCGCAGCCCCCTCACAGGGCCGCGGCCCGGGCCCCCCTCTGCCACACACGACGCCCTCCGGGCCCCGAGACGCTGCCCCGGCCCCTGCGTCCCTCCCTCGGCCGCGGGCCCCGCGCGGAGCCCGCCGGCCGCCCCTCACCGCCTGCACCCCCGGGCCTCACCCCACATCGCCACATCACTATGGCAACGCGCCCCGCAGCCCTCAGGCAGCGGTACCCGCGCCTCCCGCGATCAGGGCTGCCCCGGGCCCGGCTGGCCCGGCTCGGCCCTGCCCCGCCCGGCCCGGGCTCGGTCCCTCCCGCGGGCGCGCACCCCTTACCCGGCAGCTTCAGCGCCCGGGACAGCACCGTAGCCATGCTTGACACGGCAGTGCGCTCGCGCGCCGCCCGCCCGCCCCGCGCCTCCCCGCGGCCTGCTGGGAATTGTAGTTCCCAGGCGTGAGAGGATCCCGGGCCCTTCGTGGCCCCGATGATC